>OZ010666.1:1321978-1721978 GCA_963932185.1 Troglohyphantes excavatus | reverse complement strand
ATTGCCTAATCCAGAAGTTACAGTTATAAATCAGTGGTGCTTTCCTTGCTTCGAGTTTAGTTTTTATTAAAGTGCAATATGACCAAAATTCGAATCAGAAATGAAAGGTCATGGGCAAAAGCTATTACAGAGCTGCCGAGGTAATTTTGCAGAAAGTGCGAAAAAAAAGTTTCATGTTACACAATATATCGATCTTGTAATTCTTTCAGAACGGACTGTTATCAACTAACTCTATGGAACTAACAAGTACTTGAGGCCTCGATTGATGGAAAATGTCGACCCTCCTTATAAAACCACGGGACCCTAACGTCCAAATTGCATCACAAAAAAGTCAACCCACTTCCCCACAAAAAACATAAACAGTTATTCTACGAAAGTTAATATGCGAATTCAGAAAACCGAAGACAAAATTATTAGGTAATAGACAATATTTTAACAAAGTATTGTGAAGCATGCTCCTGTTATTTTTCATAAAATAATTGTACATTACACAAAATAAAACAACAATTCAAATAATTATTGAATTCTGAAGAATTCCAGAATTTGTTTGTTTGTACTATGTGCCTTTTTATGTGGGCAATTTAAAAAACATTTGCATCCACAATGCAGCGTGGTCACAAACTGTTGGGAGTTGGTCAATGTTTGGTTGTATCACATTCAGCTGCATTGGCATAATAAAACAATATTTTTACTCAACTACTTCGCTTATATTTTAAATAAGTCGTCGCTTAGCTTTAATAGCAACAAAGTAATTAAAGCATAGCAAAAAGAATAGTTTATTATGTGCAACCAAACAATGATCATGGCCCTACAATTTGTGACCACCCTGTATTGGGTATTTTTAAACCTTAAATGGAGATGTGCTGTTCTGTTGACATATAACATTTAACGCACATCTCCACTTGAGGGTTAATGGAACTTTGATACCGATTCCAAATAACCCTAACATAAGAAGCCAAAAGGGAATCATTTGGAAGGCCCTGACATTACCTTAATATACAAATTATATTAATTTATTTTATAACTTTTAAATAATTTTAAATTTATTAAATTAGTTATGAAAATTTAATACTAGAAAAGTTGTTTTTCGAATTTTGCCAATTTCTGAAATTCTGTAGTACAACATATACAAAATTAAATTGATAAACATTAGTGTTCTTTACGAATGTTCAGTTTTTAAGACACCCTTGCTTTAGCAAGCACACAACAAACATAAAGTATATTTAATTTGGACTATTTTTAATTGATTAAAGTAGGGATTAATTAATGAGATAGGATTTTAAAAAAAAAGCAATATTAAATGAGGCATTTAGTTTCAAAACTGGCTAAATCCAGATTCACAAATTTTACAGGACACATCAAGTGTTTTACAACCGTGTATTATGGGACACTAATCCAAGATTTGAATGCATTTTTTTTACTGGATTCAGACACTGTTTATCAATACGGCTTTGCTAGGCGATGTAGTAAATTGAAAACTTGTAAAAAAAATTACATGGGGATTGAGTCAGTTTTGAAACTAATTGCCTTAAATACAATTTCCATATCACTGACTGTTTTTTAATTATTTTTATTTTAGGTGGTGACAGTGGTTAGGTGTTATTTTAATGGCATTATTTAGATAGTAAACAACAATTATAAAAATATCGAAGTCGTAACAGAGACAGTATTTCAATGCTCAGTTTAGGGGTGTAATTGTATACTAATAACAAAACATAAAGGCAAACAATTCAGAAGTTTTGGAACTGGTAGCAGACAACAAAATCCATTCCAGTGGTCATTTATGTAATCTTGATACAGGGTGCCTTTTCTCCCCATTAACTTTGGAATGCCGACAGCTATAGTTATAAATATGGTGCCTGGTACAGTAATATGACAATGTGCTATACGAGACGGTGTACAGCGTCTCCTAGTGGAAATTTACAGAGTTAGCATGCCTAACTATAAAATTATACAACGTACATGAAAATAATCAATTATAAGTTGTAGAGGAACACTGATTTATTACGAACGGACATCTTAAGCATGTGAATGCTATCAATAAAATGCACACAATGCGGGTTTGCTTGTTTGACTTAACTACTTTCCTTAACAATTAACTCGAAACAAGGGCAGACTGGCTATAGAATGGTCCAGTGCAGTCACTGGACCAAGTCCAGGCAGACATATCTAAGGTTGCTATGATGTTCTTACCAAACTGAACTAAACAAGCAGTTAAGATGTGTTGATAAAAGTTGCAGATAAAAGGCAAAACTAGTGTAAAAATGAAGAACTGGGTTGTTGTGATAATTGTAGAAATGGGGTGATTGTGAAGGTATGGATATAAACCATAGTTTAACAAACTTTGGTTGGTGAATCATCATTGCACTAGACCTCCACATTGGGCTATTGGTGAGAGATCGGGGTCTATCTTAAAGGAAACATTTGGGAACAATGGCTTGCGTTTTGAACCAAGGTCAGATGACGAGATCAACACAAGAGCTGACACCCGACATAACCTCAATAGGAGTCGGGACATTGAACCGCAATCGGATTTAACGTGAACATGTCCCTTATACATGGTGGATAAAACTAAATATTCTTAGACTACATTTTTTCATGAACAAATCTGGCAATCCTCGGATAACGATCTTGCTACAAATTGTTAAATCCATGTAAAAAATTGAACTAGAAATCCTCCAATTACAAACCAGATACTTTACCACTGGTTATTCCACATCCTTGAGAAACTTTTAAGGTTGGAGGAATATGAGAGTTTGAAGGTATGGAGAGGTATCAACGAAACTGCAGCTTCATTGCATGCTAAAGAATCGCAATTGTTCAGGTATATAGAGGCTATATAACATCATCAAAGTTTCAATAAGCTACCTTTGGATACAATCGGCTATGGAAAATTTGGGCTGAGAGAAGTTTTGACTTTATTGAAGAGTTGAAACCGAAAGGGCAATAGTGTACTAAATAACAGAATTGATTCTTCAGGAATGTTAAACCTGACAAAATGAATGTATGCATATATGCAACAAAAAATTTAATTTACAGACCAATTTAACACTGACTCGCCTTTACACAACATCATATGTCTCAACGTTTGCAAAAATAGCCTGAAGTTTTTAACGTGAATACGCCTATAAAATTTTTATGGGGTGCTTCTCAGCACAGTCGTATACTAAAGTATGACACTGGCAAATCCTTATAACTCCAAATGGAGTTAAACTATTGGGATAAATGACATCCATCGTGTAAAAGAAGGCAAGACGTTTCAAGCAGGACGATAATTAACCTATTATGCACCACGACCATTGTAGACGTGCGAGGAGAAAGTCCCTCTTAATTGCAGTATACAACTCTTCCCTCATAACTCCACGGGGGAATCAGCCTGTAGTTTTAAATGAAAGTGTGACACGTCGAACAGGTCCTTTGTTAACTAATTACCACCTGTGACCTTTGCACCGTTTGGGGAGGAATGTCACCCCTGGCTGCAGTGTGAGCTACTTCCATAACTCTACAAGGGATCAGTCTTTGGAGATAAACAACATACGATCATGTTACAGAAAAGAGACCTGCAGCAACCAAGTTGGCCATTTATCCACTCTCCACTCTGATCTTTGTACAGCATGGGGCTTAAAAGAATGCACAAACCAAAACTTATGGTGCAGTGCTGCCTCTGTACCTACTTAAATTTTTTGGGGGTATTTTAGCCGTATTTTTGTATGGGAATGCATTTGAATTTTTTTCAAATGTCTTTCTGCGACTGACGGGGCCATGATAGCCTGGTCGTTACAACAACTAAACGAGATCGAGTTCATCCTTCAGTTTTAGCCAAACAAAGACTCAACATGTCAAGTGTTTTGCACTCGAGGAACATGTTTAATATTTGCTCTTTTTTCATGGAACAGTTACATTCGGGTCATGTTATTTTTAAATAGATATTATTTAGTGTGTTCTTTTTACATTTAGGGAGAATAACTATAATAAAACTCATGCATGAAGCTGAATATTAATCTCAGTATACAAAACATGTATGACACTTGTCAAATGTTCAAAAAGAAATGGGTAGTGAGGAATTTCTATTTGAAGAAATCTTTAGACCATCAACTTACTTAGTGCTTCCAGGTAACAAAAATAATTTCTATTAAAGTATGCGAGAGAACTTTTAAAATCATGAACATTTTGTTCTCTTTTATTTTCAAGAATAAAGAGAGAAAAAGTAACTAGTTGTTATTACTCAAGTGCCAAAGGTTATTAAATATGTTAATACACAAGTGTTTATTATCTAAAGATAATGAACAAGCTAACGAAAGATAAAAGTTTTGTTTATATAAGTGCATGCAGTTTTCGTCTGTTTGAAGAACAGGAAACAAAAGAACAGGTTGCTATTTTGGTGACTCGAGTCCAAAAGAGTTCAAGTCTGTAGTCCTTTAATTGATTGTGGTGTAAAAGTTTGGGACGGGGTGATAACTCAGGTGTTGTCTTTATAAAAAGACTATAGTTCAAAATTACTATTCAGTATTCAGAAACTTCCAGTTGGAATAAACAAAAAAATTCTAGCCCACTGTGTCAATAAAGTGCATAAATCATACCAAACATCTATGATAAAAAGACACAAAATTTTTAGGAATCTAAATAAAACTATTTTTTTTCTTCAAATGTAATGTTGTGTAAGTTGAATATCCTTAACATGCACCAGTTATCCTTAACATGGCATTCAATAGTCATCAAAAGTACTGCACAAAGAGCAAGAGCATATGAAAAGATTTTCCTAGGCTTTAAAAACAAAATGCAGTGCTAAATGTTGCATTGAATTAGAATTTTGAAAGAAAATCTTTCATTGCAGGGGCATTACTAATGATTCATTTTATTACGCTTGTCAAAGAAATGTCCTATGGATCAATTGCAAAATTCAATTCATGACCATGACCATAAACAAACTAGGTTTACTAATTGCACATTTGGTACAGGAAAAAAGTATTCCATAGTCGTTTACGGATACCTTTTCATATACCGAATTTTCTGATATTGTAATCATTAGGAATTTTCTAACAATAAAATGGATAGAACATACGAATCTGGCTCAACTAAAAAAAAGCTAAAAGGAACAGAAACGAATGAAGAAACTCTGTTGAAGTACCCACCATTAACGTTAAGTTAAATTCTCAAAAGAAAAAGTTTAGCAGTTTTAAAAAAATACATTTTTTGCAGTATTCAATTTTGCATTAAAGTTGATTGATTACGTAATTTCACATTGTGTGTCTATACATAAATATAGCAGTTTTATTTTGAGTTGCGTCGAGGGGCCCCCTAAAGTCTTTTGCCCTGGGCCCCTAAGCTTGTAAGTCGGTCCCTGATCAATAGGTAGCCAAAATCCTGACATTCAGATATACGTCTATTAAAGTATTGACGACAATCTATTCTTTTAAAAATTGTTAATCTCATATATTAACTACAGGATCGTTCTTTCATTGTAACAAGTTGTGAAACGAGGAAAACGATGATAGTCCATCAGAAAAACATTCAAATCAGAATGCTGTGCATGTGTATAATACATGATATTTTGTTTATTGCTTCCTGTCCAATCACTCGGGACACTTCCAGGTACTTATCCTTTTTGAGGCCCCAAATGCAAAGCGTGCCAAAATGCGCCGAGGTTGTTTACTCATCTCAATATATCTACCATCCAAAGCAAATCGAGCTTTAGTTGATTGAGTACCTCATTTTAAATCATGGTCGGATTACGAGGACAGCACCTGAACCGGTACCCTCCTCACCATTATATGTCGACTTATATAATACAACAGACTATTGATATAGGTTATCAATTGATACCAAGTTTTGTTTGGTTATTTTAAAAAATGTACTATACGTCCACAATTGGCTATCGTCGACAGTTTGGAATACATTCAAGAAGGTATTTGGTTGAATTAGAGATAGGCTATTGGTAAAGGTTATAGTTGATTGAATTGACATTGCACTCGAGTTGTGGCGACAGTTTGGAATGCACCGCGAGCTAATGTCACCTACATACGCCCAACGTTGATTAATGGACCCGGACAAATGTGGTCTCCGGCCTACTCAGCATAGCAGCTAGTAGCATTATCCAGCAGTTGAGTATGGTGATTACTGGCAAACCTTCGAAAAACCGCTCAGTAATCAATTAGGGTTGCCAAATAAAAACCTAATAGATTTTTTTTTTAGATAAATTCCGGACCATCATCAATAGCCCATTGTGCAGCTCTAGTTTGATGTTAATTAACCAGCCAACCAACTTAATGTACGATCATTCGATCGTCAGGCATATACGACTTTTTAACATTTTATTTCGCAGTGACAATAATACTAATATAGTAAATAATCAATATGGTGTCAAAACTTTGCTTCACGACTATAAAGGATAAGTACCTTCTTCCCACACTCCCTTCATATATCGAGCGGACAACCGATGCTCGACCTTAACACTATTACAAACAAGGCTTTTGTGACTCTTCAACTGGTTATTGGCCACACTTCAAGAATTAGAATAGGCAACAAATCTTTTATCGAGATTACAGAAAGTCCAATCTCGCTGACTTCCCATAAAGATTTCATAAATCTACACCCTGCCCAAACAGGCTACTGGCGACAATTTGGTTGTTAGAATCACAGTCGCACTAGAGAAACACAATGGGCAATGGTTTTGACAAATGACAAAGACCACACACAAGATGGCATCCGATGCACTACAACCACTTGGAATACTCTTCAAACATCAAATGTTTATTTCAGTTTACTAGGTTTGGATCTGAATTGCACCTGGTTTGGGATCTCCTGTTTTCAGTAATAAGAGTTTTTGTTTTTACTCAAGTTTGGCTGTACAAGGCCACACAAAACTGAAATAGACTACTCCTTAAAGTAATGATCTAAAAAGATTTTATACGATTGTCTGAATTCACACTATTGGCAATCTATCCCGAAGGAAAGATGTGTTTTGAACCAGGTTAAATGTAGAGAACTTGAACTGGCACACTAATCTCCAAAATTTCACATAAAGAAAAATTCGATTACATTTGTATTATGATTGATTTAAAGTGCACCAACCCTCCCCACACAGCAGATTTTGGCGAACGAAGAGTACCTAATCCACAAACTTGTGATTATGAACTTTAGTTTTAGAAATCCAGAGTAGAATTATTTAACTTTTCAATAATTATTACGCTATTTATTTATAAAATTGTCCTTTAATTAAAGCTTCAGTTGTTTCCATCATGATTTTCTGCATTAATACTAAGTTTCCTACAGCAAAATATTAAACGGAGGGAACTTTAGGTCATAAAAGCAAAAATAACTTTAATTTTGATATTTCACAATATCAAATTCCACCTCATTCAAAAGTCAAACTACTAATTCTCCTGTGTAATGTGTATGGTTTCCAATGTTTTAAGATGCTTTGGCTGTAATGTAACAAATGATACTGGAGAACAATTAGTTTAATTGCATATTAAATGTCATACTTTAAATCTAAGACAATGTGGATCAAAATTAAATACAAGGGCATCTTTAAAACACCACGATTCAAATTCAACAACTATCCCTTTAAATAGAAATACATTTACTCATCATAGATTAATATTTCTATTATTGACAACATTTTATAACAACTTTAACATTTTAGGACATTAAGTTACAGGACATAAGCTAAGCCTAATTGATTAAATAGCGAAATTTAATTTGAATGATTCAGATTTTTAAAACTATTGAGATTAAATACACACTTAAAAATACCATTGAAAATTCATACATTGTAATGACATTACAGGAGACTTACCTACAAAAAAAAACTATGCAGAGGTAGTTATTGATTTTTCAAGAAAGAATCTAATTACATATTTTTTTTTCAAAAAATGTTTTAAAGGAATGAATAAAAGCATAAGTTTTTAATGAAGGAAGTATTTATTAGGTCACACTTAAATACAAAACAATTTTTGTGTGCAATCATTTTGCATTGTTATGAAACTGCTCTGCACAAAATTTAATATAAAACGTTGTGTAACGATACGATTAAGGAATCGCATAAAGGTATCGAGCATTAAAATAATAATCAAGAGAGAATAATTAAAATATCTGACTTTTTTTTTATCTAAAAAAAAAATAGTCTCCCCCAAGTATGAATGAGTCAATAGCATAAACTTACAGCTCCGCAAAATTAGTTGTATGGGAATTTTATATGAATTGAATGATTTATTGAGAATATTTAAATAATGAACGATAATAATTTCGTGTTAATCAACATTGTTCCATCAATGTTGATGGTAGAGGAAGTCCCGGTAACGCAGCTAACAAATATGGCGTCTCTTTCCACAGACGATCATTAAGTGGACGTCGATTTTTTTTTCGTTCAGTTTAATTTCAATCAAGAAAGTTCGACATGACACTCTGAAAATTTAGTAACTCAAACATCCATGTTTTGTAGAGGGTGGAAATTGTATTTAATGCAAGATTGTGGCAACTTTCAATGATCAAACGGTTTTCCACGTACTGCCTTCTAGAACAGAACGTAATCGTGTTCTTCTAATCAACAGTAAAGCCAAAAAAAATAAGCAGATATAAATGCACACAACCCAAATAATTGCATTTTGGGGGATTTATAATTGACACTAAACATAAATTTCTGTCAACTTCCATTTAACCAACGATTACCACGTATTCGTTTTGAGAACGATTCGAAGAATCCAAATAAAAGTTTCTATTTGACAATAAACACAACAAAATAAACAGAAACCAACGCATAAAATGTGTAAAATTGAAATGATTATTTCTGCTTCCTAGGTTGTTAAGTACTAAAAATAGGACTTACCTCTACATATCGGCGATGGAGATTGTGACGACTCAGGCGATATCCTATTGTCAGGCGACAGCCTTGTTTTCACTTTGGTCCCGTCGCTCGACCAGGTGACCGGCGGCGAGTTCGAAGGACTGCTCTTCAGACATCTCGTCGGGCTGCAAGTCTGCATGAGAGACAATGGAACGATGGCCCTGATGGGGCCCTGTTTCGTGGCTCCCGGTGAAACGTTCTTTCGCATCCGTTGAGATTGTTGGCCCGACATTCTTCTGTCGATAATAATTTGTATTTTTTACAAAAAGCTCTTTGCGTTCGTTGAAGATCCCGTGAGGTTCACAACAGCGTCAGTTCCCTTTTGCGGTGTTTTTTAGAGACCATAGTCTCCCGGACGCGTGCGTAGAGAAGGATCCCCGACTGTCAAAACCGGGAGGAGCAAAACAACCACATCGAGGGAGGAGGGATGTAGTGGAAAATGCAGGGTTGCCGCACCAAGCCTCGTGCCCCCGGAGAGGATTCCGTCGCCAGGCGAGGAGTGAGACGGCGCCAACGTGCGCCAAATCAATTCAAGAATTGTGAATGAGCAGGCCCGTCGCACGGGGGGATCTCGACCCAGAGTCTAATTACGGCAGGGCATCTTCAGGGCGACCCTATTTTAAAGGGACCCCCAAAAATGATTATAAAGCTTACAAAATTCTGAAAAAGTTAAAAAATAAATTTACTAACTAATAATTTATTTTTTTTAAAAATCAATAGTTTTTTTTCTGCAAAACTTCTGCTATTTTTTTCAAACAAATCGATTTCATGTTTCCTGCACGGTCATGATGCATGACATTTTGCAAGACAAATTTGTTCAATGAACTTGAAACGTATAGAAAACTTTAAGTGTAAAGGCCGGTTTACACGCTACGATAAATCGTAACGATGTGATTGACAAATTTATTGTTCCAATAAATCGAAAGAGTGAGTATTGTTTACACGCTACGATAAATCGTAACGATTTCTTGTCAAATATTCGTTGTCGACCGCTATAGACCGCTTATTAAATAACTAGCATCTCAATGTAGCTTCTCCTGTGCGAGGAAAAGCATCTTGGCGCGATAATTGTTTGGCGGCCACGCGTTACAAAGGTCACGGGGTGAATAAATGGCTAACCTGGTTGACGCGGCTCACCTATGGTATGTCCCACGATGGTATAACATAATTTCTTAGATATTCTTAAAAGCATTTTTATGATTACAATATTAAAATTTTGAAGGTCTCGGGGTGAATAAATGGCCAACCTGGTTTATGGTAAGTCCCACGACGTTATAATATAATTTCTTACATATTCGTAAAATCATTTTTATAATTACAATAATATTAAAATTGCGAATTACAATCAAATAAATAAATAAAAAAAATTATATCAATAAATCGAATGCATGTTCTTAAATCGTGAAGTTACCATGGTCGCAATTTATCGCGCCAATATGCTTTCCCTCACACAGGAGAAGCTACATTGAGATGCTAGTAGCAAGAAATGGCTGCTACTTGTTTACACATTCCAACAGATCGTTTCGATTCGCAGAAATTGATGCCTGCCGGCATCAACCATCCATTCCAATTCCAATTAATCGCTACAATGTCCTGTTTACACGCAACGATAAATCGTAACAATTCGATCGTTACGATAAATTGCTACAATTTATCGTAGCGTGTAAACCGGGCTTAAGTAAAAGCAACATATATTTTCCACATTTTCTCTTATAATTTAAATTTGTATACTTATTGATATATTCAAGCATTTGAATGAAAATTGCACTTTGATAATTATTTTCCCATTTTTTCTTCATTTTTGACAATCTAAATATGAAGTTATATAATTTTTATATTTCAACTATGCATATCTAAAACAAAAAATAAAAAATAAATTAATTTTATATATATATAAGTTTTTTGCTGTATTTACACTTGCATTAAAGCTGATTGATCATGTAATTTTGCAATGTGCTGTTATATACATAAATTTAGCATTTGTATTTCTTTACCTCATAGCCAGACGATCTAAGTTACATTTGGGCAAGAGAGGGGGAAAACTTAATTCTATACTTTTATTGCAAAACATTGGACTTGGGCTTTTATAGCTCTTGTTATAGACTTAAAAATAATTTTTGAATGAATTTGGATGGTATGGTTCGATAGAAAACGAACTTTAAGACATAATCGGCAATAAAACAATAATCGCCAAATTTGGACTTATGCACGTCTGGCTCTGTGGTACAGATTCTTCAGTTCTTATTTTAGCTCAGTGCTTATATCAGCATTTTTTTTACAAAGTATTGACACGTCACACAATCCCTGAAGACCCCCTTTCCCCATGCCACTTCGCAGTCACGCGTGATAGGCCCCTTCATCCCCCAAGGATGCGTGACATAATAAATGAATGCCCTGCAAAGGGAGAAAGAGGTTACTTTTTGTAAACAATGTATGAAAATTTGCAATGCTCCCCTTGTCAAAGCCGAATTGTTTCGATCCGTGAGCGAAGTCCTCGCAATCGATCCGTTCACCCTTTCGTCACCTCAGTTCATCCCCCCCCCCCCCCCCCCCCCCCCTCGAACGTGAACAGCAGCCGAGAGCAGCAGCGGCGCAACCGAAACAATGGTCATCGTCAGGCGAACAGGAGCATCGACCGTCGCGCAAACAAATGCCACCGCGGACTGCATAATGGAGGCCACATTAGGACTGTGGGCCTCGCTCAGGGCGATGCTACAAACTCTAGGAAAAATAAATAACACTCTCAGTTTTTAGTATTCTGCGATCGTCAAGGCTACCCTGCCGTGGGGCCGGTACGCGGCACACAGACGATTCCAGGGGGGTACTATGGGTGCTTCAGCGCCCCTATTATAAAATCTACTCTCTTTTAAATTACCCAAATGTGTTTTTTTTTTCTCCACCCTTTTTTTTTTTTTTAAATTACCGTTATTTTTACTAAGCTTTAAAATAAATAAAGGGGTCCGTAGTCCCGAGGTAATGTCGTCGGTTAGAAACCAGAGGGCAGCGAGTTCAAATACGGCTGATATCAGAGACTTGACAATTTTTTTTTAAATGCAGTGGTTTTGTTTTGTTTTGTTAATAAACGCGCACTAGAGCTGCACAGTGGGCTATTGGCGACGGTTCGGGGCAATCTCGAAGGAAAGACCTGGGAACACATACACATTCACACACACATTCATACATGCACCTCTTTATTTTAGAACCATGGTCAGATGACGAGGAAACACCTGAACTGGCACCCAACACCTTCAATAGACGTCGGGACTTTGGACCCCGATCAGATTTATCATGCACCAGTCTCGTATACACGCAAGTATAACTTGTTAGATATTCTGGACGACTTTCTAGTATTTTTGTAGCAAAGCTGGCAACCCTCCTATCGCAAGATCACTACTTTTTTACTTTTCTATGTCAAGTCCATTGCACGGATTCGAACCACCAATCCTCTGATTAGTAGCTGAACGCCTTTCCAACTGAGCAACTGGGACTCTTTAAATGCAGTGAACTTGTGATCGGAAGATTGCCAGAATCGCTGCGAAGTAACAATACGTCGTCCGAACTTACCTCCAATTTCTACGGCATGTGTACGGGACTGGTACACGATGAATCTGATCGGGGTACACTGTCCTGACGCCTGTTGAGGTTGCGTCGGGTGCCAGCTCAGGTATTGTCCTCGTCATACCATGGTTCAGAAATACGAGGCAGTGTTCTCGGGTCTTTCCTTCCAATATCCCAATGTGCAGCTCTAATGCGACGTTATTTGAAACAAACCAAACTAAACGAATATAAATATCTTCGGACTATAACTAAAACAAGAGATCCCGAATGCGTTACTTAATTTTTTTTAATTGCACACTGTCGAAGCTTTTGAAATAAAGTAATTTTTTAATCATAATATTTTGACTGTAAAATTAGGTAAGTAGGGTTCGAGTATTTCATCAGTAGGAAGTTTCAAATGAGTAATATGAGTAAATTAAATATTGCTAGTTAACACTTTTTTCTTCAACAAATAGGAGAAAAATCTAATAAAATCCGATATTTACTATATACCTAATTAAATGTACTTTTTATATATACTGATATCATTAAGAATTTAAAAAAAAAATATATTATAAAAGTTATACTTTAAAAATATTTTATTCCTGAAATTTGGATACTTTGCATTCTTTAGTAAATATGAATTGTAATTGTTAATTCAGAATATAATTTTACAATTCTTTAAAATTGTCCTTAAATGTAATTGAATTAAAAATGTTAAGAATTAAAAATGTATAAACCCAGCAAAAAAAAGTCAGCATAAAACCTTCATCAAAATTTAAAAATTAAGGTTTTATGCAGGAAATCTGAAGTCTTTTTTGAAAACCTATTAAATTAAATGTTTTTGTTTCAATATCCTTCATAAAATCTGTAAAAAAAAAAAACCTTCTCAAATTCTTTCAAAAAAAAAAACTTATAATTTTAATCATGAAGGGAAATAGCAAATATCCTTGCAGGAAATGTAATTATATTAATTTGCAGGAAAATTAAAAACTTCAAAAAAGAAATTGCAATTTTTTGTATCAATATCCTTTACAAAACCTTCAACTTTTTATTTCTGATGAAGGTTTTATGCTGACTGTTTTTGCTGGGAACGTACTGGTACTTTGATGTCAGAATTATTTTAATTATTTTATAAATAAACTTCTATCCAGAAAAAAAATTCATTTCTGGTATAGTCTGTTGCTGCTTATATACTAACATATTTCTATTTTATACAGAGATTAACAGACGTCGATAGAATGGCAACTCGCCTAGTTAACATGTTCTAATCAAATGCGAACATTTTTCTTTCCTCCAATATTCGTCTCTAGGAATATACTGCCTCATAATTTAAAATTCCCTGCTCCAATTTTTGTAGCTTCTCCGATTTGCACTTAAAAATGCACCTTTTAAAAGACATTGTTATCGATCGAAATGTGTTCTTGTTCTCAATTTGTTAAAAGAAAAAAAGGTATGTCACTTAATTATATTAACATATAAACAATGTTAAATATATTGTAACTGATTCTTGTTTTTTATAAGTTTTGAAATCCTTTTTCTAAAATGTTGTGCTTTTTTCGAAGATCGATAATTTGTTTCGAATTTCTTCACTATTAATAATACCCATTTTATTCCACCTTTCAAGTCATTGAAATAAACCTGAATAACGTATTTTTATTTCTTATTGGAATGTATTAAAAGGTTTCTTTTCTATATAAAACTCAGGAACGTTGGTAAATAATTTGACTTTTCTAGTTTATATACAGAAGTTTTCCTGCATTGTACTAACACAAGTTTTTATTTGTGATGTAAACTCAAAGTAATCGCCGGTTGGGCCTTATTTAAATCACCCAAAAATTAATTTTTGTCTGAAATGTAGCAAAGTATTGCTTTAAAAAACGAACGAGATCATAGCATAAATTTAACAATGTGTAATTTATATTTAATTGCGTTTGGGCTCCGTCTAAAGGAACGGGTGAAAGTAGAATGAGATATCAAAATAATGTATGATATTTTTTTTAAATACATTATTTCATACTTCTTATTCTGAATTTTTATTTACTTAAATACTAATCATACAATCGTTTCTTATAACTAGTAATATATTCTTCGAAATACTGTAATGGATACTTTAATCTTTAATAAAAAGGGAATAAATAACGCAGACGTATAGCTTATAAAAATGAATTATTGTGAAATTAAAGGTTTTTCTGCATGGAAACTGCAGTTTTTTCGAAGATCTATTAAATGAAAGGTTTTTGCTTCAATGGCCTTCATAACACATGTAAAAAAAGAACTTTAAAAAAAACTTCTCATTTGAGGCACTTAATTTATTGAAAGGTAGATTTTTTAAAAAGGCTCTAATGCAGGAAAATTAAAAGGAAAATAAACTGCAGTTTTTTGTGTCAAGTTCCTTTCTAAAACTTTAAAAAAAAACATCAATTTCTCAATTTTTATTTGTTGCATAATGACATTTTTTGCTGGGATGCCCCACATTGTTAAATTAAAGTTTATAAAAATAAAATCTTGGAATCGGCGATGTTTTGCCAAAATTGGCATATATAATGTTTGTGAAGAAGAAGCCACGGTTCGGCAGGTTCGGAACTGGTTTCCAGTCCGCGGAGCCTGGAAACCAACTCTCCCGGCTGTTGTTGCGGACCTCTTGTTTTTGTTTTGAGCTCTCTCTCTCTCTTTGTGGATGTTAGGGATGAGTCACGGTTCGCAATAAGGGTTTTCGAACTTTTTAAAAAAAAAAAAACTTTTTGTCTAAATTTGAACTATTGACACCAATTCGGAAACTGCCTCGTGAGTGTCATCTTTTACTGGTATTATTTAAAAATTGCTCTGTATAAATATAGAGCTATCGTCTATAGCCTTGTATTTATACAGAGACTTTATACATATTGGCTTTTTTTATGGGTAAATTACATTTATAGTCTATAGAGGTCATTTTCATAAAAATTGAGAAATTGATAGTTTTGTTAAATTTTTAATTTTCCTGCATAAGATCTTTAAAAAATCTACATTTTCCTTTCAATAATCAATGCTTCAAAATTGAAGGATTTCTGCAGGTTTCTTACAGGTTTTTGGAAGGATATCGAAACAAAAACTTTTAATTTAACAAATCTTTAAAAGAACTACTTTTTTCCCGCATTTTCCCTTCCATTTTACAATTTTGATGACAATTTTATGCTAACTTTTTTTTGCTGTCTTGCAAGTAGATAGGGTCCAGGGAGAACATTGTCACATTGTTGACACGAATACGTCTTTAAAATCGGTCCGTGTACAACTGTGATCAGCCTAAACTTGAGCGACATAAAAAGGTTCATATTTCAAAGCCTCATAACTTTAAGGGGATTCCCCCTGCGTAAAATAAATGAACTGTCATCGTGTAGCTGAAAGCGACCACGTCGGCTTGGTCGACCATTAATCAATTCCCCGTTCTGACTTTTGTACCGCGTCGTGGGGAAGAAGATGTGTTAAAAATCGGCCTTACACTTACCTGTTTAACCGCTGTAACTTCTTTCGTAATTTTCTTGCGAGTGTGTGCTTGATAGAAGAGAATGAGTATTTCGTTTGACTAGCTGACAGTTTAAATCATTCATGTGAAAATTGTGTTTTGTGGAAGAAGACGATTTGTAAAAGATTTTACTAAATAGCTAATAAATTACACTAAAGCTCCATGGGCAAGCAAGGGAAAGCTAAACAGTTTGAAAGAGCATTATTCAAGACGAACAAAATTATACTCAAGAAGGAGCAGGCCAAGCCGGTGCGCGTGCAAAGTATTCACGAACCAAATCATCATGCAGTACAGCAGGACTGCGTCTACCCAATTTTTGTAATACAGGTATCTATTGTTCATTGTATTAGAATATTGTAATTTAAAAAAAAAAATTGGGTTTTAAATAAATTATATAAAAATTATAAATACCATTGGAGACAGAATTTAGATTTGCTCTGAAATTTCAAGTCCGGGACTTTTTCTTTTCTACTTTCTGCTTGCTGCAAAACAGAATTATTTCGAAGGCGATAAAAGTCGCATATTGGCAAACCCGAATCCCATTTGGCAGGGAAATCGAGCGAGCACTCCCAGCGCCCTCTGGTGGACCTCGGATGTGTAAACCGTAGTACGCGCTTACGTCACGTTGTCGTGCGTTTACGTTTGCCTCGTTTGCGATACTGCAGATTGCGAATGTGGAGTGGTGATAAAATGCAAACAGTTCCCTTTAAATCTGTTCCCATGAGTTCGGAGTAATATGCATTCTGAAAGCGAATTGTGTTGCTGGACATTGTCGACAATTAAAACAATAACTTTAATCAGAGGCGATTAAAGATTTTTCTTGTGACACAAGCGAAATTTATTTTAGTGCTTCTAACTGCTCATTACATCTAGGTACGAAATTCCAAAAATTTATAAAAATCAATTACATGCAGAGTCAAGCATGATACCAACTTAAAATAGGCAGATCAGTTTATTTAAATGTAATGTAATGTAAATTTTAAAAAATATTAATTTAATTAAGAAATATAACTAAAATTTTTTTTAAAAATATCAAATGTAGATTGCAATTGTCCAACTCAAATCCTTTACATGTTCCCCTTTCCACGGGACATTTTTTCCAGGCAATCATATAACCTAATCATAAAGTTTTATTTTTAAATGCTTTGAACTATCTGGCTAAAAATATTATTCTATAGTATACTACCTAAATTCCTTAAATAGTAAATTTAAAAACCCTAGAAATAGGGGGGGGGGGGGATTAAATGACCAACCTGGTTGGAGCTGCCAACCTTCCTCTACAGGATGGTAGATCATTTAATCCCAATGGATAATTCCCCGTGGAGACTCAGAGCGACATCGCATATTGAAGCCAAGCGCAACGTACTCCCTCACGTGGTACAAAAGTCAGAAGGTGGAATGGGTTAATAACAAGCCTGGTCGACGAGACCCACCTTCCTCAAATGATGATATGTCATTTATCACCATAGGATGATTACCCGTAGAGTTATGGAGGAGGAGTCGTATACTGCAGTTGGTCGATATTCAATTCGTCGTTTTTCAATTGCAACTTTGTGCAGCTGTGTACCACCCGTACCGAAAGAAAATACGAATTCACGTCAACATAATTAAACAATATAAGGCAGAGCCCAAATTTTCCCTAGAAATACTGTGAATAAAGTCGTGGTTCATTTCCAGGTATTCTAACCATAAAATACGTACAAAGGTAGAAACCAAACTAAATTAGGCATTAAATTTTTTTAAATTAAAAAAAATAACATTTATTTTAAACAAACATCTATTTAATGCCGTGGACATGTGAATAATTTTAATCATAGATCAAAAGGCAAATTCTCCGAAAGTTTAAATTTATTTCGAAAGGGGTACTGGAGGGAAAAACTTAATAAAACTATAAATTATTCAAAATTAAAGCTAAAATTTAAAGAATTTTGCGAAAATAATTCGAATTAGATAATTAATTATGTATAATGCTTAATTAAGTAATTAATTATACATATTATTGACTTAATTAAATAATTGATGACTTAATAATTAATTAATTGGGGTTCATAATGAAAAGAAAAAATATTAATACCAGTGCAAAATCCCTAATTATTTCATTCTAAACCACTAATTAAATTATTCTATTTGAATTTAAAACAAACTGTACTAAGAAAAAAATATAATTAATCCCAAAATGAAATATGTTTAATCGTGAACGAAATATTGGAAATAAGAACAAAGTGACAGGAAATTAAATTACTACATGCTTTTGGCGCTAATGAATTAAAATTAGCTGCTCTTTGGCCGCGATTGTTGTGGAGTGATTCTTACCACGATTTGGCAATCTGCCAGAGAAATTCCGCCGTTGCTTTCTGCGAGTCACGTGACACGCCGAGTTTTAGGGGCGCCCTTGGGAATGTGCGACGCGTGCCACCGCACAGAGCCGCAAGCTCAATAATAAAAAAAAAAAGACAAAAGTATTTTCAAGATGATTTAATTCCTATTTTTTAAACTCCATTCGGAATACATTTAGTGTTAAGACAAAAAATAAATTCTGTTAGAAAGAATATCAAATAAATGTATAATAATAATAAAAGAGTGTGTCTGTGCATCAAAAAACACCTACTTCTACTGTGTATAAAAGCCTGAAAATTTATATATTTTAGTACTATTCATTCTCAACAACCGGCAACTAAGTTAGTAAGTTACGTACAATTAGAAAACTCAAATTGTATTCGATCACTAAGCAATTTTTAATTGTACAGAATATCCTTTCGCTCGCTAGAGCACTAATAACTTTGGCAAAGAATCGACAATTTGGCGATTTTTCACCTTCACTTCGACGATTGCGAAAGCTGAGACCTTGCAGCCCTGAGTTGGATGTAATTAAATAATCAAAGACAGTTGGCGTGTGATTTTTTGTTGTTGCTCATTTTAATAGAAGGGGCAGTAAAAATGTTTGCCAGTGCGCGGTTAGCTTTATTAGTTCTTAATTATATCAGTGGGCCAATTTGTTCTTTTATTTTGGCATATTAAGTGCTCAAAACTGTTTCGATGTGACAAAATGGATTTAATTGGAACCTAACTCCTTTCCGGCATTGCACTAGAGCTGTATCTAAACCGGAATAAACTGGTTTTTAATAATAATTTTGCGACACATTTTTGGACATTTATTGTTAAATAATAACATTTTCAACCAAAAAAACCCCACCGCTTTAGCAGCTTGTAGTAAAACAATCGTTAAGAAGAAAATAAATGATATTTTTGTATTACATGGATGACAAAGACGCGTAAATGAGTCTCAACTCAAATAAATAGGCATTTGTAAAAAGGGGGATAAGTACAAAGTTGGATTTATGTTTCATATCCATTTTTACATCTGCCGATTCAAAATCAAATATTTAGCTAATGATATCAGAGTTTAAACTAAATTTTTTTTCCCCGCAATTTTGATCAAGTACTAAATGCAATGTGTCCCGCACCCCTTTAACGCAAGCATTTAAGGATTTTTTTATTCTTCTATCTTAAAAACGGTATCAGTATTTATATAAACTAGTTAAAACATCGACTAAAAATGTAAATATTGAAATAGACCAACGAAAAAATTAACTCAATTGTAAAACATTTGTTACGTATAGTCAGTCTAAAACCATAAAAAATTATAGGTACAGATGTAGTATAGGACATTTGGCGCGGGAGGTTTTTTTTGGCGTGTTTTATAGGGGCGATAAATTTATAGTATGGCAACCCCACCTGACATTGTTGGTATGTTGTTCCGATTCTTGTGGCGACTTTCAATCTGGCAACCCTATGACGTCATAGCGCTGTTTAACGGCAATTTTTCGTCGTCAAAAATAAAAACTCGCCAAATGTCCTATACTACATCTGTTCCAAATTATAGATTGAAATAAATGTTCGCCGACTTATGACCAAATTTATTGAATTAATATTCTTGTAAACAGGGAAAAATCCTTGAAAATCAACTTTTTGTTGAAATCTCAACGACTTATGTTAGCTACAGGGCTGTACGTTTAATTTGCAATGTTACGAAAAAAAAAGAACTCTGATAAACAGCCAGAAGAAAAAGTGAAACGGTCAGTAGGCTATGTATGAGAGTTTTTTTTAAATTTCAATCTCACTTTTTTTGTCGTAGTACGATCACTCATTTAGAAAATTAAAAATATTAATAGAGCATCGTAAAGGATCAATGGTTCAACCTTTAAAGCATAAAACTTCTATTTAAAAACGATAAGGCTTAATTTATTTTATTACCAAAAAAACAAAAATATCTAATCACATTTTGACAGATTTTAACAAAAATCAGAACAAACAAAATTATTCGTTTACGCAATTCTCTGTCGTACGTCGAAATAAATATAATATCAAGTCGAAATATAAATATTTTGTAGGAAAGGGAAAAAATTGCTGAGAATATTAACACACTTTTTTTTAAAAAAAATAAAAATTGGAAATCACCAATACATTTAAAGCAGATTTTTTAAGAAATAGCGAATAGTAAGTTGCAGAATCATTCGCTGAAATCCTCTTGAAGAACAAACGAAAAATTCTCGGATTTCTGTTGATTCACAGAAAAATCACCTTATGACAGACGATTTCAATCCAAAAATATTTTTTTTCATGAAGCATGTTCGAAATCTTGAATTCTGGAACAATGCAAAGCCGTATCTTGAAATACAATGTTTTATTTTAGAAGATATTTGACAACGTTTTCTAATCTAAAAGAATGCACGAATGCAATGAAGTGCAATCAATCAGTATGATTCAAGTTATTGAATTCACTATTATTCGAATTCGTATTATAAATTTAGTTTTTAGATTCAGAGATTGTTCGGAATGGGGAATTCAGATATTTCAACACGCAATTTTTCAAATGTTTTGTCTGTCTTTAATATTTTATTCAAACGCAAAGTTTAAGATTTCGCTGAAAAGAATTGATATTTTTATTAAAAATTTATATAAAATGTATAAATATTTATAAAAAATATTTTTTTATATAAAAGTATATTATATAAAAGTATATTATATCAAAATATATTTATATAAAAGTATATCAATATAAAACTATATTTATATAAAAGTATATTATATCAAAATATATTTATATAAAAATATATCAATATAAAACTATATTTATATAAAAGTATATCAACATAAAACTATATTTATATAAAAGTATATCAATATAAAACTATATTTATATAAAAGTAAATCAATATAAAGCTATATTTATATAAAAGTATATCAATATAAAAATATATACACTAGAAGTTGTGAGAACAGTATACCTAGCGGCCAAAAACAAACAGTTATTAATGATTTCAAGGAACATTCACGCTAAATTTGAAGAAAATCGAACAACACGTTTGGTTATAACTGCTTAACAAGCAAATTTACAAACAGACGAAATGCCGAAAGTCGCTAATGGCGTTCAAAAAATAAATTTTTTTATGAATACTATTTAACGTAAACTCAGTACTTATGTTTCGTAATCCGTTAAAAAACGTGCCTTATATTAAAGAATAAGGAGACAAAGAGAGTGAATAAACAGGCTGCGTGTGTTATTCAGAAAGAAAGTTACAGTGGAGATAGAATCAAGTAATAGCAAACGATTTTTCAGAAATTATTACTCATGCAATTCAGGGAATTATTTAATAGCAATTTCCTCTCTTCCCCCTTCCTTTAGAAAAGCGTTTTGTATTTGATGGCTCTGCTATTGGGGAATATTTTCCAATCGCAGAGCCATCTGCAAAAGCTAACTCGTGTTAATAACGTCCGTGTAGAATTAGCCTAACTATTCCAAAGTTTATACGGTTATTTTTTTTAACAAAAAAAAATAAGCAATTTGTTTCATGAATGAAGAAATTCAAAACGAAGAAGAAGAAATCGAACTATTTACAAGAATCGGAATTCGAACGTGCCGTCGCGGAATCCTTCGAATATTTATCGTCGGTCTCTAAGACAAAGGGTTACTACTGATGATCCCCCCCTTCACAATGGGTCGCTCTGATTGGTCGAGAGGAGGCGGGCGAGATCGATTCCCGGAGGGGGAGGGGGGATGTCGAGTGGAACAAAAATGAAACTACGCCACGTGAATCATTTCTCCAGGAGGTGTCGCTCGGATCGATGCAAATTAGGGGAGGGGCCACGTGTCTTTTACGTTTAACGGCGGCATGAATGAGAGGGGATTTACGTTACAGCGCTTCGCTGCCCGAATGCCCCAGGATGAGTTCGAATTGTCTTTTGGAAAACGATATTTTTTGTTGTGGAACGTCTTTAACCCTTTTTACTCGAATGGAGTGGGCAACTCTCAGTCACCAAAGTTTCGACCTGTTCTCCAAATTGAACAAGAACTACATGTTCTTGAACGTAAAAAACTTTTTTTTTCTCCGTTTTTCTTGTTCTTTATCTAACTCCATTTAAAAATATGACATACCTTGGGTATCGACGTATTTTGTTAAACTCTGAGTCCTTTAAATCATCGCCAAAATAACGACGTTATTTTTCTCTCTCTGTTCTCCGCGTTTTTTTTTTCCTCTCTGAAAGAGAACAGTATATTCTTGAGTTTAAAAAGTTGTTCTCTCACAAACTTTAATAGAAATTATTCTTGTCATCTAAAAGCACCAAGTATATATTGGTGTTCCAAAACTTTTCTTCAGATTGAAATTGCTCACAATCTCTGTTTTTTTTTTTATTAGAAACATGCGATTAAATGTCACAAGAAACTAAATATATGTTTGGTATACTGAGATCAAAGTTCATTCTCATGCATGACTTCTTTTTTTTTGTAATTATCCACCCTAAACGTAAAAAGAACATGCTACATATAATACTTTTTTAAAAAGAACAAGAACGGGGTATGTAACTGTTCTATAAAAATAACGTAAATATCAAACATGTTCCTCGAGTGCAAAAGTTAAAATCAGCTTCATTCAAGGGAAGTTCAAGAATTTTTTTGTGACACATGCGAAAATTATTTTGATTGTCTCAATTACACACGATTAGATTATTTTATGAGTCATTCCATAAATTAGGTTCTATTTTTTAATATAAAATTTTTCTAGCTTTGTCAATTAAAAAAATAATATTGTTCTTTACTAAGGTGGCAAATTCTAAAATTTGAAAGAAATCATTGATGGTATGCAGTGAACAAATCATGAACTTTGCTGTTTTTTGCGAATTCAATCAACCTACTAATCCAGCGTCTCGGAGGTAAAACGCAACCGTTACAGAAGAAAACCGAGATTTAGTTACATCCGTAGTGAAGCACAGAAGATTTTATGTTCAGGAAATATGTTCAAAAACACATTTTACAGAGAAATTACAGCGTTTTCCTTTTCTTGCATTGTAAAAGCACGAAATTCGTTGATCAGATACTTTTAAAGATCACCGGTAGATGTCACTACTGCACACACGTGTTCTTTACGACTAGCTTTACGGCAACAAGACGAAGCTAGCAGCGAAACGTGTTCTACAAGGGTATTTTATTGGGAGAGTTAGTAAAATGTAATTTTTGCATGTTATTAGTTTAATCTTTTTATATTTATCACACATTTTATTCTCACAATTAATTATAATATATTTTCCCTTAATATGATACGTTATTAGAATTTTTTTAAATATTACAATAATTTATATTGGAACTTTCACTTTATAATTTTTTTTTAATTATAGTAATAAATATATTAAACCACTATATAATAATAACATCTTGTGTAACTATTATTCCAAAAGTACATCAATAAATAATAATTATGATTGTGACTTTCTATCATGACAAACTATGATATTAGTAAACTATTTTAAAATTTATAGTTGTTGTCTTTACTGTTTTAATATTTATCTTTTTGGACGTTCTTTGAAGGGCGGCCGGCTCTTTTTCTTTCAAAATTGCGCACTCCTGCTCTTTTATGAACGAATCGTCGCCCTTCCCAAAATCCTACGATTCATATGATCATTTTATAAAACTATCCGTTCTTTTCTTTTACACTTAGGTATATTAAAAAAAGTGTTTAGGTATGTTAGAAAAAGTACATATTAAAAAAGTTGTAAAATGGGATTTTTCGAATTCGGGTTGAAAAAAGTTTGTTTCCATTAAGATTTTTACTAATTTTTATATTTCAGTGTACATAAATGTAATATTCCATAAAATGTTTCTAAACTATCATGTATTTTCGTATCATATGCCAAGACATAGGCTTTCAGGCCAACTTTTACTGTTTATTTTACCATGTTGTGCTGTCTTTTCGTCCCGTGATGTCCATGTTGAAATTTGGCTGAAATTTATGTAGATGAGGTTCCGAGAAGCGAAGCTTCTATAACCCTTCCAATTAATTTTAAAACATGAGATGTGCATGATTTTAAGTTTTTCCATGAGGTAAGAGGACGAAACAGGACAAAACAACGTAAAACAAACATAAAGGCCAAAAATCAGCTATCATATTCACAGTGAATATGTAGGGACGTGGAAAGTGAGACAAGCATTGGTCGGGGAGATGGTGTCGGGTGACAACAAATGATAAATGAGGTT
This sequence comes from Troglohyphantes excavatus, assembly GCA_963932185.1. Taxonomy (NCBI): domain Eukaryota; kingdom Metazoa; phylum Arthropoda; class Arachnida; order Araneae; family Linyphiidae; genus Troglohyphantes; species Troglohyphantes excavatus. The sequence continues at coordinate 1,697,564 of OZ010666.1, read as the reverse complement.
TCAGATTCCCAATTCCCAGGAAAAACAACTTCCCGCAGAAAAGGTAATCAGTAAAGATTGGTAATTGAGCGAAAATGAATTTTCCTCAATAGCATGAGATTTGCGAGGGAACATTGAGCTCTCAACGCAAGGCAGGGAGAAAGACCTCCAGCGCCAAGCATTGTATCAGAAAGTTGAGGAGGAAATTAACAGGTCAAAAATGCACGGGGCCTTTTTCTGTTAATTTTGAGCTTTGGATCATAATCAGGAATGGAGTTAATTTCAGGGTTCTCGTGGTCTTTAAGTTTTTCAAAAAATTTCTTCGCAATTTTCTGATTGTATTGTTTGAAACTGGGAATTCCCAGTGCTTTTCTAATATTGACAGTGTTGAAGAACCATCTGGCCTTTGCAATGGACGGAGTTCTCCAAGTTTTGAAGTTTCTTGAAATGGGTTGGTGATGTCCATGTTCTGTCCTTATTTGTATTTATACAAGCCAGTCAGACTTATTCAAAAGTCATGCCATCATCACTAATGGTCATATAGGAGGTTAGGAGGGCTACGCCCCCAGGTACTATGAACGCTTCTCTCATATATTATTACTAATTTTTAGTTTTAATAGATATTTTTAGAACTCATTGAATTTAACATTTATTTTATTATCAACAGATATCTAATGATGTAAAGGGTTTTAATAATCGTCAATTTAACGCCGCGCCTACTCCAATTTTATAGAATAAAGATTAATTTATTGTCGTTTTCTAACATTACATGCTTTTTTCTCAGTTTTAATTGCGTTTATTAAGTTTTTGGTTTCCGTCAGCTAACTAGAGTTGCCTGTTTTAGCGATAATCAGCCCAGCACGACAGTTTTTCCGATTATAAAGATGTAAAACTTAAAACTAACTGTAGATTAAATTCGGTTCTACAGTTATTTGACTACATATTAAGAGCCAATCAGTTATGCCAATAAAAACGGTAATTTTTAAAAAGATGAAAATTTGACAAATCGACTTTTGCGTCCTTATTAAAGTGCCATTACAGGGGGAAAAGTGACGTTTTTCTTAAACTTGCACCTGCCCCTTTTCATTTCTAGAGTGAACACTTGAAGAATATTTGATTACTTATGTAATTTGCTTTATATATTATCTTCTCAAACTCAGTATAAAACTTAAATATTCAAAACTATTTACTTTAGGAAAGGTACAGTTTACTTTTACGGGACAATGATGGTTCACTGTCTAAGATTCTGTTCGATCCCCTGATTATTTCGACTACAAGACATATTATTTACACTTCAACGAGTTTCCGGAATAACTGACAACTTTTTTGTAACTATCTGTGATTTGAACCAAGCAATTTTTAAACAAGAGTTCTTACTAGTATTTTGTTTTATTGTTTATCATATACTAAAACTTGAGGGATTTGTGTTCACTGTGTCCCAAATTAAAATTTTTTAAATTGTGAAGTTTTCAAATTTAATTTTTAAAAATGACAATATGCTTTTCTAATAATGTATTGAGTAACCATTATTTTGACATGCAACAAGAATCTCATGTAAAATCAAACACCAGCCTTCTAAAAGTTAAAAAAAAATCAATTTTAACATTATTTTTTCAAAAAATGAAATAAGGATTAAATGAATAACAGTATACACCTGTATGTGTTCAACTTGAAAGTATTTCTTTACTCATGACTTACATTTACTGACGAGAAAATTAGTTAATGTATTTGAGCATGGTTGACTCTGTGCGCCGAGATCTTTCTCCCTACCTAGAATCGCCAACGGCAGACAAATTGACTGCTCAATGAATTAAATGCATATCTTAAATTAAAAACGTTTTATACTAATTTCAATTATATCTTTGAAGAATTTCTTTAAACAACAACAGATTATTTTTTATAAAAAAATAGATTTAAAAAAAAAAAAAATCCGTTTACCTTTAATAAAACACATTTTATTGCTATTCGCAGTTTTTACACAACATAACTTTACAATGATAGAAATGCAATTTTCTTCAATGCTGGAAGTGCATTTTCCACGTACATAATACGAAGATTTTTTTATACACATCACTTGTTTTGTTGTTGTTACAAATTCCAATCTGGCATTGACGTCTTTTCTTCGAGAGTCAATTGCTAGTGTATGAAATTTTATGGGGCATTCTTGAGCTTATTTTCCTGCTCAAATGAAACTCTCTTAACTCCTTCGATAATTGAAATATAAAGCTATGCCTTGCAATATTTTTACTGGTCAATTCTCGGTAGATAACGTAGGCATTCGTTCTTGCTAAATCCAGCACATTATAGAAAACATACACTGGCCAACCCTCTACCAAGCAGTCCGAACAGAATATTTACGCGTCGTCTGGTCAACGATATCAACTCCCTATTTGGTTTTGTTGTAGAACTCGACTGTTTATGGAAGTTCTCCATCTTTTTTTGTGGTTCTACATTTACATGCAAGGTACTTAGTAACACGACATTTTTATTCCTTTTACCCTGAACTGACAGCAGTGGCGGCTCGTCCACTACAGCAAGTACAGCCGGGCTGCACCTAAATTCAGTATTTTAAAACTAAAATCAGATATTTTACTAATTTTCTTAAATGAAGATTAGAATTGAAAATGAAATTTCTACGGTAGTAAACAAACTCTCCGATAAAAAGGATGCTTGTTACATTAATGTACAATTCAGGAGGGGAAAAACTCCATTCAATCAAAACTGCAGCCCAAAAGCAAATTTCGAAATCGGCTGCATCGTTGCCATGGCAACCTCTACGTAATATAGAGATTCCTGCCCATGCTAATGCACTGCATTTGTGAGAAGGTACAGCCGAAATGAATTTTCTTGTTTTAGCTGCACTTGCAGGGCTGCCACTGAGTTGTACCTTTGAAAATAGTAGTTTTAGTATCCTCAGACATCAAAAATAGTAGCCTAAATAGTCTCCTTAGAGATCAAAAATAGTAGCCTAAATAGTCTCCAATTATGCATATATTTAGCAAAGATGACTAAAGGCAGTAAATTGCAACAAACGTTAAACAAATTGTGACAAAGGCATTTTATTAAATGCAAGTAATATTACAAATTGATATTATTTTTATTATTGTCACTCTTTTTATACAATTCTAAATATGTACTTTATACTCATTTTCTTAAATAGACTGCATAAATTAAAAATATATATATTCACTAGATATGAACAAATTCCATTTTTAAACCGCACAACAATAGTACTGCTTTGTAAAAGTGCATTTTTGCACCAATATTTGCTTTTTAAAAAAATTAATGTATATAAAAATACCCGAAGAACATATGCCTACTTTTAAAGAAACATAATAGAATATGACTGAAGGCAATGGCTAAAAAAATACTGCACTCACAAAACTTGTCAGCATATTGCCAGATTTTTTTTGCTGAGCTTGGTATTAATAAATATCAGTTTATAACAAATAGCTTGCTAAACCAAACAATAGTTTAATAAAAAGCGGAAAATAAAGACAATTTTCACAAATTTTGAAAAAGAAACTTCAAAATTGAAACAAATCACTTTTATAATAGTAGTCATTTAATCAAATTTAGTAGTAATGATAAGTTGTTTATATCCTAAAACTTGCTAATTGCATTCATATTAAAAATAAGAGTAAAATTCTCAACCAAAAAAAATACACCCAAAACTTTTGTCTACGTAATCACAAATCTAAAAATATAAATCTTTCCTTAAACTCTGAATAATTTATTACGTTTTATAAAGATATCTACTTAATTCCATCAAAGTTTACACAAGTAGTTCTGGAAACAATTGAGGGTTGCATCAAATACTTCTAATTATGAAACTTTTTGTTGAACCAATGCATGATTCGATTTCTATGCTAACTTTAATACATAGGCCCCACAACAACAAAACACATATATGTTGAGCTTAATGACTTCAAGCAACATTCATGCCAAATTTGAAGAAAATCAAACAACACATTTGGTCATAAATGAGTAACAAGCAAATTTACAAACAGACGAAATGCTGAGGGGTCAAGTTAAAACAGGGACCTAACATTCTCAAAAGCAAATAAATTTCAACTCTAAAATGACCATTATTTTGCCAAGCTTGTATAGGATATTAGATTCTGATAATCAGATATAAAGTTCCTTGTAGGTTTAACTAATTTTACCAGTTAACTTATGCAAAATCCCTAGAAATTTCAAAATTTTCGTTTTTGAAAATCAAAGAAATTAAGACGCTAAAATGTCGATTTTCGACCTAATTAAGAATTGATTTGCTGTGAATAAGGTTATTAGCTGACTAAGTAAACTGAAAAGGCATATGCTATAAATGAGACTATTTAAAGGCAGTTGAAAATATTTAACAAAAATGAGTTATTAATTAAGAATTATTGAATTTATATATATATATTTTCAATATATAATAACTAAAATATGTGGATTTTTTTTCCAGTGAAATGTGGTTTATACACTAACCAAATCAGTGTTGCAATTTTGCATATGTTGTGCATGAAATCAATTAAGAAGGATGCTACTGTCTATGGGAAATGATATTACTTTATTTTTTCCACACAAACTTTACATTTATCGAAGAAAGATAATTTAATGGAAAAACAACACTACCACTTATTTTAAGCATGTGGCGTTCAAATAAAAGAAAAATATATAAACATTAAAAAACCAAAAATTAATGCTAAAACGAATTACAAGTCACAAAAAAAAAGCTTTTTTCAAAACACTGACCTAACCTTGATAGTTATTTTAGGCATTTTAATATAAATCATTAAAAATTACACACTAAAAAGTTAGTTTATAAGAAATTTGAATATTTCCAAAAAGGTAAATAAAAGCCATGTTTTTTTAAGTGGAATGGTTGTGAGAAAGGAAAATTTCAAATAAAAGTAATTAGTATAATAAAAATATATAAACGTTTAAACAAAATATAATTCAATTGGAATTTGAATACCAGCCAAACGAAAAGAAATGAGTTTCTTTATAAAAAAAAATCAATTTTTATTACTGAAAATGGCAAGTCCTAAATTTCAAATTCGTGAATTAAACTATATTTTCGAAAAATATAATGCAATTTTGTTAAGTAGTGCAAAACAAATCATGATAAAACAGGAAGTAATTAAATATATGAATTTATATATCTGATGCAAAAGGATTGCAAGTCTGGAAACGGCGATCTCAGCCAGAGGTGGCGCCACTAGGGGGGCTGGGGGGGGCTGTAGCCCCCCTGTCGGGCAAGCCAAGCCCCCCCGTCGGGCAAAATTTTGAAGTTCGTCGGGGGAAAGCGTTATTTTAATTGTTAAAACCAAATTTTAATGAAAGGTTGAGTCGAATTTGCTTTTTTAATGAAATGAATCTGGGCCATATACCCGACAGAGCGAATTCCGACAAGCAGGTTACAATCCCGACAAAACTATAATTCCGACAGACCGAAATCCCGACAAAACTATAATTCCGACAGACCGAAATTCCGACAGCCTGTGGTGGCCGAATGGTTAGGAGTTCTTACGAGTACTCGATAGGCACAATTTTTATCTCTAGCTTGTGTGTAGCGATTCAGTAATCGGGGAGTTGTCAAATCCGTTCCTTTCGACACCAAAAAATATCCACCGCGTATAAGGGACTGGTGCACCCGGGTTTATCTGATTGTGGTCCACTGTCTTGGCGCTTATTGAGGTAGATTGCACCGGATGAGTTGATCTCGTCATCTGACCGTGGTTCAAAAATACGATCAAACAGTGTTCTCGGGTCTTTTCTTCCATATAAACCCTGATCCTTCGCCAATAACCCCCAACTGTGCAGCTCAAGTTCAATGTTAATACAACCAACCTATTCTAACAAACTAAATTCTCGACAATACAGTAATCCTACATAACCAAATTCTATAAACCAATATTTATTATTTTAGATAAAATTGTCAGTATTTTTATTATTTTATAGCTTTTTATACAAGGTTATGTATAAAGGTTCCACACACACACGTATACTATAGATATACTGTTATCATAATTTCAATTACGTTATTTGTTACATATTTTACAATAAAAAGCAACACCGAAATTTCAAACTAAAACCCATGTTTCAAAATATCACCAATAAAAAAATGTAATATTATTCCAAATCATAAACTAAAGAAATATATGATCATATAATTAAAACATCATATCATCATGTACACGATATTTCATCACGCATATCATTGATTTTGTGCCAAAAAACAATCGCGATTTATTAAAACCACGCGGCGAAAGTATTTTTAAAAACTTTTATTAAGTCGGCCATCAATAAGAATTTCAATGAAACTATTGCTAATACTCAGTGGCGGATTTAAAGAACGGTAAATATACGCAATTAGACAATGCCATTTGGGTCCCTGCAAGATCAGTCAGAAAAAAAAATAAGGACTTGAGGAAAAATATACTTTAAAAGTTTTAGGAAGTAAAGTGGTTAAAATGAATTTGTCAATATATATCATTAATAAATTTATTTTATAAAAGGAAAATTTCAAAAAGTTAGCATGTGTGTCGAAACTGTGCATTAACGAAATTATTTTGTGATCGTTCAAAAATTGAAGAACACGATTCAAAATTTAATTTAAAGTAAAAGATTTCATGTAAAAAATTAGTTCATTTAAAAATGTTCTTTTAAGACCCAACATAAATCTTAACAGTGCTTATTTCACATGCTATATTTTTTCTTCTTCTGTTGGATTTATTTTGCGCGTATGAGCAGGATATGATTTAGAAAGTTCAGTACTATAGGCCCTACATCATTAAAGAGGGCCCTCTCGTAAAAATAGTCTCGAAAAATTAAAAATATCGCAAAATAAGTTTATTATTCATTTAAAACACGACTTAATTCTCACTTTTTTGGATAAATTGCTGAAAATTGCATTAATAATAACAACAATTTTGTCAAGTATTCGCCGGGGCCCCAAATCAGTCCCTGCGTATGAGACACGAGTCATTTTGTTTTAAGCAAAGAGCAGAGCCACAGCTCAGACATGGAACCACAAACGAAGGCCTATTCAGACGGCAGTAGCCAGATTTGCGTTGCCGCAAGCCTGATTGTTTGTACTTGGGGAGTGACGATCCTGGGGACAAAGCATCCCCCGTTGTAAAAGTTTAACCTTGAGAAGGTCAGCTACCAGCTTTGGGTAGACAAAATCGCCTTCGGGGATATATGTTTGTATAGCAATAGGATATATGTATAGCACGCCGCTGTCTCCCCTAAAAAAAGAGATTGGGCAGTGAATGGTCAGCTACAGGGCCGTCTCGACTCTCGAAAGTAAGTGTACTTGTAGAAGTAAGTTTATGGTTCAGTTCTATTTTGTTGTTGGTGAAAGGCAAAACGTTTTTTTAAAGAGGAAAATTATAGAGTGTCAACATTGCATTTAGATTTCAACTTTGATACTAATTCGGAAAGGTGAGATGTCTTAATAATTCTAGTGAAAAAATTTCTTATAAAAATTTTATTTGTGCCTGTGACTACTTAATATTACATTTATTTCGTTCAAAAAGAAGTCCAACCGTTTATTGATTTTTATGTTTTCCGTATTTAGAAGAACCAAACTAGTTTTGTCATTACTATTTCAGTATAGAAGATTTATTTAACCAATAAATTGTTTCGTCGTATGAGCTAGGTTTAGAAATGAGTCTTATTTCAATTTTTGTTGCCACAAATTTTGTGCAATTTCAAACTATTTGGAATTTAAAAATAAAATATAATTATGGGAATCCTTTTTTTATCATTAAAAAAACTGCGTATATTGTTATATATAAAAAATCAATTCAGAAGAAATCAGGTCATATTCTAACGAAGCAGTCATGGTTCAGTACGGCGGTCCTAAATTAAAAATAGGCAATCGTAAATCCATTAAATTGTCAATTAATACTACTAGCTAAACGTCTATAAAATAAGGTATCAGGATAGGAACACCATTTTATGCTTTTAAGAGGATTGATTCCGACATTATAACTCCGTTGCAAATGACAATTTTTATCTCGTTTGATAAGAAATTAGGCGTAAAATAAAAATAAAATACTGCAGAATTTTTACGTAATGAAGTTCTCCAATACATATAACTACTGCTGCAGCTCTATTCTCTGAAAAGAATTTAATAAGGAAATAGCTCTCAATAGAAAATTTCTTTCGTAGAAATAGTCTAAATTTCGTTGCTAGAGATACAGCCTTTTGTACGTAGTAAAAAGCCTTCTCACTGTTTATAGATTTAAAAAAAAAAACCACTAAATTAAATGACAAAAAAAAGCACTAAAACATAGCACCGTTTTACATTGCATAGCTACCAACAAAAAATAAATTAATTTCGTAAAAGCATGGGGATTTTACAAAAACTACTTGCATAATGTAGTGATTTACCACATTTCGTTTTACCTTCACTATTACTTACTTTTTATTTATTTTATTTGTTGCCTTCTCGCCGTCCCTTCTTTGAACAACCCAACCACTTCAAATGGTTACATTTATAAAGGTTTTGAAAACATTTTGAGTACGATTTGTACAGTTTTTTTGGTACTTATCTTTTCTCCATGATTGCAACTCAGAATATTCAGAACACTACAATTATTTAATAATTAATATATAAATATTATAAGCCTTTTGTTTCAACTATTTATCTCAACAAATTTATTTCGTTATTTATGAATATTTTATACGCTTATGTGCACATTTTACGTCGGGGATATTAGCCCCCCTGTCGGGGAAGTCTAGCCCCCCCGTCGGGCAATTCCTAGCGCCACCACTGATCTCAGCAGATCGCGTTTAGCGAATTTCCGCAATTTCAAGGTTTCCATGCATTAAAAAAACATATCAAAAGAGCGCCAATTGAAAGGTGCATCCGATACATGCGCCGAAATTATAATTATCTCAACTTCCGAGAGATATCTTCCCCGTTTGACGAAGATCGCAAATATTTCTAGATGTGAAAGATGCTAAATTTTTGTGAAATTATCTGAATATTTTTAGATTGAACATCGATTTTTCAAAAAAACAATAAACGAACTGAAGCAGGCCGCGTATACTGAATATCTACAATTCCAGAGTTTTCATGAGCGAAAAAATTCTTAAAACAACGCCATTATGCAACGAAAGATATTGAACCATCAAATTTCGACATAAATGTGGTTTTGTAGCAATTTGGCGCAGGATACTAATTTTGGCTCAGGATTCTCAACCTTGAAATTATTTACAGTAATTTTGATTACAACGATTTTGCCAATAACGATATTTTTGTTTAAAATTGCGATACACCGGCACCGAGAAACGTAATCGCTGCGATACAGCTCGAAAATCCACTCCTCTCCAGCTATTTTATGCAATTATTTTAACTAACATGCATATAGGCTACACATTTAACTGAAAATTTTAACTAAAATTTTTCGGAATATACGCGAGTATATTTGGTAATTTTTTAGAAAATTAAAAAAAAAACCTGATACATTTATTAAATTGATAGTAATAAAAAAAAAAGGAAAACGGCGGAACCTCGGAAGATTTTCATTCCTGAGGTATATCTAAAGTTCTTTGCTTCGCGCAGTGAATTCTAGAAGTAACACACGCAACCTAAACGCAAATTGCTCTCTAAATGGTAAAGAAAGCGATGTCTATTGGTAATAAACATGCTTGGCAAGTATTATTTACTTGTAAAAAGATCCTGCAGCGTTTAATGGTGTTGATTCTTCGACTGTTTGTCTTTTATAATCGCCAAATAGAGGCGTATGCAACAGCCAATCATATTACGTGATACTTCAAAAGGAGTTAAACGGTGCGTGATTCTGTGAAATATTAGTTGAAAATCCGTGTTATTAAAAAAAGTTATCAAAAAATAGTCGCCAAAAGCTAAAAAAAGTAAAGGGTTTTGATGAAAATAGTCGCTTTTGGCACTATTTTCACAAAAATAGTCGCCATAGTCGCCGAATCTTATAAAAAGTCGCTTTAGTCGCCTGTGGCAGCCCTGCACTTGGAATTCGATATGCTGATTGGCTCGTCCGTGAAACGCTGTGATGGGTGAAACGATAACTTACGAGTATATTACCAAACGGAAATGGTTTTCGTGATAAATTTACTGTGTGCCGTTGTTTCAGGACATGGTCCTGCTGTTGTTTTGTTATTTAAGTTAATATTAAAATTGACCGATTCCCATGTTTAAAAGAAAGGAGGATTGCTTTAATTTTAAAAAATAAGTGATTTCCTTTTTGCGTGTTACATTTCGTAAAAATTTAAAGGAAACTTTGATTTGAGTAGTAAATAATAAAGAATTTCCGTTCATGTATGGGTTGGGGAAAATAAGGGGGTGGGGAATTCACAGGAGTTCGGCTGCACTAACATTTTCGACCACGGGCCGCCACTGACTGACAGCAGGGTTTTTGATTTCCTTACTTCATGTGGAATTCCTTTTCGATGTCTTCTTTTACTGTGCCCACGAAACTTATATTTTTCATTTTAAGTCCTTTAGCCAAGGATGGTGAGGGAAAACAGTTGTCCGCTGTCACATTTCTACATGCATTCAGAAAAGAGCCTTGCAAGACGAACATTACTACATTTTCAGGAAGCCTTTCAGTTTCGCTTCTTGATTTCTCTTTTTCAATATATGGAAAAGTATTGTACATGAACTTCGAGTCTACATCCATTGGCATCCACAATTTGATACCTAATTTGTCTGGTTTATTCGGCATATACTGTATAAACTTACACGTGGTTTTGGATGGAAATAACTGCTCATCCACAACTAAATTTTATCATGGCTTATGAAAAATTGCAGTTTTGTATAAATTTATTTCAAATATATGAAAACATGGCAAACGTATAAGTTTGTAAACGCCGAGTCCTAGTTGACGTCAAGTCAAACCTTAGATTCTTTATATCTCGATGACGATACATTGTTTCTCGCAAAAAAAAAGGAAGACTTCATGTATTGTTCTACAGAAAATCATAATTCATACCATTGCAACCGTATGCTCCTCTTGCATAAATAAGAGCAATCAGGGAGAGCATCAACCTCTTCTAACGAGTGTCCAGTTTTCTTCATTGTCCAACAATGCCTCTGCTTCCGAGCATTTTTTTTTAATATGGCGTAATATCGATTAATTCATAAACAACTTCCAAGCACTGACCCAGTATTTCTTATAGCAAATTTTGTGCTCCATATTTCTCAACTGTCTACGAGGTTCCATCTTTCCAGACATATACAGATCCTTCGTGATTTTTGATATCCCGAGTTAGATTAATGTTTTCTCTTTGCAAGAGAATTATTTTTCAAAAAAGTTTTCTGACCGAGAAAACATGAATGTATCCAATTTTACTAGCAGTCAATTTGATTGCTCGGGGCGCTTCTAGGTGTAACTAAAAATATTTCATTCGATTCATATTTGGTACCAATAATTTGAGTTTTTTTTTAGGAAAATTAAAATTTCTTAACATCCTAAGATCGTGGTTTTTTAAAAAATCCATATGAAATAGCGGAAACAATCAAAATGAGAACTCCTAGTGTTAAGACAAGTTGTTTTATTAAGCATTTTTATACTTTTTTGTATTGTTTTTTAAATAGAAAGCTGTAACATATCAGTTGCATAAAAAATCTTTCACTTTTAATGTTTTACATACTTGTGGCAATCCATTTATATATAGCCACATTTCTTCCTTTATGAAATTACATTTGTAGACCTATTAATAAAATAATTAAAATATCATGAAGAAATTTTAAATAATTTTATTGAATTTGTTTGCAAGTGTTTTTTTTTAAATTTTTAATTCCTAAAAGGAAATGAAACATTTAAATATCGTAGAATTTATCCGTTTTGCAGGATATTAAGTTCATAAATACACATGCAGACCAATTTTTAAATCCACTTTTCCGATTCAATGGACCTTAATATGCATAGTAACACTGAACGAAGTTTTCACACAAAAGCTATAGTTTTATTAGTTTAAAGCCGATATCCCTTTGGAGCAGTCGTTAAGGGTATCTCATCCCCTCCGAGCAATCAGTTTTGGTATTTCATCAACAAAAATCATGTCTTTTTAATGATATACAAGTGGTTTATTCTTAGACAATCATGTATTTCCTAAATTTATAAAAAAATTCAAAATTATTAAACATACAAAAACTTTGTTTTTATTTGCCCTTCCATGAGTGCCTAACGTTGAATCTGCAGATTCACTAGCGATTACCGAAATCAAACTATTTTCCACCCTTCACGTATCAGCCTAGTGAATCTTTTATACATTCGTAGTGTGTTCACAGTTGTGAAAGTATTTCTTATGTCCCCCTTTTAGATGTTTCTGAAAATACAGAATTTCCTCTTGAATGTTGAATATTGCCTGAGAAATGGATGTTTTGTTTATAATATATTGGTATATATTCGTAGATGTATTGGAATTTTTTTTCGAATTTCTTTACAGATTTGTCGGGCATTTGATTGTCATCAGGTAGCGGGATGCACCGAATTTATTAAAAATCAAAAAAATTCCTTGTTAGTTTTTCCTGTTTTGGTGACGGATATTTTACTGGAGTACTTAATGCAAATCATTTCTTATGCAATAGTTATTCTATATTTTCAATTTGATTCTAGACATTTTATCACCAGATATAATTTTTACAAAAAAAAGCACTTTGTTCAGCAATTTTTTTTTGGAGGATTTTACATCTTATCTTAAGTGCTTTTAGAATGATGCCCTTTTTCTAAAAATGAAAAAGTCCCAGTCCTTTTCATTTCTAGAGTGAAGTGTGTTGTTGAATGCTAAATATGACCATTAGACACCCAAAACTCTACATAAGCACTAACGAACTCCTACAAAATTTGGTACAACTCTTGAATAACGGTTAAAGGACTTATAGAACCTGCTAATCTTAATTCAATGTTAATTGAGAGACAAACATATACATTCTGTGGATATTTATTATGTGCAAATTCTGAAACACTTATAAAATACATAACTATACACAATACAATACTATACATATAAAAAGTCCTCTTTCTCTCAGATGGGTTTAGGGGTGCCGTTGGGATGGGCCAGGGCCGACGGGGCTCCGGGTAGAGAAGCCCCGCTCACCACGTCTGGTCCGTGTTTCTGCAATAGAGAACAGGCACATGCAATAGGGTACATATAAATGAATTAGAACACACATTTCGAGTACAAAAACTGCAAATATTACAATTCGGATGAATTGAGTTAAACATACAAGATGTATGAGAATTGGCTTTACAACTTTGACATGCAATAAAAAAGAAATAAGATAGCTCAGTTCAGGGTGGCAACAAAATTCTGGAAAAAAAGTTCCCCGACTTCCATGATGGTGTCACAAACTTTCCCTGACTTTAAAATTACATTAAGAAATGTTGAAATATATGCTTTGTATAAAAACAAAGTATCCACGCTACAATACAATAAATTTACTGCATTATAAATAAAAATTTATAAACAATACTTATTGCCAGTTAAATTAATAATTTATCGATATACAAATTATACAATTGTGGCAGGCATAATAGTAATTAATCATGTTCTCTGTAGGCAAACGTTTCCAACTATTTCTTTTGGAGATAATTTTAAATGTTTTATATGCTTAATATTTCCTATTCCAATCTTCAATAAATCACATTCATTAGCCCTCACATGTTGCTCACAATTTCAAGGTCCAATGCACTTTGCTTTTGCTGCTCCCTCAGCAGTGGTTCACTATTTTACAAAAATAAAACTGAAAATGTGCATAACCATACTTTAAAAAAAAATTCTTTTTCAGAACTAAAAGGAAATATTGACAACTAAATTACCCAGAATAGAGTGCATAATGGAGGATAATTGCCGTTTCAATGATCCAAATTTGAAAAATTCCCTGATTTTTTTGTGAAATTTCGAAAATTTCCCTGACTTTTCCAGAATAAAAAATTCCATGACAATTCCCTGATTTCCCGGTTACGTTACAACCCTGCTTCTACAAGTAACAGCAACGCATGGAAGTTTTATTTGTGCAATTTTTTTCAAAACCATTAACACACCAATAAACCATTTAATGTCAATTGTTTTCTTAGGATTGATGCAGATTAACTGCCTTTCTAATAGACTCTTGTTGTTATCCGCATAATGTGCAGCTGTCTCCCTGGTTATTCAGGAAACTTTAAGAGCTTTTTCTTACGACCAGAACTTCAAATGTTATCCTGCCCCTCTTGTGGCATAGAAAAAACACTGTGTAGAAATAAAACTTCATATGTTGCTGTTACAAGTACAATCAACGTAACTTAACAATCTTATTTTTTTAAAGGTTTTATTATGTGTCAAAGTTGTAAAGATAATTCTCAAACACCCTGTACATTCCAGCCAACCTTCAAGGGAATGAGTAAACATACACAAAATATTTTGAAGGAATAAAAAAAACCAGGGGTGTAGAATATATCCGAATGAGGTTTGGAAGAAATTTAGGCTACCCAGGCAAATTTTTACTAAGAATGAAAAAAAAAAATGTCAAAGATATCTACTTGCATTTTCTTCTTTTCTTTATCTTTTATTTATAATTATAATTTTATTTTATAATTATTAATTGATATATGGTATGATGTGTTCATCTTTCAAATCAATTTTATTACTTTATTACCCCTCAAAATAATCCAACAGTAAAGTGGTTTTCTTTGTGGGATATTTTACTGATGTTTAAACAATAAAATATTTAACCAAAATCTTGCCTATTTTTATCAATTTAAAAAGGGTGTGTATTGCTGGAAAAACTGGTGAAAAATTACGAAACAACTTTTATTAGATGTTAAAAAAATTATATTTATTTCTGACAAAATGTACGGAATTCCACAAAACTGATTTTGATGGTTATTTAAATGAAAACTGTAAATATGTTTAAAAAGTCGCTATTTAATAATCTTTAAACATTTACAAAAAATGGGATTCCACAATATGGAAATATAAACATAGCCTACACAAACCACTTAACAACTAACGAATTTGGGATAAAAGAATTACATAATAGAGCTTCACTGTCAGAACGCTATTGACAATCGTTTGGGATCTATCCCAAGGGAAATACTAAGGAGTGCAACAGTCTACTATATGAAGAGAACTTTCGACTCTGATTAAGAGGTTCCTATTACTTAACTAAACATTCTTTTAAGTAGTCATAAAGGTTGTTATATTTTCCCCTAAGACTGGTTACAGTTTTTGCAGAGATTTGTAGTTAGTATTTTTTTTTACATTATCATTTACTATTGTACTCATGAACAGTAAAAATTAATCTGTTGTTAACTTTTCACTTGTTAGCTAAACTTGTATCCAACGTCAAATTAACAGGAAACTTCAAGTTTTTAGCAAATATATTATTTTCCTAATGGATAATAAAAACAATTTTTAAAAGCCTTACAAACTGTTAATTGAAGGGATAAGTGGATGAATGAGGTAAAAGTAAATTCTAAGATATTTGACATCAAAGTTTTCATTTCATATTGTGGAAAAAATCCTCCTTCATGACATCTACTATCTCCATTAAATACAGCTTCTACAGTGTGGCTATCAGTGTAAAAACAAAGGCCAACACACACCTTCTACTATTATGGCAGCAATGACAGGATATCAAAGCAATAATCTCCCGTTTTGATTGCGTGGTTTTTCTAAAGTACTTTGATCGACCAAAATTCGTACTAAAATGTTTCTGTACAGCCTTTTTAATGTGGTATAGTGATACATTTGTTGAGAGTTCATAAAGAGTAGCACCCATAAGAAAAATTTAAGTGTTGAACACCATAGATAATTTGCATTATTTCTTGCTTTCAGCTTCAATTTTACTATATACTGAAGTATCAAAAGTCATTAATCAAACACAGAGTTCCACAACACTAAGACCAAAGTTTTTCAGCTTTTTTAGAACATTTCAAATGGAAATAGCAGTTTGTACCTGGAATTACAAGAGCACCTAAAAACATGAAAATTCATGCATAAAAAAATTGGCAAAAAAATATATTGATAACTAATTGCAGACATGCGATTTGTTAAAACAGAAAAGGATACAACTGACAAATTGCAAATAATAAGACGGAGAAAAATAATTCACTCTGCTAAAATTAAACATATTTGTGCTAATTCAGAAAAAAATCCCATGTCTGTAATTAGTTGTCCTGCACTGTATTTGAAAGAATAAGAAAAAGGTTGCATTCTTTACATTTGGTTACCTTTTTCTTCTTCTTCTCTTTTTTCTTTTTCTTCTTTTCCTTCTCCTCGTCGTGTCTTTTCTGCTTCTTGTGCTTTTTCTCGTGGGGCCCCTCGATGCTCACGTCTAAAAAAAGATAATGTGGTGGAATTGGACAGCAACATTCTACATTTTAAAAACTACTACATCATAGACTGGAAAATCTAAGCTTACACATATATATGAAAGATAATTTCAACCCCTTTTAACTTCCTTCATGTCCATACCATTTTAAACTATCTCATTTAATTCGTATACTGCCCAGTCTTAAAAAGCACTTTTAATTCTTGCTGTTTCATTCTAACAATCTGCATTCTCTATGTGCTTTTCTCAACCGTTCCCACGACAGAAAGTTCCCTATCACCCAAACTCTGAATTCCCTATTGGCCCCCCTCCAAAAACTTCATGTGTGTGTTCCGCCTTGACAAATCCCTACCCATTATACTTTTCCCTATGTTAGCTGAGGTTCTCCCTATTGGGGGAAATCTCGCGCTCTTCTGGCTTCGACACTCAAACCGCAAGGATGTGTGCTTCACGGGCTCCTGATGTGATCACTAATAAAGAATATAAATACAACCTTTGGCCCTCTTTTTATTAAATCAATCTTAATATTTCATATATATACAAATAAACTAGATATCTTAGAAGAAGTTTAATAAAAATTTGCAAGTTAAATTTAATTTTACAAATTGGATAATAAAACTTTCTTCTTACATTTGCACAAGCCAGTTGTGGTTTAATTTATGAATTAATATTAATTCGTAAAAAGTATCTTGAACACATTCCATGGTGGAAGGATAGGCTTAATTTTAATCTGAAGAAAGTCACTGACATACTGAGTGCTACTTGATGAAAAAAATTTTTTTTATTAAAATTCGTGAGAGAATAACTTTTTAAACTCAAGAAAAGGATGTTCTATTTTTATACAGAGAAAAAATAACATATTATTCTTGTAATTTAAAAGGGTTAATAAAATATGTTGATACCAAGTGATGTGACTTAAAGCAATTTTTGAAGATTTAACCCTTTGTACTATGTCCCTTTCAGGTGACAACATAACGACCAGTTCTTTTGGTTACCTGTTTTTTAAACAAGAACAGCGTGATCTCGTGTTTAAAAACAACTGATTTTTTTTAAAACTTGTTCTGTTGCAGATATAAAAAGGGTTATGATATTTTCACTCATGAGCACAAGCAATTCTAGGGAAAAGAACAAAAAGAGAAACGACTGTACCATAAAAAAAGAAAGCAAATGTCAATTATGTTATTGGTGTGCAAAGGATTGTTAATTACTTTTTTTTCAGTTTTGATTGGGTTTCCTAGGCATTTACTACAATCATCAACTAAACAAATTTCAAATTTTGATTTTTTTTGTTTAAATCGATTTTGAGCTATTATTCAAGAGCACTTTTTTCTTTAAATAGTGTCATGCTCCTTTCTACCCTTAGAGTGAACACTGATTTAGAAAATAAAAGTTTTGCACACTTTATGGAACAGGTACAAAAGAGTCACTAGAGCCCGGAACGAGAAATTGGCTCACCTTGTTGAGATTCCTGAGTAGGTGTGTCCCCAGCTTTGTGTTTGTGCTTTTTATGTTTGTTGTGTTTCTTCTTCTGCGGCTGTTGGCTCATCAACCTGTACTGCTCAGGAAGCTGAAAAACAAAAATACACGAGTTCACAGGGAAGAACTGCACAAATACATTAGACAAGTAATCAAGTAGTGATTTTTCTTTCTCTTTCTAAATTTTTATGTACATTGTCTAGAGTAGGTTCAAGGAACCAGCAAGTTTCTTCAGAAACTCAAGTCCACTAAGGGATTTAATTTGTTTTGTTCGGATGAATGAATAAAGGCCATAATTCTAATGGAAAATTCTACGCAATAGCTCTTTATACAGAAGTACTATTCATCCCTTAAAGGTATGTACCCAAGGCTCAGATTTGTAAAATTCTACTTAGTTTTTAAAATGATTTCAACAATTTTAGAAATATTGCATAAAAAAAATCTTATAAAAATATATCCAAGATAAAGGAATGTGCCTTTGTAGCTGTCAGTAGAGCGTGGGGCTTCGTAATAATAGGCTAAAGGTGAAAATTCACAGTCGCCACGTGGTGACTAACTTTTTAAAAGTGGCGATCGAATTTTTTTTTATCTAGTCGCCTTTTCTTTTTAATCAGAAATTTAACAATTTCAGAAATCGATGGCATGAATTTAGCTCTTTATGCCTCCTCACTACTCTAGACTATAAAATTGTCTAAAATATAAAGGTAGGGTAGTGTAGGTCGGATTCGAGCAACTAAATCCAGCCGATCGCCGATGTTTCTCATCCGAAGTTGCCGCAAAGCTTGCTATACGCATCGCGTAGCAACGCAACCAAAATTGACGCTATTTCCCAAACATATAAAAATAACTACAAAAAAATTTGTTTTTTTAATAAATAATTAATTTGTAGAATATATGAAGATAGTACACATTACCTTAAAAATTTTTTGGATGAAAGACTTGAAATTTTTAATAAACATAGTGAACGAAAAAAAAACTCAATGCAACGCAATTTTTTTTTCTAATAGTATGAATTTTAAATTTGGTTTTCAATTTTCATCAAAGATGTCATATTACTCTTAAAATGGAAATTTGTATATATATTTTTTAATTTTCCGGAATTTTTAAAAAATATTTAATTATTTTATATGCAATTTAATTATTTTGAATAATAGCTTTATTTACACAATCATCAGCTTCTTAACATAATGTGAATTAATACATTTTAAGGTTTAATTTTTTTAGTACTGCATGAACTTGGTAATGTCGCTACATAACGTAAAGTGGCCCCTGCATTTTTCAAGTCTAGTGGCCACAATCAAATTTTGTTAATTTTCACCTTTTTCACTGTGTGTTCCGAGTCCCAATGTGAGGGCACTTAATTTTTTTAATTCTGTAAATGCCTTAATGGATTCCCTAGCAATGCGTAGTTGTGTAATAAAAATATCTTACGGAAGATTAAATTAGGAAAGGCTGTAGAAAAAATACTCACAGGGCCTGGATGGAGACGAAAACCTGAAAGTTGAGATCCAGTTAGGGGCAGGAGTTCTTTGCCACCAATGGGAGGCTTGTCAATCAGAGACTTTAAAGAGCTAAAACAAAACAACGCAACATTCAGTTTTAATATGAAGAAGTAGAAAGCAGAATTTTCCAAAACACAAATGACCCTTTTACAGAGAGAATTCATCTTCAAGGCATTATGAAAGCCAATAGCAATAGTAAATGCAAGTTTGGGTTTTTGAAATATCCTTTTCGAAAGATGATTTTATTTAAAATAGAGCAGGGTGTCCACAGGGGAAAGCATTTTGAATTTCCCTGATAATTCCCTGCAAGCCGTACTTTTTTTTACAGCAATATTTTAAAAATGTATTATTGTTCCTTATTTTGCAAGATATGTTTTGACATTATCTTATTATTTCCCAAAATATATTTATTTTTAATATATAAGTTTGCTAACTATTTCGCTTGATTTGCTAACTCCCAAAAAAGTGCAACCAAAGTTTAACATCCAAAAATCAATGCATAAAAATGTAATGTACCCCAAATTCAAAATTCCAGAGCATTTACCAAATATGTATCAATAATTCAAAATGCTAATTAAAAATCATAAAAGTCCGATATACCTCTTAGATTATTAGTGATTGTACTTTAAGATCAAAGTCAAAGTAACCTCAATATTAAAACAGAAATCCAATATACTCAAAAAGTAGAAACAAAATGCAACCTTATCCCTAATAATAAAACTAATTTATTAAATCTAATCCAGTATCTTTAGATATACAGCTTAGTACACAAAATATATTTCTTAAGATTTAAAATATACCCAAAAAATAATAAAGGCAACAACAGTTTCGTCAAGTTTAACAAAAAAAAAACATTTTAGGGACGTTCAAAAGAAATTTGAATTTTACTAGGAACTTAGCAAATTTTAAACATTTGAAAGATCTATTTTTAAAATAAATTGAGTGGGCGGGCAAGTACCTAGTTATAGATAGCCAATTGCTTTGTCAAATTTTAAACGTTAGCATTTTGGTGCGGTTTCTACGACTTCGAAAGAGAAAATTTTCACTTTTAAAAGTCCCATACGCAATTTCCCTCTTTTTGATTGCATTTAAAAATTATTTGAATATTTGTAACCAATCAACAATGTTTCACAGCCAGAAATCAAGTTAAAAATATTTTTTTTTGACCAACTCCCTGATTTTTTCAAAAAAATCCCAATTTTCCTGATATTTCCAGAATGGTCAAATTCACAGATATTTCCCTGTTTGTGGACACCCTGGGAGATATATACAGACATGGTCAGGTATATATAATCAAACCAAATATTTACTGAAAGTTAAATTTCCAAGGTGACCCTGATGAGTACATCACCGAGTTGAAAACAGTTACGCGATATAAAGAAAAATTAACGTATTTACACTGATTCACGAAAAAATCACATGCCTACATATTATATAATATTCGTAAAAAAGGAGTTCCCCAAAAAGGAAAAGTTTTTTTTTAAAGTTAGCTTCTTCTGCATTTTGCACAAAAATGTCTTTCTATTAGATAGAATGAATTCTTTAGCATAATTTGTAATGGATCATGAACTTTATTTTACTAGACAGATTAAGCATGTGGGTGGCTGAAATAAATGTACTTAATAAAAATATATAATTTTGCTTGGACTATGTATACTTGATTGAAAGAAGCTATAGCTACTAATTTTGATTAAAAATGGATATTGTGCTGCCAAGATTTCCCTAACAATGAAGAAAATAAAATGGACCAATTTTTTGTTTATTGCAAATTGGATAACTTAAAAACATTTACAAGCTCAGTTTAGTTTTAGAAGTTATCCGATTAATAGCACAAAATGAGTGCTGTTATATTTAGCCAAAAATTATACATTTTAGTGCTAAACACAACAATGCTTTTAGCTATTTGACAGCAAACAGTGAGCATTGAAACCTTTAATTAACATGAACCAGTTAGACAGCACTTACTCTAAAATAAGTAATAATAATTGTATATTCAGCACAAATTAATTGTCCTTATGATGTTCAAAATGCATAAAAAAATTCTAAGAATTTGAGAATATAGAGATATATCTGGTATTTATTTACGTCTTGTATACCAAAGTATTTTTTGCAAAGCATTCAGTTTTATTCATTTGAAAAATGAAGTCAATAACACCCATGGTGAAGACAGAACCAGCTTTGAAGGGAATAGTGAAACAATAGATGCTTAGACAACCGGTTTGACCACATACCATTTCTGGCCTGTACAGGTGATTTAAAACCCTAGTTCTAACTTATCAAACCACTGCATCCCAGAGTGAATGCATCCAGAAAAATCACAAAAAAAAGATCATTTCTTAGTAAAAAACAAATTTTGCTTTAGTATGTAATGTAATTTAGTGACAATAAAAACAATTTTGTACTTACACACTGCATTAAGTCACAGTAAGTTTTTGTAGCTAAAACAAAACCAGTAATTAAAATACTTCTATTTTGTGTATTTAACATTTCATTTAAAAGATTACGAGGTCCATTAAAAAGGACTTGTATTAACTTTTGCAAAACAAATTGTAGCGTTTATGCACTAGAATTTTTTTTAAGCCCCCTCTACCCTTAAGAGTACATGACATTTAATTAATGAACAGCCCTTTATGCTAACAGATGTAGATTTAAATAACTTACATACGATTGCATTTTAATAAATTGATTAAAAATAGAAAATTGGAGAAAGAGAAAAACACACATACCTATTATCTTGGCTGCCTGGACCATCGATATTTCCAGGTAGATTGGGCAGGAAAGCACTGAGTTGATCTTTCATTTTGCGACCACAGAATTTACTATAGGCATGTTCGAGATTGTAATAGGTCATCAAATTAGTGGCACCAGTCAATTCACCTTCTGTCAAGAAAAATATCAAAGTTTTATGAATAATTACACTACAGCTACACAATGGGTAATTGGTGACAGTTTAGGTTCCACCCCAAAGGAAAGAACAGGGAATACTGCCTCGTAATTTTGAACCATGGTCAGATGACGAGGACAACACCTGAGCTGGCACCCGACATAAGCGCGAGGACTTTGGACTTGGCAGATTTAAACTGCACCAGTTCTCTATACATAAGGTCATGTTTTCGCAAATGAAGAGAAGTGAATAGACAACCCTCTGATCATGAGTATCGGCTTTGTTAATATTCAAACCCACTACCCTCCGATTACAAGTAGAACACTCCACAGCTGGGCTACCCTACTTGCTTATTATTTAATGAGACATTAAATTTTGCAAATAAACATAATACTTTATTCTAGGTGGATAATCACATAAACATGCAATATTTCTTCTTCAAATTAAGTGACTTTAGGAACTTTTGTTTTGAAAAATAAAATTTAAAAAATCGTTAGATTGCATGAGCCCGGAAATACCAGTTTTGCTATGCATATCGTCCTACTAGTTCTACAATTAGGTTACTACACAGAAGATTAAAGTATTACATGCAATTACATGGTTATATATATAATTACATGTTTCTAAAATTAAAACAGTGTGTACATATTTAAAAAATGTAGACCAATCGCTAATTTACGGCATTTTCTATCTAGCAATAATAGTTTGAATGCGATTATTGATTTGTCATGTCTATATATATACTAAGAAAATTTGAAATCTATGCATTTTGTTTAATATTTTTAAATTATAAAAGAAAACATTATCACCTTTTTTATTGATTTTTCATGACACCGAGCTTTTAGTGCACACTCGAGCATAATTAGCGTAATGCTTTCTGCAGAACAACTTTTTTTAAATGATATACATATTTAGCAACAAAAGAACGTAACGTCTGCAATAGATGTTAACCAGCTGCATGAAATTATCAAGTTACAGGAGACAACTGAAAAAGAAAATTAGAAATACGTCTATTTTATAAATTTTCTTATACTCTTATTAAATAAAGTAAGCATGTGGATTGATTATTTATAATAAACCTGTTCCTGCTATTGTTCTACAACTTGTGATTTAGACCAAGAGTTCAATATGCACCAAAATAAAAAATTCAACAACTTCAAGTGGAGTATCACATCAAAAGTTCACTCCGTAACCTACACATAAAAAAATGGACACTAAAATAAAAATCTTAAAGAACACCAAACATTAAATAAAAATACAGTAGAACTTGCATCATCCGGACCAGATCCCACCTGGATAATTCATGAAAAAAGGTTGTTCAAGAAAAAGGATGTATTAAGATGTATCATTGTTCGGACATATCAATCGCTACACTAGCAGACTTCACTTTATCATTTTCATCCAAAGAAACTTATAAAGTAGCTATTTCTAGCCAGCAAAATAAATTTTAAGACACTTGTGATAAATCACAAGAAGTTTCTTCTGTGAATTTATTTCAAAAGAAAGCATCGTAAAATTCAGCAATGTGGGAGGGAACTCGGGCAGAAAGTAAAATTCTGCAATTAGAGAATGACCCCTTGTAAAAGTAACACGTGATACAATCATTTATTAGTTCTATAGGAAGTCTGCAAAAAAAAAAATTTTGCAATACACCCCCTCCAATAGACTACATCACAAAATTCTGTAATAAAAGAACACCCCTTGTACCATTACATCACAACAGATAACAGAAGGAAAAGGTTCGTATGCATGAATGGGCCCTTTAAGAAATAATATTGCAGTCTGTTGGTATTTTCAAGGAATTGGCAAAAAAGTCTTCAAAAGGAGAAATTGCAAAAGTCTGTAATACGAGGGAAAGCCTCCTTGCAGACATATTATCGGAATGCAAACCAAAATTCCGTAATGAGTGAATGATCCAGGTAGACATTTTATTACAGCAATGCATTTGTACAATGGGAGTTGACAGAAAATAAAATTGTACACGCCATAATATTTAGTAGAATAGGTATATAGCAAGATATAAGAGGACAACCCCATGTAGGGAATATTTGGCAGCCGGTGGTCGAAAATGTTGGTGCAGCCGAAATCATGCGAATCCCCCCCTTCTATCTCTTCCACAGCCATACATGAACGGAAATTCTTTACTATTTATTTACCACTCAAATCAAAGTTTCCCTTCAATTTTTACGAAATGATAACATGCGAAAAAAAAAAGAAAACACTTATTTTTTGAAAATTAAAGCAACTCTCCTTTCTTTTTAACATGCGAATCGGTCCTTTTTAATATTAACTTAAATAACGAAACAACAGCACAGTAAATTTATCACAAAAACTATTTCCGTTTGGAGAGATTCTTAGATTAAAATTTTCCATATATCAGAATTAGAACAAAAATCTTGCACTAACATATATATAGAAAACATAACAGTCAAATTGATAACTTTTCTCCCTCTGGCGCGCTTTGGTGGTTTGGGTTGATACGTATTTTAGTCAGTTAAAAATAGGACGACATGTGCATCTGCTGACAGCAGCTGATCAGTTCGACAAAAAAAAAGTTAATATTTTAGTAATTTTGAAAATGGAAAATTCAAATTGGCGTACTTTTAAAACATTTAATTTGTCAATTTTTAATTTTAGTTAAATGAAAAGCAATGAATAGTAATACTTGGCGACTTTTCTGAATATATAAAAACTGGTTTTGTTGCTAATCAAAGAACTCAATTTTCAAACTGCAGTTGTTAAAAAGGTCACAAGATATAGCGAGAAATCAGTTACCATTCTAAACATTTTAATAGTGAGCAAATGTTTGTCAAGAGCCAATCTGTGCTGCTATTACTATATTTTTGAAAAAGGGCTAACGTGTTGGCGAGATTTCCATAATATTCAGAGAAATTTTTATTCTTCGTACATCTTTTTCCAAAATACTTTTTAACCCTGTATTAGTTGCATTTAGTAGGTATTTGCAAAACAACTTAATCAGTGACGTTCCATAGTCAAGAGTGAACTTTTTAATGAAAATTGGTATAAAAATCCTTAATTCGACAAGTTTCCAAAAACCTCGATTTTTTCAGAATTGCCAAATTCTCTGTTGCTATATATGCAATTCTCAATCAGATTAATAAAAAATATTGCAGTTTACATAAAGTTTAACATTTAAAACATGACACTCGTACATTAAAACACTTCAGGGCATATGTACAAAAGTACAATTTATAAGCAATGTGCGCAGGTGATAAATCAAAACAACGCCATAGCAACATGCAAGTTCCCATTAATCAACAATAGGGAAAATTCATATTATGCAAAACTTATTCACTGGATCGTAAACAATAACAAATAAACATTTCGCAAGAGATAGAGAAAACGAAAGGGGAAACAATTTCGTTTAGTGTTCAGAGATACGCAATGCGGGGGACTTACTTGGAGGCTCTTTCATGAGGTAAAAAGGTCCACTGTGAACGATTGCTGGGGTTTTACCCAAAGATATTGTCGTTTTAAGAGTACCAGTTGAATCCTGGCGTGGAACAACTGGTGAGCGAGACCCTCGAGGGCTCGATTTTGGAGAGTAAGATTCGGGCCTTCTTCCAACGTCGGCCATTTTAGCAAAAGCAAATCAAGGTCCGCTCCGTTCACTTCATTTCAGCTCTCTTTCATGGTGGCTGAATAAAATTTATATGCATCTGATATATTTTACTACGTGACGTAAAACTAGGGAATTCTTTCTTGTCGTTTCGTTTTCTTCGACTGCTCTACTGTTTGGTTGATTACTACACTACGCTCGCAATTATGGGAGGTAAAATACAGGTATCAACCGCACAAACTGCACGTTGTGATTGATCGAAAGCAACGTCATATTCACAGGCAAACTGGAAACCTGCACATGATGCCGTGTAAACCATTCACAGTCTGCCGATTTTTTTAGTGTTTTGCCGTTGTCCTCCACGAAGTCACGTGGCTGCAACAGCTCTATAATCAGAATAACAACGAAATACTGAAAGATAGTTTTATTTCAACACAAGAAATGCTTCTTATACGATGTGTACAACCTGTTTCATTGTATGAAGTAGATATTTCTGGGTATCGGAAGAAAGATTGAGGAACCGGCACCGTCACGTTGCGTCGGTCGTGAGTATTTGATTAATTAATTAATATTTGTGTCTCCTTTTTTTAGTAAGTAAGATAGTAAGTATGTTAAAACGCTTAAATGTATTTTTGTAAGCCAGAAAAGTAATTTTAAATCTACGAAAACCTAAGCAAAAGAAATATTTTTCTACTTTGGCTCAAAACGTTAAAGAGTGGTCACGTATGCTTAGTGTCTATATATTATTTTAGCTCAGTAGCGTCAAGGTCTTCTCAGGGTGAAACTCCCTCATTTACAAAAAGCACTTGTCGCATAATAATCCACAAATGCAAAGCTGTTTGTTTATATCTTCACACATTTAATTTTATATCTTCAGTCCATGTTACCAGATATTATGTTTTCTCAATCAGCAATTTATCAAGAAAGAAATAGTGAACATACCTCCCCTTTCCCCGCCTACCACTACTTCTTCCAACGCATCTTTTAAAAACATACTAATAAAAAACAGTATAGCACACGTACAATGTAGAGGTAGGAGAACGGGTTCGCACGTAACAGGAACATGTGTTTTTTCATTTACAGATATAAATATGGGGATGAGGGGGATCTGAACGTCCAAATTTTTTCTAGGTTTGGTGATAGGGTGGCATAACGGGTCTGTTTTAATTAATTACAGGTAATGAGGACTCCTTAAAGGTTGATGCATAGTGGAATATTATAGAGTTTCAAATATCCTGTTGACAAACAGAAAAAGTTAAATTGTTTTAAGATTTCTACGTAATTTTAATGGAAAGAAATTTTCACTGAATATTTTATTTTATCAAATATTTTGTTGAATTAGTAAAAAAAGTATCATAGATTTTTTTAATGGTAAAATATAATAAATTCAAAACCTTTAACATGTAAAACAGCTATTTTTAAAATATATTCAATATATTCTTAAAATATATAAATTTCAAAGATTATATAAATGACAAGAACTTAATATTGTTTATACGTAAATATAATCAATAAAAAAGGTAAACTATCAACAAGAATTAATAGTAGCAAAATTAACGCCATTCCCTTACATTTGTTGGAAAATAAAATAAGTTTTTAATTGAAACTAAAATTGTGATATGAACGAAATAAAATTAATTATTCTAATAACGTTTAACAAGGAAATAAATAATTTTATTATTCCCTTGGGAATTCAAATTTAAATCAAAAGATTATTTTATTTATATAGACACATATTTGTGTTGGATATGGTTAATCTGTCTTATTTGATACTTATCTCGTCGACTTATCTGAAAATTCGATATTCGCAACGCTAAAATCTACTTTGTTTGGCGACAAAAGTCAGTTTCGCCGGGTTGGCAGATTTGACGAAAAATCAAATACAAAACCCAGTAACATAGATTAACTTGGAATTTTCCTATGACCATCAACAGTATTTTATAACAAAGTAATTACGCAAACGTTGCAAAAATTAGATAGAAAAAAGTTTGTACCCAAACACACTGCTGAGTTTGACATGCAGAGACTAAAAGTAATTAAACTTCAGATTATGGTGTTATTCTTTTCTTCGTTGGAAAAATGTTTGTCCATATTCTTAGTGAAAGCTAATATGTAAAATTAAAAAGCATTATGAAAAATTTCGGAGTTTTCCTTTGCTCTATCATGTTTAAACAAAATTATGGTTAAACTATATAAAGCATAGATGAACCTCAGCTTAAACGTATTTGTTTAAGGGTAAATTTGTGAAATGTTAATAACAATTAGATATAAACATATAAAAAAAAATGTACGAAATAGTTTGAGCAAACAAATGCATTATAAATCATTTTTCACATTACCGCCTCAAGACAAGACATAAATACAAACCAAGATTTGTGTTTAGTGCTACATCAGGCCCGTCGCACCAGGATTTAAAATTCCCGCAACTTTCAGGATTAGCATATGAAAATGAAACGGACATTTCTACGGTAAGTAAAAAAAAAAAAGGAGGGAAAAAACTCTATTCAATCAAAACTAAGTCAATAAAATATATATATAAAAAAAAACTTTTTAAGAAACATGCTTTTATTAAATGTACTAACATTAAAGAAAATAATTTAAATGATAAATGGATGCAGGGTGTATGCGACATTTTTATTTGCGATTCCAATTTTATTGTAAATAAAGAATTTAATTAAATGTGTCTTGTCTAACTGTGTGTGGATTAGCTTGCTGTATTTAAGAAGATACAGAGCAGTAAGGAGGGCTATTTTACACACTCGTATTCATAGTTATTGTGAACGGAAAATTTATTTCTATTGAAAACCGACTGTTGTAATATAACCCCTCAACCACATGCTCCTTCAATTGTTTTCGCTTCAACTACTTTGAAATATGTTGAATATTATTTTGTTGGAACTGACTAAAAATAAAAGCGTGGGGCGCTCTTAATTTAGATAACCAATTTATAATTTTCTAGTCGAATACACTTAACTGTATAGAATTAGCTAGAATTTAATATTTAAAGTGGAATTATATTAAAGAATTCTTAAGTTTTAAGCAGGGTATGTGAGCGCCCCACGCTTTTATTTTTAGTCAGTTCCAACAAAAGTATATTCGACATATTTCAAAGTAGTTGAAGCGAAAACAATTGAAGGAGCATGTGGTTGAAGGGATTATGTTACAACAGTCGGTTTTCAATAGAAATAAATTTTCCTATCACAATAACTATGAATACGAGCGTGTAAAATAGCCCTCCTTACTGCTCTGTATCTTCTTAAATATAGCAAGCTAACCCAAACACAGTTAGACAAGACACATTTAATTAAATTCTTTATCAATACTTATATATAAGAATGGAGTGTCTGTCAGTGGAATCGAACAAAACCCCTCATTTTGAGTTTTCTCCACGAATTAGAACACGCTGATTCCGAAAATCACATTTAAAATTTTTTTGTCTGTCTGTCTGTCTGTTTGTCCGGATTTAACTCAAAAACTACTGCACGGATTTTTATGAAACTTGCACCATGTGAACAAACTTTTCTTAGTTTAAAATATGCACTTTGTTTCATGTGGATATCTGCAACCATTCAAAAGTTATAGGACTTTTTCCATTTTCTCTAACATTACGCCTATGGGAAATTGACATCTCGATCTTCCCCTCATAACATATTGTTAAAAATCACCTTGGCGACCAAAAATATTTTTCGACAATACTGGGATAAACGATTTATTTTGATTGGCTGATGAGTAAATGTCGCCAAATGAATTAAAAATGTCGCCAAATACATGAAAAATGTTGCCAAATGAATTAAAAACGTAGCCAAATGATTAAGAAAAGTCGCCAAATATTGGAGAACGCATTAAAAATGTTGCCAAATGAATTAAAAATGTCGCCAAATTAATAAAAAATGTCTCCAACTCCTATGGGAAATTTACATCTCGATCTTCCCTTCATAACATTAGTGTTAAAAATCACCTTGGGGACCAAAAATATGTTTAGACAATACTGGGATAAACGATTCATTTTGATTGGCTGATGAGTAAATGTCGCCAAATGGATTAAAAATGTCGCCAAATGATCTAAAAACGTTACCAAATGAATTAAAAATGTCGCCAAATAAATAACAAAAGTCGCCAAACATAGAAAATGAATTAAAAATGTCGCCAAATGAATAATAAAAGTCGCCAAATATGGAAAAATGAATTAAAAATATCGCCAAATGAATTAAAAAAGTCGCCAAGTATTGAAGATGAATTAAAAATGTCGCCAAATAAATTCGAAATGTCGCCAAATTAATAAAAAAAAATTCTCTAATTGAATAAAAATGTTGCCAAATGAGCTAAAATAGAGGTCCTATATTTAAAAATATCATCACAATGGAGAAATTAGTGTCCAAATAACAAAAATAACGTCGTTAACAAAAACCTCGCCAACCGAAGGAGGGAATTAAACCAGCTCTTTCGACTGACGCCATGTGTATTCATGTTCCGAACAACTTAACTTTATGACAATAGTGCTATTTGTTACGGAGTGGAATATTACTATGGTGTTGAAATGGGCCACCCTAAAAGTTTAACTTAAAGTTTTATATATTTATACCTCCATGTAGCTTATTTTTAAATTTTCGCCTCAAAAACAAATTATTGGAATTCAAAAATAAATATTTGATAATTAATTTTTATAAGAAATATTGTCCGTAAATATTGACCCATATGAAATTATGTTGAAAGAGGGATATATAGACTCCGGTCGCCAATTGGCACAACAAAAAAAACTTCACCAAATACGATACATTATTTTGATTTGGAAGAATGCAATATTGTTTCTTTGATATAATATTGCGTCGCCAATATTAAAACTAATGTATGTGAAGTTTACTACATGGATTTATTGTCACTAAATGGTTAATTTTTATACAAAAAATATGCAATTTAAAAAAATGTTAGGAATTTTTATTTCACAAAAAGAAACATTTTACAAAAACATCAGTTTAAATAGTAGGTAGTCGCAATAGCATGTAAAGTCGTGAACATAAAAATAGATTTAAGTATCTCAAAAAATACTCAAAGTAATTTAATAAATCTGGATTTGGATAAAGTTTATTTTTCACAGTGCACAGAGAGTGATATGCCATGGCTACGCTGACAAGACAAAATCGCGCAGCTCTTACTGCGCAAAGTGACCACGAGCAACGCCGGGCCATATTGCTAGTTTACAATAAAATTGGAATCGCAAATAAAAATGTCGCATAGACCCTGCATCCATTTATCATTTAAATTACTTTCTTTAATTTTAGTACATTTAATAAAAGCATGTTTCTTAAAAAGTTTTTTTTTTTATATATATATTTTATTTTCTGCTTTTTAGTTATATAAACATTTATATTACCATTGCTTTGTATAATTAAACCTCTTTAAATTATTTCAAGGCTGTAGCATATATTTATTCAAACATTAATTCCAGTTACTAACATGCTACATAAATTATTTAACAGTTTACCTTTATTTGATCATAACGTTAAATTACAAAAATAGAACGTAGTCATTTTACAGACGATTAGTAAAACACAAATTCATACATTTTGTTTCCAGATCCCAGGTCAAGGAATTTTAGTTATTTCAGCACTTATTGTAGATCAAGAAACATGTTGTATGTCACAACACGCTATTCATGTCGGGAACTTTATTTTACGAAACGCAGACACCAGTTTCATTATCAAAAATCCTTCGCCAATCTTGATGGATGTATCAACCTTGACAAAAAAAGAGTTAAGGCTAGTTGGCTTGATTAGGGTGGTAATTTCTCATTCTCTCAATTTCTAGTACTGCCTCAGTGTTACAAGGTTTCTTTCCTGTTAACTTTACGTTGTCGATTTCTTCAATTTACAAGCCGTCTAATGATCTTACACGACTCAAAGCAACATATGCCTGACCATCAGCAAAGAGTGCAGGTCCTAGATTAACTACCGCATAGTCTGCAGTACTACCCTGCATTTTGTGCACTGTTGAGGCCCAGCTCAAAATCAACGGTAACATTCTTCTTTCAGCTGTACCATAGGAGTATTTAGCTGGGAACTGAATGAGAGAGAGATTTCAGTTTCGGTGCGGAGTACCCGGGGCCGAAGGCCCCATTACCTCCAATCGTAGTGCATTAAGATGCTTCAGAACACATGAGGTTAGCTTGAATTACATTAATTATTGAAATCTTTAAGAATGGGACAACACAAACGTAAATGTACAAGAAGAATCCACTGGGGGTGGCTTACATGAAATATTATTATGGCTTACATGAAAATCACATGGACTGTTGGCAAGTCAGTTTCATACATTTGTGTACGATGAAAGTGCGGCCATGTTATTTCGGTAATGAAAACCAATATTACCATTGACCAATCCTTTGGATACATTTATATTGGATCGCAGCATTACTTTAGCTCCTACGAATATGTCCAGTTCTTTTGGAAGCCCGCCAGTTTTGTTGACATCATTAGGGATGACCTTATCGATACTAACGCCCTCAGTTTTGTGTGGCGCATCTATCAAACGATCTTTAGCCTTGATTTTATATATTTTATGATTATGTTTTTGGAAATGCTGCAGTACTAACTGGTTGTGATCGCGAACTTGCTGATTAGTTGGATATATTCGAAGTGCCTTTTCAATTGCAAATTCTCCAGTCGCTTTTCCGCCGACTTTCTGCAGGAGCACGGCAAAGTGTTCTGGTTTTAGTTCGCCGACTCTCAATTGCATCAGTGATTTCTATGGTTTGGACGGTTTCATAGCTAATGTTTGGAGGAATGAGCAGGAACACTTGTCATTCGAGTTACCAAAAACGCCCTCCAATCATGTCCGGGGAAGCCCAAGGCTGTCGACCAATGAGATCGCTGCATTTGGTGAAAAGTTACTGATTTTGAAATGGCTGGCATTTAATCAAGAACTATAGTCACATAAAATTTTAACTTGATAATAAAAGACTTTTTTAATGAGTATTTAAATTTTAAAACGTTAATTAGATGCAAGTATTTTCAAAGAAAATACAGGCGTTTTAATTTTAGTAGTTCATCGTGCCGAAGCGGTTGTGAGAATTTGCCAAGTCCTTTAAATTAATAAAATCAATTAATTAACATTACAAGTCCTATTATTCATAAAAGAGAATAAATTTAGCTTTAATAATTCATAAGAGTCATATCACTGAGTGAATTTATCATTAAGTTATGATGGTTTAATTTTTTTAACATTTGGTCCTATGGCCGATTCGTGGTGCCATCTGTGAGATTTTCCGGAAACTAATTTAAAAAAGTTTCTGTAACTTTTAACAGTGTTTCTTATACTTAAAGTGGAAATTACTGGAATATTAAGATGAAATTAGTTTTGAAAAATTGCAAAAAGTTTTGTTTACATTAAGCAAGAAGTTAGAAGTTGATACTTAAAATCGTTAATTTTCAATGACATGATAAGTGGTAAAAGGGCAAAACTTTCAAGTTCTTGCGTATGGGTGATGAAACCCCAATAGGTGAAATTTGAGACATTACATGGACTAAACAGGACAAATACATGGACGAGTAATGATTCTACCAGAGACAATTATTTACAAAATGAGTTTATGCATAAAATAACTCGCAAAAGACCAATTTCTGAGTGGTCACCCACCCAAGTACTGCCCTCTCGCAAGCTTGCTTAACATGAAAGCGCGAAAATTTTCCGCAGTTACGTCGCGCGAAGGCGATTTCAGTTACTAAAGTGCGATTTAAGTGAGTTTTAATTTTAAGATCATGGAATTAAAAATTTAAAAGGATTTACACTTGGAAATATGAACTACGAGAGCTTAGGTAATCTTAGTGACTAAAAGTTCAGTGATTTTGTTGATGCTAGCGATTAACATGGCTGTATTTGCCGCTAAAGTTTCTACAATTTTACATAAGTTCCGAATAATTTCATTTGTTATTTCAAGTGACAGTTTGTTAGAGCGTCGTGCAGGTTCTTATATTATATATTTCAATCTGAAAGATAGACATTTTAAGATATATATAAAACACTCTTGTTTTATTTTAGCTGACTTATATTTTTCCATTTTGAAAATATTTTTAGTATAGTGCAAAGGAAATCTGTCATTTGGTTTAAAAATATTCAAAATGGCGACGGAAAGCTTTTCTGTTGAAGCAAAACCAGATCATTGCGCATAATTTTTCGCGCATTCATTTGACGTTATTGTTGTAGATGATGAGTTCGAGTCTGGCTTTCGCCAGATTTGTTGATTTTAAAGAAAATTCATTATTAATTAGAATTAATTAGTAATTAACAATTTTATGGGTAATTATTGTATTGTCACCGGGATTACGTATGTATGCCAAGTTTCAAATTTTTATGACAATTGGAAGTGGGTTTAAATTGAGTTACAAAATTCGAGGACACATCACACCAGACAGTGTGAGTTAAATAAAAGCATGTAACATGTAAAAAACAGCTGCATCCTCTGAGAACCTCCATGGGCGACAGCACTGAGTACTACATACTAAATGCAACCTTGTGGCGAGATTCAGCTTGAAATGAATTTTCCGACTTCGGCTATACTTGTGAATTCGATAAACTAAGTGGCTCATATGCGTGAATCACGGGGATGGGCGGGCACCAAGGATAGTGAAGACTATATATATATATATATATATATATATATATATATATATATATATATATATATATATATATATATATATATATATATATATATATATATATATATATATATATATATATATATATATATATATATATATATATATATATATATATATATATATATATATATATATATATATATATAAATATATATATAAGGTGTGCTCGTTCTCGCGCTGTCTGACGGAAGGCAGGGAAAGCAACTATATGACGTCATAGTGACGCCTACCTTCGCCTTCTGTGGGCGTGTCTAATGCTCTCGTTTTTACAGTTAGGGTCTACAGAGCAAACTTAATTTAACAAGAATTCTTGTTTGTAACTAATCATGAATTTATATAAAAGACTACAGTTAAAATTTGCTTCAAAAAACAATTTGAATCGATTTTCAGAGTAGTTTAGTTATTAAAATATCTCGATGTTAATTGCAGCCAATTTGAACCAATGGTTCGTGACGTGCTGCCATCTATTCGTTTTTTTTCTGAACTATTTAAATATGATATTTGTTATTTTAATTTAGAATTTGCTGAATTTTAAAATTTTAAATTATATTTTAGAAATTGCATTTAATATGTAAAAATTGCAAAATAGTTGCTTAATAAATTAAGCGTATTAAAAAAAATATTAGCTGCCACGAGAGCATGTCCATGAATTTTGAAAGAGTAAAATGAGGTTAGGAACCATCAGGTCAATGCATTTGTATTGGACATATTAAAAGAGTTACAATTTCAATCAAGTAAAATACGGGTACATAACAAAACAAGGACGGATTAGTAGTGAAGCTACCTGAACACAATTATTTACAGATATTTACATTATTTTGCTAATTAAAAATTAAATCATCAGTCGTTACCCAACCGGGGATCGAAACTAAGTAGCAATGCCTGAAACACACAGGTAAGGGAGGGGTTTAGGGGGTTCAAACCCCTCCCATTGTAAGTCAAATAAAAAAAAAATTAAAAACCGAATTACTGTAAAAATTATAAAAATTTAGGGGGGGGGGGGGGGGAAGGGGGTAAAAGAATACCACTGTCAGCATGAGGTATCAGGCACGTAGGTAAGGGAGGGTTTTGGGGGTTCAAAACCCTCCCCTTGTAAGTCAAATAAAAAAAAATAAAAAACGAATTACTGCAAAAATCATAAAAATTTAGGGGCTAAAAGAATACCACTGTCAGCATGGGGTCACAGCCAATGAGAATGATTAAAAACCCATAGTAAGGGGAAGCAAAAATGACGTCAAATATTTGCTTTCCTTGACAACTTTCAAAAAGCGAAAAACGAGCACACCTTCTATATATAGTCTCCACTATCCTTGGGCGTGCACCGATAATTTCCAAAAATCTCTCTAAAACGGAAATAGTTTTCGTGATAAACCGATTCGTAAGTTCAAAAGAAAGGAGGATTTATTTAATTTACAAAAATAAGTAAGTGTTTTCTATTTTTTATCGCATGTTATCATTCTGTAAAAATTGAAAGGAAACTTTGATTTGAGTAATAAATGTTAAAGAATTTCCTGTCATGTATGGTTGTGGAAAGTGGGGGGGGGGGGGGGGGGGGGGGGAGGAGAAGAGTGTTGCAGTACCATTTTCAACCACGGGCCGCCACTGGCCTTGATGGCTACAGGTCATGAAAGTGCCAGGATTTTCAGGATTGGTTTGTATGGATTGAAGTTAAGTTGCAACTACTCGTATCTTGGGGATGTCAAGGAGTTTTGCATAAGAAAGAACATAAAACTAAAAGTATTATTCAGACTAAAAAAGTGATGAGATTGCGTCGGGTGCGAGTTAAGATGTTGTCTTCGTCATCGGACCATGGTTAAAAAATACGAGGCATTGTTCCCGGGTCTTTCCCTCGAAATTGTCCGCGAAGCGTCGTCAATGTGAAGCTCAAGTGCAACGTTATTTAACCAAATCAGACAAAAAAGATCTTTTTTGCAGACATATGACGTCATAAATTAAAACTTATATTTGAAAAAAGATTATTTTTGTAGTAAGTACATCTGGCAAAATTTAAATGGCGTATGTTTTGAAATATAAACGATCGTTGAATTAAATTTTTTTTATAATTCCTTGTTTTGAGTATATGATTCTATTTATAAATTTTCATTGATTGTTCGCCTGTAGTAAGTAGTTGCGTAAATAATTTTCTTTATTAAAGTGCACTGTTAATTTACAAAAGTAAATGTTATAACATTATCAATCGGTTAAAGATGCCTAATTCTCTGAACTTTAGAAGAAAAAAAGTTTTTAATTTAAAAAGTACATATTTATTAAAAAATGATTATTTTCTGGCATATTAATTTATATAGCAAAAATTACAGTAATTTAACTTTATAAGGCCGGGAATATGATTTTATGGAATATTATATTTTTCATTTTCTTACCTGTATTTCATATTTGTTTAAATTTTGTTGTTGTTTTGGAATTGCACATAATGTTTCACATATATTGTTAGATTTTTAAAAGCATACATTTTTACTACATCTTATTAGTTATTTATGATCCATTTTGTGATTCTGCTACAGCTGTGAATAGACTTTAATAGAGGGGCAGCACTTCAAAACAATTTTTGATTGCTTATTTTGTTTACAAAATTTCTGATTACAATTCCTAAATACAATCAGTTGAACTTTTCCTAACCCATCGAAGATTATAAATTAAATCCTCATCGTCGCATTTTGCAATAAATATAATTTTGTAAAATAAGAATAATTCTAATAAAACATTATACATAATAAACTTTGCATGACACAAAGTTTAATGTTACTTAAGTAAACAATTTAAATTATCTGAGAAGTAATATGGGAAGTTGTAATTATGTTATATTATCGATTTGTATGTGCAGGTAAAATTTACACTATACTTTTATAACAGTGCAAGGTTGCCAAATCGAACTGAAACCGTTTTTGGCGATAGTGATTTAGTTTACTATTCAACTAAAGATGTCATGCCAGAATAAATGAGTGACTATAATTGGCTTTGTTTATCATTTCTTAATAATTAAATAAATTATTAAGTTAATTTATTTTTTAAAAATCCATAAAATAAGTTATTTTGTTGTATTAAAATGTATTGAACAGTAATCTTATTTTGCTGCCAAATCTGGTGACTCTTTTTGGAAATTCTGCAAGGAGAAAGAGGAGTTCTTAACAAAGCAACAAAAGTTTTTTTGTTGCTTAATATGTTTTGTTGCCAATACGGGTTAGCGCAATAAATTTTTTAAAAATTCAAGAAAATTCGTCAAGAGTTAGTGTTTACTGCATTTTGATCGATAATTTATTAAAAGTTAACTTGGTACATTTTTACATCGGGAAAAGTCGGATATGTTCCACCAAATAAAAATGGGAAATGAACAATTGTAATTTCACTTGCCCATACTGAATTCTTGACATTAGAAATATGTGATTTTTTTTAGTTGTGATGGATTGGAACGAAAATCTCGAAGACACTTCTATTGATGACATTTTTAATTTCAAGTAAGTATTTAAAAAAATCTGTCATAGTACCTATTAATTAGAAATGCCCTCTGTGAAACTTTCTTCCTTGAGGATGAATTTCCGTAGTGTTGGTTTGAAACTTTCTACTGTTCAGTTTCTATATTAGTGCTTTGTTCTTAAATTAGAATATTTATTACTAATAATTATGCATTACTTTATACCATACAGTGTTCACTCTAGAAACTAAAAAGTAGGGATGAACCGGATAGTGGTTTTGCCGGATATCGGATATGGCGCACATTACAAACCGGATATCGGATATCCGAACTGGATTTTGCCGGATATCCAACAGTTTATTTTTTATGAAAATAACTTCTCATACACACTAGAAAAAAAAACGGAAATCGTTAAAAAATTTAAAAATATTTTTTTATTTTGTAATATTTCCCAATTTCTTATCTTTAAAGTGATACCAAAATTGAATAAGCATTCAAAAAACTTTTTTATTTACAAATGGTTATTCTAGGGTGCTGCTAGCAATGGTCTTATGTTTTGTACATTT
Organism: Troglohyphantes excavatus; assembly: GCA_963932185.1. Lineage (NCBI taxonomy): Eukaryota > Metazoa > Arthropoda > Arachnida > Araneae > Linyphiidae > Troglohyphantes > Troglohyphantes excavatus. The sequence goes on along the minus strand of OZ010666.1, from coordinate 1,659,193 downwards.
TACACTTAATTTCTGAATAATTGTAATTTTACCATATGCCTTTTCATTCCAAACATGACAACTCAAGTTTACTTAAACTTTTAAGAAACTTATGTTTTAATTCAACTTTATATTGGTTGTGAGATGTGATGACCCTCCACCATAACAATTCGGTAAAAATATAATTTTAAAGTTAAAAATTTGAAAAAAAGTGGGTTTTTTAAAGTCTCTATTGGTTAAAGGGAGAATCTGCATACTGTGAATACATTGGTAGAATTTTCAGGAAAATACTTGAAGCAAGAACAAAGAAAATTGATCGCCACAAAAAAAATCTTCGATGTTTTATTCATCCGGATATCCGGCATGGAAAATCGGATATCCGGCACTTTACTTTCGGATATCGGATAGTTAAAAATCAGCCGGATACCGGATAGTTACCGGATATCCGTTTCATCCCTACTAAAAAGGGCAGGATGCAAAATCGGTTAGTCGATAAATCTAGTTGGCTAATGATAATCAGTATTCACTCTAGGCATATTTTGAAGGACACTCGCCTCATCAATTGTTTTTATATTAAGCCCTTCTGCCCATTTTTGCATAAATTGATGTGCTTCTTGCCCTTCCCAAAATCGCACGAATCCCCTGACCATTTATAAAAAAATCCTTTCTTATTATTTTTATATTGTTAGCAAAAATTACTGCCAATCAAAAAAAAAATGTTGATTTATTGCTGTTTTATTAGTATTGCATGCTTTTGTTTTCAGTTTTAATTGCACTTTAAGCATTCGGTTAATCATCAACTAACTAGTGTTGTCGGCATTAGGATGAAAATCTTTTCAATTTTAACGGAGGACATTTAAACAAATATTCTCATTTTGAAATTTTTTTCTTCAGTTTTAATTCTGTTCCACATTTATTCGATTACATATTAAAAGCCAATTAATGAGGCCAAAATTTTTTAAAACCTGAATTTGGTGACTAATTTAGAAAAAATTGGTTTTACATCCAAATTAAAGTGTACTTTTACTCAAAATATTGTCAATACCTAACAAATCCAATCAAAACTGAAAAAGAGTGTAAATCTTGTAAAATCGCAATTAAATTGATATCAAAGCATGAATAATCGTAGCGTGAAATTGCATTTTTTTATTGCCGTTTTTTAACATAGGCTAATTGGCTTTTAATATGCAGTCAAATGACTGTTATTTAATACTAAAGGAAAGACTTGCAAAACACGGGGATTCGTTTTATTTAAATTTGTAGGGAGTTGTAAATATACCATTTCTGAAATTTAAAATAAAATGTTGTTCCAAAATGTTGATTCTTCTCTTAAACAGTCAATTTTAGTTTGCTGATTATCAAATACCTAATAAACGCAATTTACATAACATTTACTTTTAAATCAGAAAGAAAACAACAGAGTGGCAACATAATTTGGAAAACCGTAAATCATGGAATTTTTTAATTCTGGAAATTTTAGGAAAAATGTTGCAAAAAATCAAGGACATTTTCAAATATGGAAACACGGCATCAAATTGCCGATTTTTGAAAAACTTGTATCATTGGTTATCTGTTGAAATGAGCAAAGAAAAAAAAAGGCATTAAAGCATAAAATGAGCTTTAAATTTGAAAGTGAAAAGAATTATCACCAAAGTCAGCAATCTGCCATGGAAGGTACATAAAACGTCATTTTCGTTTAGTGCAAATTCCCCTCTCAAAGAAAGTTGTGACGGTCCCGTTTTCCCCATCGTTGAATCGAGGTTTTGCGTGGCCTGGTTGGTTGGTTTCGGCGCGACCGCCGTTATGTCTAGCAAAGAAGAGGATCGGATATGGAAATCGCGACAGCCAGCCAGTGCCCATGCGCGGAGTTACCTTATAAACGGGATCGTTCGCATCTCTCGTCAGTCTCATGGTCTCGTATAGTGTCAGTCAGTCTACGTTTTAAGTGCGCTCAGGCAGAGAGCTCTTTGGTGCAGTGGTGTGTACATCGTGGTTCACCAGGGCTTGGGCGGTGTTCGTGCGCCGGATCCGATACAGAAGATATCCCAGCTGCGAAGGAGGATTGCCCGGTGCTCTGTTCAGCTTGCCAACTCTGGAAGGATCCCAGTGCCCGCACGTCTTGGCCACCCGGCTACGGTGACCCTCAGGTAGTCCCCACTGTGTACATGGTCAATCTGCGTACGTGTTTGTTTGTCTGTTTTTATATTTTACAGAGAATAAATCTTTAATATTAGCTACTTTAGACTTCTGTCTTGATTGTAATAATAAGTAGCGTTACAAAGTTCTGTTATTTATTTTCTAGTAATGTATGTTCTCAAAGAACATGTACTGAAATGTACCCTGGATTTGACAAAAGAGTATGGACAACAAAGAAATGTCTGTGGACATGTGTTCAAACACGTGTAACTTTTCCCGATTGTTACTTTCTATTATTGGGACTTCTCCCTCGCCTATTGACTTTCTTAAATAGGGGAAAAGTAATTATCTAGCCTAGAAAGAATTTGCAGAAAATGTTCTAAAGCATTACAGACATAACAAAAATTAGTTTGATAGACTTCTGCAAAAATTTGTCTGCAGACATTTGTAAAAATCTGCTATGTATGACGCATGTTGCAGCATTTCTGCTTCCTGACTGGATGACAACCAAACACACAGCGTTACAATGCGACAACATTATGCAGTACACATTTTTGAAATAACACATATTTCATGATTAATATAATCATAATTTTTATATATACAACACTGCTAACAATTGAAAATGTCTTGAATTTTTTACAATGTACAAATTTTGAAGCTTATTGCTGTGGCGTGTTAGGCTATCCACCCATTGGCAACTGTCGGACATGCAATTAAACTATTTAGTTGCATGCAACTAGGAAATTACTCTAACTTGGGGTAATTTCCCATTTGCATGCAAATTACTAACTGGGAAATTAAAAAGTCACCAATTTGACAATTTTTTTAAGGATTGCGGTAATACGAATTTGGCGATTGCAAAATCTGACACCTGGCTGCCTTGAGTTGGATGCAATTAAATAATTAGAAACAGTTGGTGTGTGAGTTTTAGTTGTGCAGTTTATTAAAAGTAGCAGTTGATAGTGAGAGCCTAGCCTTAAGTATATTTAAAATATAAAGTTTGAATATTTTTGTTTTGTGTTTTATGTTATTAAAATTTACATGTAAGAAGACTGTTGTTCATGTCTTCTTTTGAAAACGTTGACGATTGATTACTTTTTAGTGTTTTAATTGATAATAGTATTTGTGTATTAAATTTATTTATAAATTGTTTATATTTTGCCTTAGTACCAATACTCAAGGTGAAAAAAAGAAGAAAAGATCTTCAGTAAGTTAACTGTTTCATCAATTTTTAATATGTTTTGTTTGTTATAATGAAATATTTAAAATTGCTATTTCTGCATTGCTAGGGACCCATGGAAGTACTAATGAAATTATTAACTTTAGTAACATTTGAAATCCTATGTTAAACAAAACACTTAGTTTCATGTTAAAATAATGAAAGGAAACAATTGCACATAAAACTTTTCTGAATAACTTGAAATAAGTTTTTTGCATATATTAACACTATAGTATATATTATATCACACATGCATGAAACATGTAATTTTGAACATGTATTACATGGGGTAAGGTTGAGTAAATACCCATTTTTATTTACCCTACCCACTGGTTACCAGACCCACACATGTAGAGCAGTTAAACATATTAAGAAAAAAGATGATTTAAAATTTGCAAACTAGTCATTTGTGTATTCGTTTTTGTTGCTGATAAATTCAAGCAACATGATGGAATACATTAAAAGTTGGCACAAGAACACAGTCTGGAATAAGTGTAGTTTGATTTTTAGAACATTGCCACCATAAATAAAAAAAAAGTTTTGCAGTTCAAAACCCAGCAGCAGGGTCGGTTCTATGCGCACCTCATAACGATCTTCCAATGATTCAAGTTTTTTAAAACTATTGAAAACTTGTACCTATTTCTTCTAAATAATAAATCACATTATAGACAAAAATAGGAAGTAAATATGTGCTAAATATTTTTGCTATTTAGCGTATGTAATGTTTATTTAATCTTAATGTATGTTTTCTTTCAGATTTTGAAGCAAACAAAGAAAGCAACTGTCGACATTTATGAGGTAAATTGAAAAGGTTCTTTATTGTTACATTTGTTTAAAAAAATTAACATTTTGTTAATTTAAATAGTTATGCGCTGAACATTGAATTTTTTCAGGGTTTAGATTTGCAGTTTTGGTATGTTTAATTAATTCATAAAAAAAAAGTGTAGTCGGCTTTAGATCTAATTTATGTGAATAAACACAAAAAATTACATCAAAATTGCTATAAAAAGTTTAAATAACTGGTTTTTATCAAGTCAGAAAGAGGAGTTTTGGGTATGTTTGGCAGACTTTTTGTGTTATAGATTTTATTTTTCCTTCCCTATTATTTTTGAGTTAGTTTCAATATAGCAAATGTATATAAGAATTTTAGAAGTAATATTTTATGCACTTAACCTAACATCAATATAGTATTTATTTGAAGTTGTGGACTGTTTAGCTATACTTCAGTATATAGATTACTCGACTGTTGTCAAAAGGAAATTTTTAAATTTGGAATATAGGATTCAATTAACTGACTACTTTTTAAGGTGGTGTTTACATTTTGTTATTCTGAATTTTTTTTCTCTCTGATATAGAATGAGGAGACTGCGACAGACTACCGTAGAAATCGCCCAAGCATGAAGAGGGTTAGTTTTGCAGAAACATTTCAAGTGAAGTATGCACTAGTTTTTTTTTTTTTATAATTCATAGTTTTTATTTTTAGATATTTTTATTATCTTTTTTTGAATTTTTTTTTTTACAAAATTTAAAAATAAAAAATTTATGTTTTTTTATATATAAAATATCATTTGATCCTTATAGATAACTATATTTTTAAGTGGAGTGTTTTATCAAACATTTTACTAATTTTCTGATATATATGAATAGCAATATATAATTTTTTCACAAATATAAACATTTAAAAGAAAAGTGTATAAATTGAAAAAATATCTATTATAAATTTCGTTTAAAAAAAAAAGTAAAACCTTGTATTAAAAAAATTCTTTCTGTAAGAAAAAACATGCAGTAGAACGGTAATTAGTTGGATCAGACCCCATCTGAATAATCGAATATCCGGATAATTCACAAAAAACAGGTTATTTCTTAATAAAAAACCTAATTCATTTTGTTTACATTTTGTACTTGCATAAAGTATTAAAATGTATCATTGCTTGAACATATCACCTCTATCTCTACACTAGAACACTTTTCTATCATTCACCGATAAAAAACTTTTAAAATGCAGATTTTGGTAATACCTTGTTTTGTCAATAATCTGGATAAGTAGTACTTTATAGTAGGACTTTATATATAATTCTCTTATGCGGTGATTGAAAAATGCTTTTGCTCTCCACATTTTTATTTTGCTATTTTGACGATTAACCCCTTCAATTTATTGGTAAATAATTATTTTAATGATGTCAGCTTAAATTAGGAAGAATATAAGCCTTATTAATTTAAAAAATAAAAGTTTTGAAAAACGCTTTTCCAAACTTAAAGCGGAAAATTGAGGTGGTGCCATCTGTTGACAATTTTGAAAACTATATTTCTATGAGCTTTTTTTTATGATGTATTAACTCAGTAAATTTTACACTTTTGGTTGGCAAGATTATGGTAAGCGAAACATCAATTATGGCCAAAACAGACTACTAATAATGTTAGAAATTTAACTAAAACTCAGGAAAGGTGTGAAAATAACATGGAAAATAATAAATAATGGTAGGCTTGCAAGTGGTACCATTGTTTTCATTTGTAGTTAAAAAGAAATTTGTTTAAATGATTTTATATGGTTTACATGGTGAAAAAATGTATTGATGCCAAGAGGAATATTAATTTAAATTTGCAATTTCAACTTTTAAAGTTTTTAGTAAAATAATTAAAAAAGTATTGTTACTAGGGCACATTGTTATTGTGTCCTACCTTTTAGCGAGCGAAGCGAGAAGTGGTTGGCAAAGTAAACCTATGAGGATTGCGTAGCAATCCTCCGGGGGGTTGGCGGAGCAGGGGCCGGAGGCTCCTAGTATATATATAATACTGATTCTTCATAACTCAAAGTTAATAAATTAAATATTTTATTATTATAGATAATAAATACAAAACAATTTAGCTGTAGTTAAATGAATTCCTTATTCCGTACTTGCATCAATGGTCTTGCGTTTTGCTTCAATCCATCAATACAAGCCTAATCCTTGAACCTGTAGTTTTTCAAAAAATAAATTTCAATTTTGTTATCCCATCAAGGATAAAATTTACCCTATATTTTAAGTTGACCTGAAAGCAGTATCCCATCGGTCTGGTCTGTTCAGCGGTTATTGATTATTGCACGATTTCAAATAGAAAGTCATACATTTTAAAAATCATTTTACTTTCTTATCTGTTCATACCTTCATTTAAAAAATATTTTTATGATATATATATCGTTTTTATAAAGCCAACTTTTGCTCATACAGGAAAACTTCTAAACAACGATTTAAAATTTAAAAGTTCCTGTAATAATTTTTTTTAAATTTATATATTTTTTTATCCCTTAATTTCAATAGTTTTCTAAATGAGAAATTCCATTCTAGGGAGCTGCATACTGGCAATATCTATGACATACCTGGATTAAACGGTAAACTTATTTTATATTTCATCAATTTCTGCTTTATGTTGCTCTATATTAAATATTGGAGTTGATACGAGTATTCTGCCACCGTAAGAAAGGAAGCCCACTCAACAAATAACAAGACTTTACAGGAAGCAAGAAAAATACAAATTTATCCCCTATATTAAAGTTTCGATACTTTAACACATTGTGCCCGTGTAGCCACATTAAAAATATATATATATTTGCTTTTAAAATTATTCAAATTTATTAACATTTGTTAAAATTTTGAAAAAGAAATTCTATGACTTCCATGCACAAGTTGTATGTAACTCACTGAACATTCCAAGACATACAAAAAGTTACTTTTCAAGAAAAAAATCTAGGCCAAGTGAACTTTTTTGTTTTGTCTGGGAGGCCATGCAGAATATGCTTGCATTTGGATTGCATGATATACGAGTGTATACAATTCATAGACCAAATACTGTAGTTGGAGTCTGTGATTTGACCATAGTTCAAAATTGAGGCAGTGTTTCCCAGGTCTTTCTTTCACTGCACTAGCCCATTTGTATAGATCTATTGCAACAATAATTCAACTAGTTAGCTGAATATAAACTAACCATTTTCCACTACCATTCAATTAGATGCTAAGTTATGTGGGTCTAAGTTCAATAAATTGTCTAATAATAAGTTGAGTGTAATTCCACTTAATGTTATGTTAATTAATGTTATAAAATTAAGGTAAGTTGCAAACTTTAAAAGCTACCGCAAAGCCATTTTTTTGCCTTATTCCACTTGGCAGCCAACCCATCCATATGTGTAAAATATTCCATAACAAGATTACCTTGTTACATAAAATACTTGATATATAGAACATAATTGGATTTGCTGTTTTTAGTTTGATCCTAAGAAAACATCCACGAAAGTAAAAATATCTCTCGGTCGATCTAAATTAATTTAGTTCAGAATTTTCTTAAATGCACATTTTTTGTAACATCACAATTTAATTATAGTTAAAGGAAAAAAAAAATTGACATTTTGATTTTTTTAAAATTGAGAATCCAAAGTAAATTCATTAACTTCCTTGTTAGAGTTTTGCTTTATCTTTTTTTTAATCATAAAGACAGCATGCCAAAATGTCGTGTTTTTAAGTGTCATCAACACATAGTTCTGATTGAACGTAACTATGGCATATGATCAGTTAGGAAAAAAGTGACTTTATTCCAGGCAGACGGTGAAATTTAATTGTCACTCTTATTTAAGCATGCACAATCTTTGCATGTTTAAAAGAAAATGCTTATAACTGTTTTAACCTTTTGCACTCGAGGAACAGTTCGATATTTCCGTTCGGTTTATGGGACAGTCGCATCCCGTCCCTGGTAATATTTTTAAGATGAATTATTTTTACGTTTAGGATTGATAACTATAAAAAATTAAAAGTGAGACGTGAAGATGAATATTAATCACAGTATACAAAGCATGTATTTAGTGGCTTATGACATTTGTCAAATATTTTTGTTAAAAAAAGGATAAAGGTTGTGAGGAATTTTGATTTGAAGAAATTTTTAGATCCCTAACATTTATGGTTCTTCTAGTTAACAAAAATTATCACTTTTTTTTTTATTATTATTAATTTTTATTTTCTCTTTTATTTTGGAGAACAAAGAGAAATATAACTTGTCATTATTTTTTTGACTAAAAGACGACACTCGAGTGCAAACGGCTAATGGGATATGTTGATACCAATGTCATACTTTTAAATGGAGTTGGATAAAGAGCAAGCTATCGAAAGAAGTGTTATGTCAGTGTTCACTCTAGAAATAAAAAGGGGCAGGGTGCTGTTGGTAGTAAAAGGGCATCCCGTTTTTGAAAAGGCACTTCTTGTTTTTAAAAGGGCATTTAAAAAAAAAATTATGGGTTGGGCGTGGCCACACATTCACACATCGGACCCGTGACCAAACAAAAAAAAGTTCAGATTTACTGGTTGAGATTGCGCTGAGCTGCATATTGGGCTATTGTTGATGGTTCGGGACATACCTCTAAGGAAAGACCCGTACAAAATTGATGTCACTTTATGAAGATATTATATTAAAATTTATAGAATATTTTCCCTAAAAACCAAATCTGTAAGTAGCCCTAACTAGACCCCTTACAAAACTGATAAAAAAGCGACTTAAATCCAAAATTTGGTAATAAAATACGTAGTCTTGAAACTTTGCCCCAAACCATCTTCTTTTTAAATAAAACACAGAAACAAAAATTAGCATTTCATATGCGGGCACACGCAACCAATAGGATTCGTGAAATGCCCCATGCTCGAAATTACTGCGGAATCATCACGATTTCATAACACGCATAGTTAAAAAGGAGTTTGTTTTCTACTGTCATAATTCACTAACTGCAATTTACAATATTTTTTTAATCGATCCGTTTTTTGAAAGACAGCTAGGGAAGCAATGACGCTTGCGCGTGACTGAAAAGGGCAAGCGGGGCGGAATAGTTTAAAAAGTTGGCGGCCTTTTTGTAAAAGGGGCATGAGGGCGCTATCGATATGAAAAAAAGGCGGGCAGGGTGGACCGCCCTTCAAAAAACGCCTAGAGTGAACACTGGTTATGTTCTAGAACATGTAGTTCTTGTTAAATTTGAATAACTGTGAACAAAAGAGCTGGTTCTTTTGGTGACTGAAAGTCTCCAGTGCAAAGGGTTACTTTTGTTTTTATTTTATGACTGAACTGTACCGATCAGCTTGGTCTCTATTGTAACCCTTTCACTTTTAGTACTCGCCACTGCATGTGGCTTAGGTTATCTTGAATATTGCAATTACTTATTTTAGAGTAATAAGAAAATTCAGAATCAATTTTTTTATACTTAGAATCGGGCCAGAGGAGTCAAGCCAGCTTCCAGTTGAGCTATGGTACTGAATCTGAAACGAATAACTTTGGAGGGAATTTCCCATCAAGGTACATTTATCATTTCATTATCCAGTGTTTCACCTTTAACAACTTGTAAAAATTACCATGCAATGTATGATTTTACAGTTTTTTAATGTTCATAAAATTCTGAAGCTTTTCTCCAAAGTCTTACTTTGCTAGGATTTGAAGAATTCCTTCTACAATTGAAATACATAACTGTTGCTCCATTTTCCAGATATTAAACATTTGTGTAAAATTTGAGAAGAAGAATTATGGCCTGATTCTATATTTCATGGGACGAGTATTACAACTAGTTAACTACAATGTTACCTAGTTCATATATAATATATATTAAATACTACCCATTTGTCGGGGCAGTATTCGTGAGTTATGAGCTATGGTTGTCATGGTAACCATCTAAAACTAAATAGTATTTCTAAATTTTCTGGAGTCGGCCAGACACGTGTTACTGAGCAGTGGTCTGAGAATGAATGACCCATCTTAAGGATAATCTGGTATGTAAACACAGGGAAATTAAGAGGTTCCAGGTTTTTTTTACACAGATTAAGTTAAAGACACATGCTGATTGTTTGACTGGGGGAAGTTAAATGTTGTTGCACTTTATAAGTCCCCTAAAGACATCCGTGGGAGAGGCACTTGGAGAATGTGATGTGGGCGTAGGATGTTTTGACCAGTGAGAGTAAAATATGCTGGGTCATCAGAAATATATGGGAAAGGATTACCTTATAGAATGAAATTGTAAATGGCTGGGAAATTTAGTTTTGTAGAAAGGGCAGTAGACAAATTAAAGTTGGGTATTTAAAGGTTTTGTTTAAACGGGGGTAAGGAATCCATTTCATTCGATGTGTTTTGGGATGATTTTTTTAGTATATGTCTTTAAAAAATGTAAAGTAATGCTTACATTCTTTTACAAGTGTGATTTGTAGGAGTACAGATGTATATATCTGCCAACTTTAAAGAAGTAAAACGTTGTACTATTAGGTTATGAAATTGTGGTACAGTAGAACAGTAATTATCTGGACTTCAGTTATCCAAATCACTTTGAGAAAAAAGTCATCATAACCTTCATTTTAAAATTATCTAGATATTTGATTATCCGGATAGAGTCTGGCCCAATTGATCCAGATAATTGAATTTCTATTGCATTTCTTTAGTTTTACAAAATGTTAATTTTTGACAGCCAAAAGAACTCAAAGAAAAAATAATCAAACCCTTCAATTTTTTAAAAATTATATTAGTATTGTTATATTGTATTTTAAAGTTTGTTTTTTATAAAGATTAAAACAAAGTTTGAACAAAAATACAAATAAAGATAAAAGTAAATTGCATGGGCAACTGGAGTTAGGGTTTTAACCTGATATTCCATCACAAGTTCACTTGTTAAGTTCTTTAAGAATTTTAAAACAGAGATTGCATAATTTTAAAAACAAAGATATTCTTTTTTTTGTGAAATATTAGGATAGTGGAAATGTTACTGGAATTAATTGATGATAAGTATTTTGGTCTGTATGTGCCATAAATTGGACAGTTTAAAAATACATGATTCCAGGTTTCATTTTCTGTTGTGTTACAAAATTTACAGAGATTATTAGGAAAAATTTTAAAGACGACTCCTTTAAAAAATATACATTATCGATTACAACGAATTTGTATAATAACTTTTTATAGTGATCAATATTTGAAATTAAGTAGTCTTCGATTAAATGTAAGTATTTGATATATTTATACTGTGAATGGTTAATACTAATTGTTCTTTGAAGCAAGAAAATTTTGTGTGTATCGGTCATTAGGGTGCATCAAACGCCCAATGTTTTTAAAAATTTCATGGAAATTGTCTGTCCCTATGTTATTTTTGTTCAAAATGCTAAAAAAGTAATATACGTAGAATTTCGTAAAAATTGAATAACATCTATGTGGTCCTCAAGTCCCAGGAATGTACAACAAAAACGAAAATTCTGGAGAAAAAAAGCATTGTGCATAAAAAAATATATAAAAATGTATACTTTAATAAAATAATGCAATTAAGATTGTTTTGTGATATAATAAAAGAATATATAATCATATACTATTAACTTTCTAATATCAATTTAATTCATACAAGTACACTCAATTTAAACTATAGTCAATTTCGACCGTTTTCGCAGATTTCTCTGTTTTTGTCGATCTTGTTCGATGACCTGCAGAACATGTTGGTAGTGATCTTCATGTTTTGCTGATTCTATGAAATCAGTACTTAGCTTCACCCCTCATACTGCACAGTTGTTCACAACATTCAATGCTTGCAACTTTGTGAGTGTGTGGTGAAGGATACAGAACTTGACCATTCTGAAACATCTTCTATAAAAAAAATTTGAGTCTAGTTCAAATACACAAAATAAAATCCAAGAATCCATTTCAACTGAATTAGAAATACTTGTACTTATAGTGAGATTTTTGGGAAATTTGGGTTTTTCAAAATCCATACCATATCAACCTTGAAATTTAAAAGCAGTATCAGTGGAATTTAGTTTTGTTGCTAGCATTGCATCAGCGATAGCTTTTCGTTCTTGTGGTGGAACTTTGTTGCTCCAAAGGACAAGTGGAACCATCTCTTCTGTAAGATACTAGCAGTAATGGTTTTTAAAAGCACTAATTGCACTTTCAGATATGATGGGATGGACAACCTTGTACGTTATAAGAGAAAATAGCATTTGTAGGACATTCCAAAGAGCATTTATGGCAGAATCACAAGTTAACCACCAGGTGCTGTAGGTGAGAGTGGCAAAGTCACACAGTTTGACATGTTGTTGTGCCGGTAGGTAGTTGCTGATGCTGCTCAAGAAGACAAATTTTAATCATGTATAACAGTTTGGCCATCCAACATGCTATGTGCAAAGCTCCTGGTCGGTTTAATTTTACTGCTTGTGTAATATTGGGAAAGTCAAGGTATATTATACAAAGCTTTGTGAATTCCATATAATCATCTCTGTATTTTCCAGAATCGATGGCACATTTTGCTGCATGGATTGCACTAGCTTCAAGATAATTAACTATGCTTCTTGCTTGCACATTCACTGACTTTGGGTCATATGGTTCAAATCCACCATCATCTTGATCAAAATTGTTACAGAATAGTTTAAATAAGGTTATACCTAGTAACTTGGAAGCCTCGACCTTTAAGACACCAAAACATGAGACAAAAGGACTCCTCTGATATGAAGGCGGCAAGCTGACCAAAGAAGTTTATGTCCCAATTTATTTTTCTCCCTTGACACAAGCAGCAGTAACATGGCCTGTGTTGGAAGAAGTTGTGTCAAATATCATGTTCATAATTGTATGTACATTGCTAAGAAGTCAGTTGCTCATATTAGGTCGGCAATGATTGAGTCGGATTTACTATTAGTTCCTTGGGGATATGCAGGCACACCAAGAATCTTTTGCTGGTGAACGTTTTTTTATTTTGTACTTATTGGACATTGCTGTTGAAAGTTTTTTATTCCAATGCAGAGTTGTATATTTAAGAAAGCACCACTCTTACGTGAAAGCAGTTGAAATTTCCATTACAACTTGCCTATTCTTGTTCCGTCTGCTGTTGCGCAAGATGCTGCAATTGTACATGTATCTCCTCCTAGTTTTGTAATGTTTTTGTACATGCTGCCTGTTGTCCTAGACTCGTAGCTAGTCGAAACAATATTAGGTTTCTGCATAAGGTCGTATGGGATGAATAAACTCGTTCCAGTTCTTTTATATCGATGATGACTTTGAGTACTTATTGAGAGTCCTTCAAAATCAAAGTTTTTTTTTTACATAATTTGTTTCACTTCGTTCATCAAAATCATCAGTAGATCTAATAATATAATTTAATATTAAATTGGAACTAATTTTTTTATTCACTTTAACTTTATTTTTATTCTTTTAGAATTAAAAGTAGAAATAATCAAAATAAAAGTATAAAATCAATTCAGAACAAAAGTAGAAAATCCATTAAAAATGAAAACCACAAGTAGAAATAAACAGGAAATGTACTTTACTGTAAATTGTAAACAAAGCTAAATTTGTCACTAGTCACCTGAAATCAATGAATGAAGTCATCTGAATTTAATGTTAATAGTTTATTAATATTAAATATTTATATGATCCATATTTTACTTCATTATAATCATTTTTCTTAAAATATCATAATATAATAGTTAAAAAAATATGAAAGTAATTAAGTATGAAAAATGCTGAATTTGGGAATTTTACTCGAAAAAAACGAAATTTCAAAGTTGTTGAGGCCCCCCTAAAAGTGTTTATAAATCGAAAATATTTGGTATGTCAACTTTTTATGACTAATGGAACATTTTTAGATTGGGGACAAAGTGATTTTTTTTCTAGAGGGGCGTTTGATGCACCCTATCGGTCATGGTATACTTGTACAATCGTTGGTAAGCAATGTTCAGCAACTTTATTGTCTTGGTAAAGCCAGACAATATAAAAACCAGCTTTCTGTAAAATATTTCTAATTGAGGTAGCCCAATTAAATTTATTATTAATTCAATTAAAGGATAAGTTATACACGTGCAAATAGCAAATTTTAGTAAACTCTCATCCGACATTTTGAGAAGATGTATCCAGTACTTTAAAATTAAACAAATAAAAACTAAAGAGATCCTATATATAGGATGACCAAGTTTTAGTCTTAAAATATATACAATTTTTAATAATTAAAATTCAGATCTGCATGCAAATGTTTATTGTAAATAAAAATTATTTTGATATAAACTTTTAAATTGTTTTCAATGACATCAAAAGTTTTAAAAGCGATTTTCTGTGTATGCTACCTTGTAATACTTCATTACAAATTCGAGGCCATTCATTATATTAAAGATCATGCATTAAACATCTGAATAACAAATTTGTAGTTATATTGATCCAATATTTTAAAGATAAAACGATTAAAGAGTAAGGTTGTTATTTTAGAAATGTAATTATAATAATTTTTTAGAAATGTACTTTTATGGACAATAATAGGAAGATGTGTAAAGTTGTACAACTGTTTTTTTCCTCTTATAATATTTTTAATTATATTATTTAATGGCGTTATACATATTTCATTTGACCTGTATATGCAAAAATTCTTGGTGTGCAATTTTTAATTGAAGATTGTGTGATGCTTCATAATATTTTTAAGATTTAATGTATTATTTAATTTTTAGGTCATTCATTCCAGAAACTTCTACTGTTACCTCCCAGGAACCTACAGAAAACTACATGAAGCAAACTACACAAGATAATATGGACCTTTGTTATAGTGACAGAAATGATTCAATATTTGTACATCCTAGCATGTCAGTGAAATCGAATCTCGAAACCCAATCCGAGAAGAAAATCCCTCCATCTTCGACTAGCCAGGCTGTCAGAGCCTTACTGGAAGACAAGTCTGTCATAGAAGACGAGGAAGTAACACATGCCAGAGATAATGCAAGCGTTTATGAAACCTACAGCAGAAAGGAAGAGCATCCTAAAGATATTTTTGATGACTTTGACTTCTTAGGGGAATCTTTGTTTAAGGGTAGCTCACAAGAAAACTCAAATAAATTGCCTTTTGACATCAATCCAGAAAATATTGTTTGGGGAAAAATCTCTCAAAAGTCTGCTAAAAGTTCTCAGGAAGTGGATGTATTGAAGAAAGAGAACCTTCATGAGACTTCACCCAAATTTAAAAACCTGAAATTTATCGATTCGCCTCCATCCTGGAAATCGAGCGAGGAAAACGTTTTAAAGCGTCAGAATAAAGCTTTGGCTGGAAACCAGGAGGAGGAGTTCATCACTTGTGTCGCTCTGAAAAACAAAAATAAATTTACCAAAAGCGAAGAAAATCAGAGAAATTCCCCCCCGCATCTTTCTTCAGAAGAAGATAAAGAGAATATTTACCTTGGCACAGTGCAGAAAACTGCGTACAAGGCTGCAGCATTTAAATTGCTTTCTGATGTGCCTTTTTCGTCGTCTGGTGGGGAAGATAAAAATCTTGACTTGAATAATAAGACCCGGCACAATGTGAGTGCCATGGAGTTGACTTTGCTACCAGAAGTATTCAATGAAGATGTCGAAGAAGACTTCCATAGTCCCAAACCAGACATACCGGTTGACCTTGAGCTAAGCTTGGGAGATCTTCCTCTGAATAGGTATGCAGGGAATGTAATTGGGGAAGGAGAATTTGTTAATAAAAAAACTTTGAATAAGACTAGGTTGAGCACTTATGACATGGATATGACTTGTGCAGTTAACTATTCAATGAATGAAAGCTTGTTGTCTATTTCCCCTTTGTGTGAGGAAAAGTTAGGCACTATTGGAGAATTGGGTTTTGTTGCCAGTATGGAGAATGACAAATTAAATGGTTTCAAAGTTGCTGAAATAGGTGAAAGTCCAAAGAGTTCACAACAATCAAACCCAAACTTTTCATTTGAAGAGATTGAACAAATTCCACCCACTGATTCAATTGGTTTGGTAGACCCACAGCCAGCTAATGATGTAGATAAACTTTCAAATAGCCCAATGCTGAAAAGTGATTGTGAAAATGCTTCGATGAATCGCTTGCTTGGAAACAAGAATCATTGCTTTAATGCACACATTACTAGATCGGGAAGCGCAGGAGATGTAACTTTAAAAAAGATGGAACTAAACTTAAATCATGTCCCCACATCGGATGTTGCCTTCGGTCGAAAGTTCCTGAAGTTCTCTGCGGATTTGGAGAACTCCTCTGACCGGATACAGACGCAGTCTCCTGAAAAGACAGAGTCTTCTTTTACGTTGAGAAATAAGGAGAATTTGCATTCAAATAGGAAGAGAATCATCCATTCTACCCACAAACCAACCAGAATGCCTTTAGGGTTTAGAACTGAAGAATCGGTAGTTGCTTCTCAGTCACGATCTTCTGGCAAGTGCCTTTCTGAAATGACAGACACTTCCAAAGCAGACTCTATCCCATCGGAAGGAAGTGCATTGTTTAAAGAGCGTGTTGCTGTTGATGGTCCTTGGGAACCTGAAATTCCAGCCACTAGACAGACGACACACGTGTTCCGATCGGAAGTAATGGAGTTGACTTGTCACAATTTGAGCTTGAAAGAAAAAGAGGAGCAAATTTGTACACCAATAATGAAACAAGTGCACATTGTGACAGAAACGAAAATATCCAGCCCTAACGTTGTATTTTCGAGCAGGAAGTATGAAAACACCAGATACAGTACAAACTACATGGACCTCACATGCCTTCCAGAGTCTGAAGATTCGTCCAATGTTTCGAGTAGTTTTCATGAAGCGGTGAAAGATTTCCCCCATTTTGTTCCTGATGAGTTGGAGTTAACATGCAACATTGAAAGTCGGTCACAGTATGACACAAATATTTCAATCAACAACAGTGCTTTTAGGCGCGTTGAACAATTGTCTTCTTGTGATGGTCAAACTGAAAAATCCCTGCAGTGGCCATTGAACTTTGAAAGCTCTAACAATGCCACAAACCTCAAAAATGATAAAAATACTCAATACTTCACATCTCAGCCAATGGAATTGACTTGCAAAACTACCGATTTTCAAAATGACAGGCTCTTTGCTGGAATTGGAGACAATAACAATGTAAAGGAATCAAGTCAATTGCTATTGCACCCTGAAGGTTTGGGTGATAAAACTCTTTCAAAACTGGAGAATAAAACTCAACATTTCATTTCTCATCCAATGGAAATGACTTGTAAAACCACCAACTTTCAAGATGAGAACTTGTTTGTTGAAACTCCAAAATCTGATAATTTTGCAAGTGGGGAGCGTCAAGTACCTTCCTATTTTCACCTTAAAGAACGCTCAGTGTTGGATTCAACAGATGCAAAAAGTCCTAACCGCAGTGCTGACCACAGTGTTAGGGGAAGAAAAAAAATGTTCAAAGTCACAACAGATAATTTCTCCTCATCGAAGCCAATATCCTCTTTTAGTAGACCAGAAACTGCAGGAAATTTAATTTCTAACAATAGCATTTCCAGTGGACTTCCATCCAATGCTTTGGACAAGAACTGTCAAATTCTTGTTAGTTCAGTATTGGAAAAAGATCCATGCTGGAGTGTCACTGCCACCGCCACCAACCAAGCCTTGCAAAAGTTTTCTGGAGAGATGGTGTCGAAGAAGGCTCATGTGGAATTGGAAGAAAAGAATGCCACCATTGCGAATTCGAGGGCGTTAAAGAATCTCCCACCATCCAGAACTCCCGGAGTCGTATACAAGATACGCAAGATAAAACAAGCCTTCAAGGAGAAGGGCAGCAATCTTGTCCTTTACCCTGAACTGAGTGAAGCATTAAGAATGAAGCAGAAATTCAATATCAAGCACCCTTATTCGGAAATGAAGTTAACCAGTCCTGAGATCAAAGACAAAAGGCAAAACCGCAGCTTCGATCCATCATCCCAAGAAAATAGTTTTACCTGTTTGTCGAGGGAAGGGTCTTTGGTTCCCTCCGTTGGACGGTTGTCTTCTCATTTCCAAGAAACTTCCGTGGATGCTAAGTTGCCAGTCATGCACACAAGTCCAGAGATCAAAAGTGTTTGTCGCGAAATAGAAAGCTTGAGTGTAATAGTGACATCTCCAGAGAAGCATCAGGGACTTACTGTGTCACAGGTAAACCGTTCAGTGGCATTTCCAAAAAAGTATACAGACCTGAATGTGTCTGAAGCTAATTGTTCAGTAGCATCTCCAGAAAAGCATCGAGGTCTAAATCTGTCGCCACCAGAAAAGTATTTGGGCCTGAATATGTCAAAAGTTAATCGTTCAGTGGCATCCCCAGAAAAGTATTTGAGCCTGAATGTGTCAAAAATTAATCACTCTGTTTCGTACAACCAAATGCCCAGCATCACATACGACGATGATTCGCTGGAATTAC
The DNA here is from genome assembly GCA_963932185.1 of Troglohyphantes excavatus. NCBI lineage: Eukaryota > Metazoa > Arthropoda > Arachnida > Araneae > Linyphiidae > Troglohyphantes > Troglohyphantes excavatus. The sequence goes on along the minus strand of OZ010666.1, from coordinate 1,640,699 downwards.
TCCGACATTCTGCCCTCGAGAACAGCTTTCTGGAAGCTGCCTCAAAAAACTACACAATCTGCCTGGACCGATCGGATTTTGTACTTAAAGAAAAATGTCTGGTGCCAACAGACAAGAACCTTCAACTTTTGTCACCAAGCGCAAATGAAAGTGCCATTGCATGTAGCAATTCCATGTCGCAAGGCAATTCTCTTATACAGACAGCGTCCAAGTCTTCAGATAAGTCGAAAGAAAATGACAAAGCTGCTTTCGTTATCAACAAAAAGTCACTTGGTAGAAAGAGATCCTTTGCTTCACCTCAAATTAGTAAAACTGTTTTTACAAAACAAACACAGTTTGAGGACCTCAGTTTGAAACAAGGAAAGCCTTCTCTGGCAGCCGAACCCTGTCTGCGTAACTCTTCAATGGACATTTCTTCTTTTGCTGCCAGAATAAAGGAAAACGATTGTTTGTTTCCCATCGCATCGTCGGTTGGCAACGATACATTGCAAAGCTCTCCTCTTCATAAAACTAGAAGACTCAACTCGCCTGAAAGAAGCAAATCTTTGCCAGTCGCGTTGCTTGCAACAACAGATAGGACAGGTTCTGTTACGTCTTCAACTGGGGATGATGTTGATACTGTCAAAGCATTCGATGACCAAGAAGATGCCGACATGGTTAGTGTGGAAGAAGCATTTCATAACTCAAATAATGTGGCAGAATCGTTCGATGTTCATGATGATATGAAGATGGTTTCGGAGGTAGAAAGAACAGCGATTGCAAGTAATGTCAAAGAATCACTCATTATTCAAGACGATATCGGAAGAGTTTCTGCTGTAGAAAATGCATCGATTATGCATTCAGCAGTGGATTTGTTTAATATCCAAGATGTTCAATATCCAGATAAAAATGAAGAGATGATTGCTAATTCTCAAGTTTCTTCTACAGAAAAGCAAAATAATTGTGCACCTAGCTCGGACATTTCTCTGGCCATTTTAAACAAGTTAAAAAAGCTTGATGTAAAAAATTCTTCCGTTGACCCAGATTTGAATCTTGAGCATTCTTTTGTTAAAGAAACACCCAATGACGAAATCGAAACCGTAAATGAAAAGGTAAAAAACCCACAATTCAATTTTGCTCAATATGTTTTGTAAATTTAATTTGGGCTAAAAAAGAAAATATGCACGTTAAAATTCTAGTTATAAATAACTATAACGTTATCATGCATATTTTCATTTTAAGTTTATATTTAAAATATAATTTTTTTTTTATTTTAAATGATTTTAAGTTTAGATTAACTTTATAAAATTAGAAAATATATGAATTAATAGAAAAGTTATAATCACTCACTAAAGCTAATTATATAATTTCCAATTAGGAAAAGTTAAAAAAAAAATGAATGGTTTCCTAGTTTTTGGAATAATTTGAAAATAAAGACACTTCATTGATGTCCATTTTTAGAGTTTAAACATTCGGTTTATCAGTCATTTTACTGATGTGAAAGTTTCTGATGTCAGCATTTTATTCAATTCTCTTATTATAATGCAATTTAGACCCAAATTAGTGGACTAAGAATACATACCAATGACCACTAGGTTTATTTTTCTGAAAATGCATTCCAAGTTTCCAGTTTCCCATATAGCAATTTGTTGAGATGTTTGTGTTAATGTGTGTTATTTTCAAGTTTGATGGGGCCACTATGTTTAATTTGTATTTGGATAAAGCTCGTCTAGCATTAGCCATAGATAAAAACAACTCAAAATAGAAAAATTGGACTCGATGATCCTTGGACTTGATCTATTTGTATTCATGGCCTTTCTAACTGATTATACAGTTGATCCTCATTATAATTACCCCTAAATGGACTTGTACAAGATTGTCATTATTTGGAAAGGTTGTTCCGATAGGCATTTACAAAAATCCCTGCATGACGTAAAAATCGTCGAAAGCCGTTAACAGGGCATGTGTAAGCATCACTGCAGATTTTTTTGTTTTGATCTTGGCAAGCTAAATGCCACCAAATAAAATGTGGCAACCCTTCATTATCTTTCTTTTGATGTAAATCAGAATTTTAGCAATGACACAATGTAACCTGCCATATTGCTCATAAACAGCTGGTACCCCCTTGCAAAAGTCGTTTTGTCCAACTCATCCCCTCTGAGTAGTTTATTTTGGCACTGGACAATGGTACATTGATTTTCATAAATGCCGAGTACCGTTGGAGCAGTCGTTTGGGGCTTCTCATCTCCTCCGAGCAGTCTGTTTTGTAATCCCAACTCCCTTTCGGGCTGTTGTTTTAATAATTTCATCAATATATATATATATATATAGTAAAACAGTGTATTTTACTTAGTATTTGCATCACTATGGTTACCAACATTGTCATAGTAATTTATTTGTCTAAAAAATCTCCACAGGAAAGAGCAGTTGTTTATGGGGAATTTTACCTATCAATTTATATATAGGTGGAAAATTGCAAGGATTTTTACATATTTTGATTGTAAAGCCTTAAAAAATGTATTGTATACAAACTAATCGCCCGATTTGAGACTTTCAGTGAGTGTCGTTGTAAGGAAGAGGTCTCTATATATTAGGGTGGTTGAGTGGAGGGCTACTTACTGTATTATGTTTCGCATTTACATAATATATTTGTAATTTGTAGTAGTAAACTAAATTTTGTTTATTTTAAATTATTTATAGGTTCTGATTAATCAAGTAGCCAAGCCTCAAAATAGTAGAAAAAATTATGGTAATAATGTTGGAATTTTAATTAGTTTTTATAAAATATTAATATTAACTAGTTTTGTTAATTTAAAATGCTTTTTTCTAATAAATTTTAACAAAATTATTAACACAGTTGCCCAATTATATAATTTTGTTGATTTTATTTATCATATATTTAAAAATATGTTGTTGACACAATTAAAGTATATTGAATCAATAAAATTTAGATACACAATTTAAAATAAGTTTTTAATTCATTATTTCTTTTTCAGATGGAAATTTAAGTGATTATAGGTAAGAAGGACTTCATCGTTAATTTTTCCAACAATAATATTCTTTATAAATTATTGGTTATTGAAAGTAGATAAAAATTTTTACCCAAGATTCTCCCAGTTTTCACTTGTTTAGAGTTATATTTATGACAAAGCCGGGTTTCCTATTAATATAATAACTGTGCACTGGATATTGGTGGCCATCTTGATTAGAACAAGAGGATATGGCCATTTGGGTGCGACAGCGAGGGTTATGACTAAATTGTGTTGTTAGTTATTGATTTAAAAAACCATAACGATTTGTTCACAATTGCTACGTTATTGTTCTTTAAAATTCAATAAAAAATATTCATTGTGATAATTTTTTGTTTAATGAAACTTTTTTTTTAATTTAGGCATTTTACTATAAGTTTAAAATCTAAACAAAGCGCTATATATCTGTGAAGTCTGAATTAAATGAATTCATATATTTAAAAAAAAAATCCACAAAGTTGAAGTGGAAGGCTGTAATTTAAAGAATAAAATATGATTTTTTTAGATAATAAAATATGAGTGATCATTATAATTTATATAAATGGCTTTTATGATATTTTTTTAAAAAAATGTTTCTTTTCCAGAGTACCAGTAATGCAAAATGATTTGAATTATTTCGAAGACAAGTTTAATGAAGCCTTTGCGATGTAATTATTTTTTATATTTTTCCTCTTAAATCTTAATATTGAGAAAATAAATATCTAAGTAGAACTTAATTTTTTAAATGATTGCTATTTTATCATTCTTTAAATCTTTGATCTGGTTGGGAAATAATAAAATTTAGAAATTAAATTCCGTACAAAGCAAAAGACATTTAATATCTAAAATCTCTATGCCAGATGATTTGTTGTATTTTATATTTTATTTATGTGTTTGCAACTTAAACATAATTAAATACATATTATACTTCTTTATTAATTGGTTTTTTAACTATTTAATATAATAACCCTGTTGTGTATATTTTTCAATTGCTAAATTATATAACCTTTAAGATAAAGACTCGCCTTATAGAACATTGCATTAAGAATATTAAAATACAAATGCAACGTAATAAATTGCTAAATATGTATTTTTATTGCATAGTTTTTATGTTGCATTTGTATTTAAATATATATAACCTTAGTCCATTTTCTTAATTATCTGAAGAATTTCAAATCTATAATAATAAAAGAAAGCTGTTTGTGCATCACAAAACGCCTACTTCCTCTGTGTATAAAAATCCGAAAATTTATATATAAGATACTGTTCATCCTCAAGATGTGTACCTGAGGCTTGGATTTGTAAAATTCTATTTAATTTTTGTAAATGATTTTGACAATTTTAGAAATATTGCATAAAAAATATCTTTAGAATCTGCCCTTTTAACTTGTTAGCACTGGTGACTTCGGAACAATAGGTCGCGGGTTCGAGTCCCGGCAGGGCTCGATTATTTTTAAAAATGCATGTGCCTTTACAGGTTTCTCCACAACGTGGGACAAAATAGCTAGTATCTAAGTATTGACGAAATATCCATGTCAGTCGCTTGGAAAGTTGAAATATTTCCAATGCATTGTTGCCATTTCTTTCTCCTAGTGAAGGTAATATGTGGGAGCTGAAGAATCTCTGTGAGGAGGAGGCCACTTTTGAGTTTACATGGGCGGTCTGCGTGTACGTTTGCGTTCTGAAGGTGAACGTGAAGAACATCAATGCATCAGAATCCAGCATTTCCTTCACACCTATCGGGGAGAATTGGGGAAGCAGACCGGCAAACAATGGTAATTGCTTAACAGGTTATTAATTGTAAAACTATTGTAAGATCATACGAAGGAATATATAGTAGATAATATATAGACATAAAAAATTAATTCAAAAACTACTGTTGTGTCTTTTTTCCCCTTTTTACTAGTGTACTAGTTTTTTAAATAAATATATTTTATTTAAGGCTTGTCTTTTATATTTTCAGTCTTTGGTGATATTCAGGACAGGGGCTATATGTTTTTTCAACACTTGGTAACAGACACCATCCTTCCATTTCCTGTCTTCAGTGAAAAACTTATTGATGTAAGTAAACATTTCCATTCTCGTCTTTTATTTCTGTGATCAGTGCTATCTTTAACAGATGCTTCACCCCAAATTGCCATTTTTTATATGTATATGCCCTCCAGCAACACAGACTTAAAGGACTGGTATGTTAATATTTCTCAGTATGGGTAAATAACTTGCAATAATGACTGGGTTGGCAAATAAAACGCATTTAGGGAACAATGAAATTTTTGTATTCGATGCAAAGAACATATAACTTAAAATTGCTGGTGGAAATAATGTGCTATTTAATAATTGCAAGATGTTAAAGCAATAAAGTAGGTAGTATTATACGAGTAGTTTACATGCAAAATTAGTTATATCCAAAATGTTGAAAAAATGTATTTTACGATCTTTAGATACTTCATAACTGTGGCTTCAATTTTTACCACAAAATATAAGAGCAAGACCATTACCGTATAAACTTGCGTATAAGCCGAGAAATTTAAGTCAAAATTTTCATCAAAAAGTAAGGGGGTCGGCTTATACGGGGGTCAGTTAAATTTGCCTAAAATGGGAAAAGGAGAGAAGTTGAAATTAAGCGGATTCTTCTAGAAACGCGCTGACACATTTCCGAGATCAAGAATGTGCGTCACATGTGCTGACTGAAGACCGTCTGTGCATCCCAGTGTAATCATAACACAAAATTGCACTACTAACATAAATAATCAGTTTAACTAAATAAAAAGTATATATTTTGATAAATATTTAATTGGTTTGTAGAATTTATGAAGCTAGTGTATGTTACTTTAAAGGAATTCTGGATGGAAGACTAAGAAGTTGACATCGTGCGTAGCGAATGACACCACTTAAAGTCAATGTCGTTCTTGCTCAATTGCAATAATTAAACAAAATTTATTTTCCCAATGCAGATTTTATTCCTTGATGATATTATGTATAGATATTAATAGTTGTTTTATTAGTATTTTGAATGGAATTGGCTTTAAAGCGGTAAAATCGGGTTGTTGCTAATCGGCGAAAATATGTATTCATCCATAAAATAGTAGTATTTCTTTCCGAGAAAGAAATTAATTATCACCAATGTATTCGAATTTATTCCATTCGAATTTATTATCACCAATGTACACTAACAGCATAGAGTAGCATATCTGGTAGATAAAAGATAAACTTGTTTAATGCAAGCTACTCGCAATACAGGACTTTGTCTTGCAACTTTGAGAAAGATTTGCAATTTTAAGCAGATAAACATTAATACTTATTTGTAATATAATAAACAATTAAAATGTACTGTTCATATTTTGTGTATAATTCGAATTCAGCTGTTAAATAATTTCATGAGGGATGAAACTGACTTGGGTAACACATTAAAGTGAATAGTAATAATTCATCGTATGACAAACAAAATATCTCTACCATATTGACAATGCAATTTAGTAATTACCACAAATTATTCATCATATTTAATACTTGAATTATAAATTAAATTAATTATATGTAATCTTGCTTTCATATTTCAGAAATTGGCTGAGTACTCTAAGATCGGAGAAAACGTGGAGACTTTGATGAGAGATCTTCTGAAAGTATCGTTTGCAGGCGAATGTGATAATCCTTATGAACTTGATCCCTTGAAGTATACAATTTCATTCTTTTATTTGGAGTTGTCAAAATAGTTATTTTATTTTTACTCACTTTGATGCCCGGTGTTCTGAAGCATAAGTTAACTTCTTATGGACTGAATTAAACAATATTCATTCATGAAAATTTTGGTTTATTAAGCTATTTCTGCAAAATAATGAAAGAAGAAGCTTAAAGTGTACTTATTGACCCATTGAAATAATTTAATATTTTAAAGTAGTTTTAATTTGCCTGAATATTTAATTTTTTTTTTGCTGTTTTAAAATTTTATGTAAATGTAATAAGCCCTTTGGCTAGGGTTCATTCCTTTTTGTGTGGTGTAGTAGTTTAATGAAAATAGAAGAGGCAAGCAGTACAGAACAAAAACTTTATTTCCTGGAGTCAGCCATACGCAATGCATTGACGATACAATATCTAATAAGCGACTGACATTACAACATGGAATGGTTTTATGCATCGAGCAAATAGGGAAAATGTATGATGATCTCACCGAAAACACACACTTACTTGTAGGTCGAGGGGTTCCCTGAGGGACAAATGGTACATTTGTCCTAAGGAAAATATCCAAATGATTTCACACATAAACAACAAGATAAATATAATGGAATTTTGGTAGGTTACCAAAACAGTGGTGTCAACAAGGAAATCTTATGTCAATCTTAGGAAAGCCCATTCTATAGTTCTAGTGGGAAGTTTTTTCAACCAACCCATTTTGTAATTTCATATCAGACACACAATTAACTTTTTTAATTACATTGGACTCAGTGAGCCTTGAAACTTGTGACTACGTTAAAAAAATAGGGAATAAAAACTAAATTATACTAATATGACATGTTGGTGTCTGCATAGGATTTTAATTTGGAAAATTTCATCCCAGGGTAACGATTAAAGGAATTAACACCAACTATGAATGCATCTACAACATGACCTTCTGTGTGGATCTAAAGACATATCCTCAAGAGAAAATTGTTCCAGAAGTAAAGCATGTGCTTTGCAAAGATATCACGTAAGTAGTTCCTTACATACTTCTCTTAAACCGAAAGTTTTTAATTTAACACTAAAATGTGTGTTAAGTTTACTGCAAAGCAGCTTTAATAATATAGAACTTTTTTTTACCAATACTTTTTTAATTAAAGTATGTTTAATGTTACAGTTTAACAACATTTCTAGGAGGCAAAAGCACTCTTTCAAATTTTTTTAGTGTGGTTTAATTTTTTTTTTAAAAGTTACATTACCATTTATAAAATGTTGTACTCTTTCATTTTGAAGAATAGAGAAAAAAATAACGTTATTTTGTTGACTTATAGGCGACACTCGAGAGCAAGGGATTAATAAAATGTGTTAATACCAAAGTCATGTCATACTTTTAAATGAAGTTAGATAAATAAAGAACAAGCTAACGAAAGGAAAGCATTTATGTGCAAGAACATTCAGTCCCCCGGTTTAATTTGAAGAACAGGAAACAAAAGAACAGGCCATTAATTTGGCGATCGAGAGTCTCCTCCCGACTGCAGAGGGTTAAAGTTTCGATATTTTACTCGCTGCTTAGAGGGTTAAGAACTTGTTAGCCGATGTCACTTCAAATTCTATCATGGGCCTTATTAGGCCCAGAACTTCTATTTACATAATTTGTTTTTCTTTTTAGGAAATTAGTACTAATCGCTGCTGATAGTGTAGAACCGGGACCAGATTATTTATTCAGGATGGTGGATGCAGCACGAGAACTTAAACCTTGATTGGAGATTGTCTATGTTCCACCTGTATATATTTCATTTGGTAAAAGATGTTTAATCACTGGAGTTTATGTCAAATTGTATTCAGTATAACATTTTTTCAATAGTTTGATTTCCTTTTTGTAGCTTTAGATATTTATGTAGATGAACTATTAAATAAACAATCTCTATTTTATCCTCAAATGGACTTTTGTATCAAACTTATTGAAAATTTAATATGTTGTATTGAAATTTAAAATTTTATTCATAAGATTTTGTTGGAATTGAAAGGACTAGTAGTTTTACGCAGAGCTGTCAATATGCTATTTTTGAAGTGAAACTTCTTTAACCCCACATGTCTAGTATTGTCTGGCTAATATAGTCTCCAGGAAACCATATGGAAGAGTCAATAGGCATGATAGAACAGACAGAGGATTAGGATAGACCTATAGGCTAGACAATTCGAATTCAGGATATGACATACAAAAAAAAAAGACATTTTTTAAAATTCTTTAAAAATGAGTTTAACAGGAATTAAAAAAACAAGACATTAAATCAGCTACATGGTGTATCAGAATAGAAACACCGTGTTACCCTTTTAGGGTGATTCATTCCAACACTGTCTCTGTAGCAAATAGGATTGACATAAATTTAGTATTATTTGATGGGGAATTAGGCACATATACATGTACAGGGTTTGTACAGTCCATAGCAATTCCTTATTTTTTGTTTAATGCTTCCATATGGGCCCTCATAAAGTACTTATTAACTCCTTATTTTTGTTCAAAAGGTCCTTAGAAACTTTCAAGTTACAGAAATGTCCTTGAAACGACTATCATTTAAATCGTTTTACTAAACCTCTATTAAAAGTATTTGATCTTCATGTGAATTAAACACAACTTTGTATCTGACCAAAACAAACCACATATTTTTTTGCACCCGATAAATTTTAGCTGATTGAACCTAATTTCCTCTTTTAATAATATATTTTTTAATAAGTTTATTTGCAACTTTAGAGACTAAATTTTCTTTACAAATGTATACATGTTCGCACTAAAAAGTAATGTCCTTTTAATTTCCTTAGAAACTCCTTATTTTTATTTTTGAAAAATCCCTATGAACCCTGATTAAAATTTGAAATTTACCAATACATGTACAGCACATGGTTGGGGGCTTGTGGCGGAAGACTGAACTTGTTTATCTTCCTTCTGTTGGTGAGCTATTAATATTTCTATAATCTGCTGAAATGACTTCACATAAAACAGGCCTCGTAACAGGTCCCTTTTTCCCCTAAAAGTCGTTTTTGTTACTTGAGGTACTTAAAAATCCTTTTTTTCAGAATATGGTCCCTTTTTCCCTTATTTTAGCAAAAATATTTTTTTCCACCCTTTATGACTATGATAACGCATTTCTGGCCCTTTCTCCTTTTTATTTAACTATTTTTTTTATTATGTAATGGTCATTACAATCATCTTCGTATATGTGTTGAATCTGCTGCTTGGGTTTTGCAACTCGCGAATATCATTAAACCAGAAAAAGCCTCGCTATTTTGTGTTTACAAATGTAATTAATCACATTAGTGTGGAATGTGGGCCTAAGTGTAAACTGTTCTCCAAAAACCACTGGATCTTGTTTATGCATTGCATCAAAAACAAATGTAAATGATGCAGGTGAAAGTGTTATTTGGAATTACATAATTTCCCAGTACCTCATATTCTAATTAGGCAAATACTGTTTGATTTATTTCTGATTCGAAAAATAGACTTTTCCTGTAGTAAGTAGCATCCCTGCTAAATTTCATGAAATTTGGCCAAATTTTAAAAAGTTACAAATAACTAAAAAGTTACAATAATAATTGCGAAATGAATTTTTAAAAAATATTTTCGCACAAATTTATTAACTATTTTAATAATGCTCCGATTTTCTTCAAATTTGGTTGGAATAACGCTTGACATAGTAGAATGCTATGTAGTTAAAAAAAACTTAATTAAATTATTTTTCACATTTTACTGGTACTAGAAAAAAGAGCGAAAGAAAGTCGAAACGATTCAATGTATGTTCTTAAAAATAGTTTTGTTGCTGCAACAAAGAAACGCACACGTAAAAAATGGTTGTCGGTTCTCAATCGTCCCCTCCCCCCTCCGCGTTGTATTCCTTCTTTTTTTTATCCCCCTCAATGGCAAAAAAAAAATAGAGTGGGCACCTCACTGTATAGTAAGAATTTAATCGTGGAAACATTTGGGCCCCACGCGGTACACATTTCAGAAAGGGAGTGGGTAAATAGCCAACTTGGTTGGTGTGGCGTACCTTCCTCTACACGGTGGTAGATAATTTATACTTCAAAGCTCGATTCTCCATGGAGTAATTGGGGCTGAAGTATATACTGCAGCCAATACGAGATACCCCTCCCACTCGGTACAAAGGAAGGAATGAGTTAACAATAGCCCCTGATCGACATGTTCGACCTTCCTCTACACGACGGTATGTCATTTATGCACATAAGCTGATTGTACATGGAGTAATGGGGGTAGAATTGTATATTGCAACAATTACGTGCAACACCCCTTACCAACCGGTGCAAAGGTCAGAGGGAGGAATAGGTTAAAAATACACCGGTTCGAAAAGTCACTTTCCTGCACATGATCATACGTTATTTATTCCCGTAGGCTGATTCTAAGTGAAGTTATATTGATTTTACACATGTCCTTTTTTAGGTTGTGACTCGGACCCTAACCGAAAGCATAGACGATAGTCAAAAACTGGTATAGTGTTGAAAAGTAGCTTACATATATGAAACATATCATTTCGAGCTTTCTTTCAAACGGATTAAAAATAATAATTTTTTTTAATTTACAACTTTTTTTACTCCATTGCTTTGTTTCTTTAATTTGGTCATCATAAGATTTAAAATTTTCATGAGATTTAACAAATTGTTTCAATAATATTAATAGTTTTACGGTGCGATATTTATAATCGTGATAGTTAACGAAAATGTAACGCACGCTTAAATTTTGTAGGTCCCTTTTTTTAAGATATTTGGTCCCTTTTTCCCTAGGGACAAATGGAAAAAGTGTTGCGAGCTCTGCATAAAACAATTCTGGCTGTGCTCTGACACAACCACGCCTGATTTTTGTATTTTCAAATTTTGTTGAAAATTTGTGTTTTTAAAATAGAATTGATTAAATATGGCTTAAAAAGCAAAAACAAAAAATGGATATATTTCAAAAATTGTTTCTCCAATTTAAATTTTGAAGACAGCCAGAACCCTGGCAATTCCACATTACATGGTCATGACTACAGCTTATAAGTAGCCCAGATGCAAAACAGGTTATATCCAAAAATTCAGAAAATTATATTTTGTTAGCAATAAGTATTTCATAACTTTGGCTTCAATTTTAAAATATAATAATAAAAACAAATGGTTTTTATTAACGAAATTAAAAAAAAAAAGTCTTCAGAAGCAAGCAAAAATAGCTATATTCAGCGAACACGAACATCAGCGATAGTTTGATTTTCAATTGCCTGGAATTCGGATATAAAGGGATTTGTTTCTTAAACAAAAACATGAAGGTGACACGTATATTTACAAAAACTGCCAAGAGCCTTCATCCAGTTGTAAAACACGTTGTGTAAATTAAAGTTAACTTATTTTATAGTAATCTGAGAACATACACATTTTAGTGAAACATATTTTTTATAACAAAAAAAATTATATTAACATTAGTTAAGTTTTTGCGATTTACACAAAAATGTATATTACGCTTTTCCATCTGGGCTACTCTTGTGTTCTACATTAAATATTAATATACATATAGCAATTAACGTACATTCTTATAGGTTATCACATTGAAACTTTTTGCTGTTATAACTGCTAAAATTTTACTGGTATAAGCTAACGATGTATATTTTATTCAAAAAAGTTTGAAGCATGCCAGAGTAAAAACAAAACAATTTATTGCAGCTAGGGAAAAAATAAAAATATTAACAAAGGAAAAATGGCTTACAAACAGATCAAATGCATCACAGTTTTGTTTGTAATGAAAATACACTTATGAGATAAAAGCATTTAGCGTTATATACAAGAGATATATTTGAAGCACTACAAGGAAGATTTATTTAATACTGCATCTGAAAATTAACTTTTTCTTTAACTATATGTACATAAGAAAATTAAATTTCAATATTAAATATATTCGAAAATAATTAGTATACAATAAAAAAATGAAATATTGCAATTCTTTTCAGAATTTCTGCATTAGTTTCAATATCAAATAAATTGATATCAAAAGCATTTGAATATCAAACACTACAAAGATTAGTTTAAATTTTCTTTTGGAAAACAACAAAATGCAAAAAATAAAGTTTTTGTATTTTTAATTCTATAAATTTAGACAGGGCTAAATAGCCTTATGATATATACTAAATATTTTACTTCGATAATAACTGCTGGTATTAGCTCGAGAAGTATATTTGGTCCATACCAAATAACTAAGAAATTATACATACTTTAAATTTTAAAAACAAAATTTCCATTACAAAGTCGTATTTGTATACATAAAATATGACTAAAACAGATGTCTGAAGTTGCGATATACGTTAACTACGACATATATAGCCAAACATCAGAACAAACGTTTAATTATAAATTCGTGTGGCAGTGACTTCACAGTTTTTAAAGTTAAAAAAAACTTTCAAAATGAGAAAAGATTGGAGAAAATTTGAAAAATTCTGTTTAGGACAGAATATATAATGTTGTTCAGTAATCTGCAGACATTTTTCATTTTATAGACTTTTGGATGTTTTGGTTCCTAAAATTAATGTCCTTTTGTTCAATGATTTTCTTTCCTTAAATTATATTTTTAATGTTTTTGTTCCTAAAAACATAGTTTCTTAGATGAAATCATTCTTATCACAATGGTATTTATAAACATTGCATATATAAACACTTCACATTTGCAATAGGTTAGAGTAAAAAATTTTAATAACCAATTTTTCAATGTTAAAGTTTTTAAATTTATAGATAGTAATTGTAGAAATATTTCCAGAGGAAAATTTGGCTTTCAGATTACTGTTGAAGCTTTTGTTAGAAAAAAGGTCAACTATAAAAGTCAACACTTTTTATAGGAAAAACATTTCAGCTCTAACAGGAAACGTTATCGCATTAGGATTATTTTAAAGAAGTATGTTTTAAACTGTATAAGTTGTTTATAGTATATTTACCAGGTTTTGGTTTAGACAGACATAAAAAGGCTGCATTTTGTGACTCGAATTTCAAAATACAATACAATCGGTTATTTTTAAAGAAAAACTAATTTAAATAACTGATTATGCTGCATTTGAAAGCATGAGCTTTTAATACTAAATGCAATTTAAAAAACGATTTTTTGAGTAAAATTTTTGCTTATTTTATTCAATGTTAGGATGGTATTTTTGATAAATTGTTTTGTAAATGTAATTAAACATTCTAGATTTGTTTTCCCTTTTATGTCAAATATGGTGAAAAAAATCCTACCAAAGATTTCCCTTTATAAAATATTGTCAAATAAGTAAAATATTTAATTACTGACTCGACTTGCATACATTTTTAAAAAAATATTTGCAAACAGGGTTGCATTTTAAAGTAAAGCTGGACATTCCTTACTAAGTATTTAACATTAAGACTCCACAGAAAGAGGTAATATAATTAACATGCAAATAATCATATTGAGGAGGAGGCAGAATTCAAAATCTCTATTTCAAACAGTGGTCTATTTTCGGCACAGCTTGCATACATTTGTTTTCACTAACTACTTTTACATGCAATCTATTAGCCAAGTTAAAACAAATTCTTTCTAATATAATATCAATCGAAATAAAGGATAGTTTTGTTCTATTTTTGGGATTTTATTTTTTGTTTTTAAACAATTTTTTTTTATAATAATCATATGTTTATGTTCTGTTGCTACTAAGCCTGACACAACATTGGTAAACAAACTATTATCATTCTAGAATATACTGACAGTAATATTCTAGAAGAAACTTTTTATCGTCGGCTTAGAAGTAAAACATAAGATTTCGCAGCGGTAGCGAATACCTGGGGTTTATTTCTACTCTAGAGCACAGCAAAAGTGAATCGCATGGATTTAATCCCAAACTAGTTTTCGCTAGAACTGCTAAATCTGTGGTTTAATTATACGAGGTTTTAATTTCTAAGCCCACGTTATATGCAAGCTGTGCCAATATCAAGGTGTACAGCAACAACAATACTATATTTTTAAAACATAAAATAAATTAATCAGCAGAACTGAAATATCTGCTAGACCTCTCACTCAAGTTACTAATGCATTCTAAGAAAAACAATTTTGCGTTGAGAACATTCTGCAGCTGAAGCACGTCCAATCAAAGTGCTTCTTTTTCTCGTTAGGTATTTCTTGCAGGCTGTGAGTGGACCTCGCTCGTTCTTCGGAAGAAGGAGAATGCTTCCATTGAGTGATGATGGCCTCTTTTGAATTGTGCAAGTTGATGGCAACCCTTCAGAGCTATGGCGGCAGTTCGGGCGTTTTATGCAGATCAATCAATCCCTCATCAGCTCTTTGGTGAGGTCGTCGAAATTCGTCACGAACCACTTGGCCTCCTTCTGAACCTTCTCTCGTACTTGATTGCCCCCAAATCCAATAAACAGATCCTGTCAATGAACAAAAATAATCACAATACAGTCGAACTTAGTTGAGGGGAAATTAACGACAGATAAAATGTGATTGTTCACTCAGTAAATAATTAAAATAAAATTACATACAGTAGACTTTTGGTATAACAATCCCTCATAGAGAAAATTAAAAGATGGCAATTAAGTTGTTGTACTGAATTAAAAATGATTGTTACATAAAAACTAGTCATTCGATTTGTACTTTTTCAGTGACAGCTGTTATAAGAAAAGTTGCTCTATCTAAGGAGTTTTTCTGTATATAAAAAAATACAATATTGATGACACAAGAAATTTCATAATCAATAAATTAATTGCAGTTTTAAAACAAGTGCATGATAATAAATCGATTGCTGCCATGTCAATTATAGTAACTTTTAAATCGATTTGTTAAGATAATGGATCTGTTGCTTAAACCTCTTTAAAATGACTGGAAGCACATTAACTACACATGAGTTTGCATTTCCTGGAATAGTCAAACTTGTTAACGGATTAATTTCCTAAAACAATTTCATTTTCATGCTATTTCTTTGCGAGGAGTCTGTTGTTTACGAGTCAGTATAGTTACTAAACAAAGGAATGTAGGTATGCAGCCTTAAGAAATAATCCATTAGGGAACCAATATCCAAACCTTCATAACACTCAAAGTACAAAGGCATATTTCCAAAAAGATTTTAATTTTTGTCCTAAGCAGGATTTTGTGTAATACTTGTGTTCTCATGCAACAAGTAAAAGTAGTTTCACATTATTTTTTAGCATTATATGAAGGGAATTCACTTTTATTTTGAGCAAAGAAATGTTTTGTGATAAATAATTGTTAGTTTATCCAAGGTTCGACCTTGAACTGTAATAAAAAAAGAAGTTAGGAAGAGAATATAATGTGACATTTTGAAGGAAGGAAGGTATAAAAATGTATCTTAACAAAGTAATGCCTTATATGGACTTGCCTTGCATACCAGTTACAAAAGCGCAGACAATAAAATGACATGAAAATTTTATGGCAGTTATTTTAACAATACAAAACTGTTTCTTACAGCTGGCGGAGATGCAACAAGGTCTGTGACACCATCGCCAATCATGACAAGCCTCTGGTATCCGTTTCTGTGCTTTAAGTACGCTGCCACTTGTGCTTTTCCATCTTGCTCACAGGTGGGTTGGTCTTCGTCGAAACCGGCATAGTCACCTAGGAATTAAAGTCATTTTTAACGTTTATCTTCGTTCTATTTACCCATTTCAAATATACTCAGTTTGATATGCAACTTTATAAAAGGACTACAATCGCAGTTAGATTCTCAGATCTATGGGCATATTAGATCACAGATGCATAAAAGTAAACAGGAATAAAGTAATCTAATTATAATAATTAGTAACGATATCATAGTAATGACAAACCAATACTAAAAAAACACATAATATATCTATATCAATTCCTTACTATATGGGCCCTACATACTTAACACACAAATACAAATAATGACAACTAATTACTGGTGTGTTAGGTATATATATATTTTAATACTCAAAACATGCCCAACTCAGCTTAAAAAGCTGTAGAGCTAATGTGTTAAGTATATTAAAATATGTAAGAGAATGGTAGGATTTATTAAAAGGAAGGCTTCGGAAACTTGCATACGACCACAAATTTTTTTAATCAGGCACTGACCTTGATTATTCAACATTCACATTAGGCATTCAATTCAATTTTTACCATTGAAGAAATACTTGATCTTGTTGGCAAAGATGTGATTGTATGGAATGTTGAGTTCCTTAGCAACTGGATGAATGATGGTATCGAATCCCCCCGACACCAGGAACACCGGAACGTCTCTTTTGTGCAGTGCGGCCACCAGGTCCCTGAAACAAGATAGAATTTCAGAACTCCATGTTTTAGTTTAAAGTGTACTATAGTTATGATATTTCATTTGAACAAAAGTAAAACCTAATTTAAAACCCTTATTTTGCAATTTAATTTGAGAATAGTTACAGATTATTAAAGTGAAGATTACATTGAATAACAACAAACAGTTAATGTAAATACAATACTGTTAAACTACACTTTAAAAGGAGGTACCAATAATTGTACGCAATTATATAAGATATGGTAAATGGATGGCAACTGTAAATCGACTTTTTAACAAAATTAAAACGGTTTCATTTAAACAGGATAAATTATTTAAATAACTACAATTAATTATAAGATATGTAATTTGGTTATTTTTTTTGATGAATTGTAAAAGTCATATAATTAAAAAATAATTGCATTTGTAAATTGACAATTATTAAAAATTTAATGATTTATAAAACCTAATACAACTTTGCATCTAAGTATAAAATGTTTATATATAAAAAGCATTTTAAGCAATTTTTCTGTTATAGGCTAACTGCAAACTGGCAACTATCGGACATGCAACTGAACTATTTAGTTGCATGCAATTGCAAAAACTGCAATTTTATTCGCTCACTCAACAATTATCGGGCATGCAATTTCGGTCAAAATATCCTTTCGCTCGATACCGTGTTAACAACTTTGGCAAATAATCAGCAATTTGTCGATTTTGTTTGGATTGTGATAATGCGAGTTTGGAGATTTTTCCTCTTTACTTTTGCGATTTCGAAATCTGAAAAGTGCAGTCGAATGTATTTAAATAATCACCGGGTAGTTGCTGAGTGATTTTTTAATAACTGTTGATTATGGCCGAGCGATAGTTGCAGTACGATTATCGTTCATCCGCAGCTAGACTTATCCATTGCAAAATTCCTTGTGGTTCAGTATTTTTTAAAAATATACTTCCAAACACAATGTTTGATATTTATTTTCTGCACAACCTTTGAGTTATTAGTATACAGAGCTCAAAACCTTAATTTCGTTTGCGAGTCAAAAATCCCAATATGTTTGGTTTACTTTTGAAATATATATTTAAAATTGATGTTATCTAATGATTTCTTCAAATAAATATAAACCAACATATACAAAGACAGCAAAAAAATTTGATAAGTATAGTCTATTGGACTTTAGGACTATACTTATCAAAGGAAAAGAAGATGTAGGCTAAACAGAGAAAATGTATGCAAGATACACAAAATAACATTTAGTGTACATAAAGATACATAAGCACAAACAATAAGCAATTGTTTGAAAAAAATTATATTGTTCAATTACTTATATGAACAGTGAATCTTATTATTTATTAAGCATTTGTATCCCTAAACATTTTGACTCTTTACGGTATTTAGACTCCCTAATATATGAAATTAAAAAAAAATCAGTAGACATTTTTCAAGCTTTTATAGATTTAGATTACAATAGACAAGGGTATCATTTGTTGCTTTGGCTTGAATTTTTTTATTTTTTTTATTTTACTAAAGTTTTAAACTGATTTAAAGTGAGTAAATAAATACTATCTTTCAGATAAGTAACATCTAAATATGTACAAATACTTAGATTTTATCAATATATAAATTTTAAATAGCTGAATAAGAAAATGAGATTTCGTTAAAATTAAAAGCTCACTATAATAAGAAAGTATACATTGAATCTTAAATTACAAACCCCTGTAAAAGAAGCTTAATCAACAATATGGATACAACTTAGACAAGCTAATAATTTTTAAAGAAATTTACTTATGTTCATAATATTTCAATAAAGATTAATAAATTGTGTGAGTAAATTAGTGTTACAATAAAATTAGAAGTGAAGAGCTTAAGTCAAAATGTATCCAAGTGCCAGTGAATGAATGCAATGAATGAATGAACACAAAACAATGCTTTAATTACTGTCGATTGAACTAACGTTGTGTTTGATCACAAAGGGCTGTTGGTGAATGGATTCATTCCGAAGAAAAAAAACCTGGGAACATTGGCCCTTATTGAGTAACACTGCACTCAAACTTTCACACACCGATCAACTTGGGCGTCATTTGAACAACACTAGATGTAATGTATACCAGCCCCCTATACACAGCACATTGCTGGACGACAAGAATCAAACTCGTAACCCTCAGACTAAAATAACGCTTTTCATGTAGAGTAATAATCATACCCTCGAACTTGAATACCAATTGACTTTAGCTCTCAATACCTTGAGTCATGCATTCCAAGAGAAAACAACACATAAGCATATCTGGAAAAGAACATGTAAACAAAGACAGTCCACGACATACAGGGCTGAGTGTTACCTAATCCCTGGCGTGAGGGAAGGGGGGTGGTTCTCGAGGTACCTCTGTACGACGTAGACGGAGGGCTCGATGATGTCCAGCCGTCTTGAGAGGGCCTCGCGGAACGAGGCACCACCCCTCATCGCACGTTGCGTTCTGGGAAAGTAATAAAGGATTAAGAATGACATAAGGTATAAGGCTATATTTTATGTAAGAATCTATATATAGTATATAAAAAATCTTTTTTTAGTCAAAAGTTACAAGCTTTTCCTAGGCTGAATTTGATCATTCTTTTATTAAATAAGAGTTATGAATGTATATCTAGCACAACTATCTAAAAAGTCGCAATTTTATAATTTGTATCTTCGTTATTTGTCAGATTTTTTTTTATTTTACTTCAAATTGGATGGAATTTAAAAACTGAGGAGCACTGAGGGTGGGTGCATTGGGAACTGGAAGGTTAAAATGCATTATTAGTGTTACATAATTATTTATTGAAGCTTTTGATTTATAACTTAACGCTTGAGCAGTTAAGCATATTCGACAATGACATGACAGGTAAAGTAATGTGTGCTTTCAAGGTGATGGTTTGAACTTAAAACCTTTTATATGCTAAAATGATACTCTATCCGCTAGACCAAAACCATTCCCAAGGCCATAGTATCGTATTGGGTGTGAAAAGTCTCCATCACGCACACACACACAAGCAAGACTGCATTCATTGAAGCAAAGGAAAAAATTACAAGGAAATGTTGATGACAAGGCCACACACAGGCAGAGGGGGTATTGATTTATTTTTTTGAAAAGTTGGAAACAGACGTTCTTGTCTTCCCAAAACCTTTTTTATGTATGCTTTCATCCTTGATTAATTTATTTTAAATATAAAATTATTAATAAAGCAATGTATGTTTAATTCGTTCTGTTGATAACATAAATAATTAGTTTTGTAGCTAATGCTATATAAGAAAATCTTGAAGGGTTGAAAAGTCCAGAAATTTTATTGTCAATATAAAAGGATAATAAAATGCTGGGACGGGAATTAGATTTGAATCGAGAAAAGCCATCCTAAATTTGAGAATCAGGAGAAGGTATAAATTATTTTTGTAGAATATCAAATCTACCTTTTCAATTCACTAAAGCAAATCTTAATCCATATCACCATTACAATGAACTGCATTCATAGAAGTATTAAATCTCATTCAAAGTATTAAAAATTATTAATCTTCTATCAACCTTTTGAAATCTATTAATCTTCTATTGCATCTATTGAGCAATAATAAAATTACTACAATGACACTACAAAAGTAGCCAAGATCCAATTATTGTTCAAAATTCAAATGCTATACTTAATGTAATCCTCCTAAATGCTTCATTTATTTAAAATTACAAACATTTTTAATAAATCCACAGAAAATAAAAATGTCTCAGATCAAATTAAAAACAAAACAATTATTTAATACTTGATTGACTCAATATCTAGTTAGTAACCTTCAATGAATACTAAATCAGATAATGTGAATGGCTTGAAAGTTTAAGGATTTGGAAGCAACATCAGGAATGTTGGAAAGAGTCTAGCAGTCAAGCCAGAAATGAAAACAATTAATGTAAAAAATTAAAGACTTATCCTGGAGGTAACATTCCATCTTTTCAAGAACTACTTACATTTCAGCGACTTCTTTTTCCCTTCCGACAAACTTGGCGAGTTCGTCGATGGCTTCGTCTGTGCAAACAGTGGAGTCCACATCAAAGCAGACTGCGTCCGCTGACCTCCATACGGATTTAATGTGATCGTCTAATCTGCCCATGGTCGTTATGAGAGTTCTGAAGTTTCCTTTCACCCAACTTGCCTGAAAGGAACCACAACATATTACAAAAGTCAGAGGCAATACAACACATTCTTTTAGACAAGCTCAATTTAGCTTATTAGACACTGAACTCTATAACAGTAATTTCTAAGATTGGGCAAGGCAGTTTGTTGACTTGAAATTAATTGAAGGACCAATATGTTCTCCATTATATTTCATATATTTTCAAGCTAAAAGAAACTGCCATGTAGCATTTGTTGAGGAGTTTTTTTAATGCCATTGTATTTAAAATAGAAAGTCATGCGGAAGTCAAAGTGAATAAAAAGCAAGACCAAAATATTTATTTTTTGCAATGTAAAAATGAATTCTATAAGTATAAAAGAAGAAAGAATAATATCTCTATACATTTAACATTTCTACAAGACTATAACAATAAAAAAAATCACTAAATCAGCAGTATAAAAGAAGAAATGAAGTTTGTAAGAAAATAATGTCATTGACTACACCATAAAATAACCTAATTTAATAAAAGTATACATGAAATTTTCAAATATACTCATATAATATTTAACATCCGAGATTCAGTAAATTGCATTTCTGCAAGGTTGGTAGCAACTTGTTCTCGAGGAATAAGTATGGGAGAAATCATAAATACATTCTTTGAAAATATTTATTAATGCAAACTTCATGAACTTAAAAATTGTAAATTTGTCCATTTACCAAAAATTTAAAGAAACAAAACTCAAAAACATGGATTTTTTGTTTTACTTAAAAATATACTTTACACTATAAAAATCTAAAGAAATATTAAAATCCATTCTCATTTGTAGACATGTAACGAGTAGACGAATGTTGAAATTCCTGATTAGTTATACATTATTCGTTTAAACTGTGCCAGACTGCCACCATCCATGCAAAACGATACGGCAACAAAGGGCAATGACATCATAGAATTACGCATCGTTAAAAATAATGTCATTGCACGAAACTTCTTTAATGAAGTTTTTTTAAATTCTAAAATCATGTCAACAAAACATTTGCGAAGTTGTTACAGAATAAAAATATAAAAGACCGAACCTGCTTGGAGAGGAAGAGTTAGGTTTAGTGATAACACTAAACACCAGCTGTGAAGAACCGTTCTGGGACGGAGATATATGAGAAATGAACGAGTAGACCATAGCAACAGAATTTTATACTCCGGTTGCATTCCGCAAAGTACCGCTACATTAACATTCAAGTATAATCAATAACTGGTCCAGTCTATCGTATGATCGGGACTTGTCATACCACTCGTAGCGATGAAGTAAGCTTTCCCTCCCCGCGATAAGCATATCGCGTAAAAAAATGACGCAACTTTTACCACTCTAATCGCTATCTTTTGATCTCGACTTTCGATAAGATATACTTACGGTTCGTTTGAAAGACAAGGAACTTATTCTTGTAGACATAAATTGCCGGTAAATCTCCTAGTATCTTCCAGTCAGTTCTTGTTTGAGAAGACGACAGCGAGAGTTGAAGTGATGCCAGATTTTGGAGTCGGGGAAAAAAATCCATATAGCGTTTGTTGCCATTCTAGATTGTTCGAAATGAGGTTGAGGCCGGGCTGGAAGAAAGTGGGGGAGAAGGAGAGGGATTTAAGTGTCTCCTAGTTCTAAGTTCTTTTTTATTTTGACATATTTTAGTAAATAGCAGACAAAGAGGTTTTTGAAAATATAAAGGAATCCGGTATTCATAATGAAGTAGAATCGACATAGAAAAATTAATGAAATGATGATTAATTAATAACGTTAAACGAGTTTGTTTTATTAAACATGACCTAAAATAATAAACTACTTTAAGCAAAATTTAAGGAGCATGCATGAAAAATAAACATGTAAGAAATTATTTAAAAAAATAAGGTAAGCTTTGAATTTTATAAAAAAGATTATCTCTATCAATTTTTGAAAATAATAATATTTCCAAAAATATCCATTTAAAAACTTGAAAATCCGTTATTCCATAGAAATCTATGCATCTACCAAATGTTTTTGCGGTCTTCCTCGATTTGCGAATTTATGAAATGTTTGTTTTTAGCATGCACTCCTCATTTTGCAAAAAAAAAAATCGAGTGCAGCTGTGTTTTTAGCACATGCTACATTAACGTGAAACATTATTCAATCATAAAATTATTCAATCATAGGATCAACATAAAATTGTATCATGCTAATTCTACCCTGGTACACCATGTAATTGATTTTATAGACGGTTCGCGTCAAAATTGTATTTGTGTTTTGATTAAAAAATTTATTCAAAGATAGAGATAAGTATTTCCAGCAAGGTATAAAAATTGACAAAATGTAATGTTTTTTTTTTGTTAAGGATTAAATTTTGGAAAATGACAATATATTAGATAAACTGAAGTTGGCCATAACGATGAAATGATATCTATTCAATAAAATTATTTTATATGCTTAATTTAAGAAATAAGTATACATTAAGATTAGGTAAATTGAGATGTTTTCTTTTGATGTTTGTCATTTTTTTATCAACTATAAATATAGATTGTTAAAAATGTTTAATACTACATTTTATTCGTATAAAGTATTGATCAGTCTAGTTTCAAAAGCAGATAGATCCACATATTTTATATTTTTCACAAGTTCTCAATGCACTACATCAGTGGTTCCCAAACTATTTTGGTCGTAGAACCCCAAAATTTATTGCCAATGATCGCGGAACCCTGCATATTTTTTAATCAACGACTTTTCAAAATTTAATATCTGATATTAAATAAAACAAGTATTATTTTGGTATTTCAGATTTTATTGATTTAAGCAAAACTCAAAAAAAAAAAGATTTGTCATAGAAGTAATTAATAAAAATGCAAAACATAAACTAAAATAAATGGAAAATCTTTAATGTGAAGAATGCACCTGCTTCTTTGATTCCATGATTCTTTTAAAATTGGGCGTTAGGTTTGATAACTGAACTCGCATATCTGGTGCAGGCAGCATCAAGTCTGTTACGATATTTGGTTTTTGTCGCAACATATTTTGAAAACCCAGCTTCACAGAAATAAGTGGTTGCAAAGGGCAATATAATTCGAATAGCCTGTTTGCTAAATTTGGATATTCATCGAAAATATGAATATATTAAACACCATTCTTATTTTTTTTAATCAAATAAAATTTGTCACGCGGAACCCCTAAATTTTTTCGTGGAACCCCAGGGTTCCACGGAACCCACTTTGGGAACCACTGCACTATATTAACCAAAAAAGTATGAATTCAGTCTAAAAATGCATTCAAAGTTATGGAGTTTAGATCCAAAAGTACGTGGCTGTCAATTGTTTTAAGCATCACCTATAAAATTTATGAAAATGGATTATCTGGTTTTGAAATTAGGCGGTTCATTTATTAGATAACTTTGTTACGTCAACAATCTGCATTTAAAAAAAAATAATAAGCCAAATTTCTTACAGAATGAGATAAAATCTGTATCACTAATGCTATTATGCCATGAAGTTATAGTGTCGGAATGCATCACCCTATAAGCGTAACGTTTGGTATTTCTCTCGTAATACACCATTTAACTTATTTTAAAGACATTTGTCATAAAAAAAAAAGCATAAGACATTCATTTTAATTGTAACCAATTATCATTTTGCGTATTTTTCTGTAAAAAAGTGCGGGCTCCTATGTAGTCGAAACGTATTATTACACACCCCACCAAGAGCGTCCCTGGGCTTTGAGAATAACTGACCTACCATCGCGTAAAGGAAATTGAGATGCTTGTTAACCCATTCGTGTGCCTATGTGTGTGCGGGGGG
The DNA here is from genome assembly GCA_963932185.1 of Troglohyphantes excavatus. Lineage (NCBI taxonomy): Eukaryota > Metazoa > Arthropoda > Arachnida > Araneae > Linyphiidae > Troglohyphantes > Troglohyphantes excavatus. The sequence continues at coordinate 1,615,873 of OZ010666.1, read as the reverse complement.
GGGGGGGGGGGGGGGGGGGGGGTCGCCCGTGGCAGCATTATACACTTTTGCGGCCCATAACGCCCCGTGAACTGATCCTATGTAGATAAATGACCTACCACCGTGTAGAGGAAGGTGAGCCTGGTCACTCAGTTGGTAATTAATTCACACCTCCCTCTGACATCTGTACCGCGTGGCTGGGGGGTCATTATTAGTGATATAAAAAGAAGAACAATACAAAAGTGTCTGCAAAAAAAAATGTGTGCCCGTGGCAGCATTATACACTTTTGCGGCCCATAACGCCCCGTGAACTGATCCTATGTAGATAAATGACCTACCACCGTGTAGAGGAAGGTGAGCCTGGTCACTCAGTTGGTAATTAATTCACACCTCCCTCTGACATCTGTACCGCGTGGCTGGGGGGTCATTATTAGTGATATAAAAAGAAGAACAATACAAAAGTGTCTGCAAAAAAAAATGTATTTGCTTTAAATTAGTCGAACAAATTTCAATGAAACTGCGCGTGCAAGCCTCGCTGTGATTGATCATATTGAATGCGTCCGACGGAAGGTTAAACATTCTTTAAAAGTGTACAAAAGGCTATTAAAAAAAATGGCAGATGTTTTTTATTCGTGTTGGAATCGACGGTGAGCCGCTTACCTTTTTAACCCTGACCGAACGCCGTTTTTTTTTTTTAAATTATACATGAAATTAAATACACGTGCGCTGATTCGACCAGAAAAACGATTGGGCTCAAAACTTGCTCTTTGAGGAAAAGCAGGAGATTGTACTTGATTAAAAAGGGGCGATAGTAGGAAGGGATTGAAAGTTTTAAGTATCGATTTGGCAAGGAAACTCAAAGAGTTAACATTGATAAAGAAAACCAAATGAGTTCAATTAAAAGAGTATAATAAAAAGTTTAGTAGCAGTATATTTACCTTCATATTACCGACTTTAAAAAAATACTTCTGATTTTATTTGTTTCAAAACTTAACAGCAATTTTTTTTTCTTATCAGAAATACAATAGAAATAAAACCACGAATGAAATATGCAGAGAGAGAGAGAGAATAAAATGCTCTGTCACTTTTATATTATCATAAAGTTATTATCAGAAAGGTCGTAATCACTGACATGCTGACTGTATTCTGTTCGGAAATTACGCCAGCAGACTTTGACTGCAGTGCAGAGTAAATAAGAATGAGTCATTGTGAAAATATCTCCCCTCTGTGGGTCTGTGAGTATTCTGACCTTTGCATGGGCACACGTGACGTTACAAAAAACCTGCATGTGTGCTCCCATAGATATTTTTAGAAACACGTGTGGAGAATAAAAGATTATTATTACAAGAAAGTTCTAGATTTTATTGCGAAACGAAGTCTTAAGTAAGGCATTCTTCTAAAGTAAACAATAGCATTTGCAGGGCCTTGATTTATCATTAGAACAAAATGTAAACTTTTAAATAAAATCAATAAAAAAAAATTATTTCAAATTTGAATTAATATTATTATTTTTTTAAATTGCAGTTTTTAAATAAAAAATATTATATTTAAATTTATTTTAAAAACATATTTATTTGAATTATGTTAAGATATTTATTTTAAAATGAATTTTATTACTTAAATTAATTTTGAAATTGTATTTAATTATTTAGATGTTTGTTTTTAATTAGCATATTAAAAAGCAAATAAAATATTTAAAATTAAATTAATTGAAGAAAATCAGAAAATCGCGCGCTCAGATGTTTATGCATGGTTAAGGGGAAACAATTTCCAAACAATTGTAAAATTCTCTATTTTTTTATTTGCTAAAATTATAGTTTGGAATCTTTTAAATGCTTGGAAAATTCTAGAACTGTATCTATGTGTCTTATTTTTTAATGAGTTATTTGAGATTTAATGCTGGATTAGCAGGTAAGTTTCTCAAGGAATGAAAAAGTAAAAAAAATTTGGGCGTGTCCCTTAAAACAGATCCGAAAAAGCGAGCAATTACTCTGCAGAAAGATTGTGAATAGGGTCAGGTCTAGTAATCGAAAACATATTGAGAAAAAAATACTTCTAACGGTATACAACTGAACCAATGTACTAAAATAGTAGTTGCCCGTTGCGAGAGGATGAGGAACGGTGGCCTTGAGGTACATCATCAGAGGACCGTGAATTCGAAACGGCATGAGGACTTGACAAAAAGATAAATAGTCCAGTCAGCAAAGCATGAAAAAAAGGCCAATTCGGAAAAATTATTTTTCAAGTAATTTCCAACAAAAATGCAATTTACACTTTTTTTCTGTGACTCTCTGTTCAGACGCTAGACGAGAATTAAATTGGCATCAAACCACTGTAGCATGAAAATTCAAGAATCGCCGCATGTGAGTGATCATCTTTTGTGTGGTTACCTTGCGACTCCCCAGTTTCCTCCGCGCTTTGAAAAGTAAAGTTTTAGTCTAAAACCATTAAAGGGGCACACAGTAATAAAAGGCATATGTTTACAATGTGCAGCAACAAGGTTTTATTATCGACTTGTAAATGTGACCCTTAAGGTTAATTAAGAAATGATGTCTTGTTTGCCGCGCAAACTATTCTTTGTGGACCAGTAGTGCATTTACTAAAGGAATCAATAGTCACCTGAGTTACATTAGCAAGCCCTTTTTAGATAATACTTTTAAATGGGCAAATGTTCTTTATTGTCCTTCCATTCTATGGAGATAAACACTGGACATGAATACGTACAACTAAACATGTGTTTTCACACGTGTCGTCACGTAAAAAGGGAGGGAGAAAAAGTTCTTTAGTATTACTGTAAACTAGAATGTGTGTAGACGCTCAAATTAAGCGAGTCCTGCATTTTAAAATAGATTTATTTTTTGTGTAATGTTTACCAATTGGATTAAACGGGATTAATCGGTTATGTCGTCATCAGAAAAGTGTTTTATTTGCAAGAAATTGCTATCTGCTTGTAATACTCGAGAAGTAAAAGAAAAGGGACTAAAAACTTTAATTGAATATAGTTTGAAACGGAATGATGGGAAGCATACTCAATTAAGGGAACTTAAAAATGTTGCTGTACATGAAAAATGCCGAAAAATCTACACAAAAAGAAGTAATTCATTAAATTTCAACACAAGAGAACAAGAGCCTTCAGCAACTTTGAAGATATCTCGTAGAGCAGAGGTAGTAGATTTCAATTTTCAACAATCATGTTTATTTTGTGGACAAGATGCATCTGAATTTTTTTAAAGAAGCAAAGAAAAAAGCCTTTTGATGAACGCGAGGCTGTACAACATGTCGAGCAGAAGTTGCAGAAAAGCTGGACAGGAATTTGCGAACATTGCTGTGGATTGTCATGTTTAAATTCGGAAACTGTTATTGAGCAAGAAGAATACGATGCTCCAATCGATTTGCAATTGGAAGCATTTATGTCATAATTTAACTCTAACCGTATATAAAGGAATTATTTAACGTTATTTGAAGAGTTATTTACACAGGACTTCTTTCTTTTAAAAAAGGTATTATATTAGGTATAAAGGTAAAGGTACAAGGGTTCTCAGGCATGAATTATGAAGATAGATTAAGAAATTTGAATATGTATACTCTGAAAGAAAGAAGGGTTAGGGGAGATTTGATTCAACTATTCAAATTTATCAAACAAGGAGATGTGGAGGGTTTAGATTTTAATATGAGTGATAGAACGAGAGGTCATGGGTTTAAGTTAAACAAATCCCATTTTAATCGGGAAGGAAGAAAACACTATTTCTATAATAGGGTAATAGACAAATGGAACAACTTGCCAGTGAATATTGTTAATTGTAAAGGAGTAACGGATTTTAAGAAGAAGTTAGATATGCATTGGGGGATAGTTAAGAGGTACTAGATGGACCAACCTTGTTGGGCCTTGAGCCTGTTGTTGGTCGTCAATATTTGTATTTGTATTTGTATTTGTTATTCATAAAATACAGTAAAATATCGATTATGTGTCAATACTATTAATTCAAAAAGGACATTATTAAATTCAGAAAATAAATCATGAACTTTCGAAAGAATATTTTTGGCAGTGTTATATTTATTGATAACGTACTTAACGTAAGCATTGAATGACAAGAACACGAGTGCGATTGTTTATGAAATACAGATTAATAATTGACATACTAATCGACATTCTTCTATATATCATACAAATTAATATGCAAATTATTAAAAATTTATATTTTGCTTAAATACTAGTTACAATGTATTTTAAACAAAAGTAAGAGCAAAAAAAGGCCATATTTATGCGATTTCCTGAATTTTCATGCTGCATAGTGGTTTGATACCAACTTCATTCTCGTCTAGCGTCTAAACGGAGAGTCACAGAAAAAAAGTGTAAATGACATTTTTGTTGGAAATGACTTGAAAAATAATTTTGTAATTGAAAGTGTTTTTCTATAATTAATACCTAGCGAGATAATTACAAAAAACTGATTTTCGCCGCCATTTTTCCAAGATGGCGGCCAACGCCGAGGTGGTGCGAGGGTGCAAAATTAATGTATCGTACAGAACACTTTTTAGAAGAGATTAAAATTGTTTCCAGCTTACCCGGATTTTTTTCCGAATTGAATCCTTTGCTGACTGGACTAAAACTATTACGATCTCGTGAAGGTTACCAAATCCATTACTCAATTCCAATTACAGAAGTATTCTTTAATTATCCAAATTTTCCACCGTCGTGTATATGGGACTGCGGCACGTTAAATTTGATCGTGGTTCAATGCCCTGACGCCTATTTAGTTTGCGGGACTGCGGTTCCAGCTCAGGTGTGCTCGTCATCTCACTATGGTTCAAAAATACCGAGTTGTATTCCCGGGCCTTTCCTACAAGCGGGGTAATTGGAAACAAGGGATAATCGGAAACATATTGAGAGGGGGGTGGGGGAAATCCTGAATCGACTACAATAGTCCACTGTGCAGCTCTGGTGCGACTTTAATTAACCAACCCGATGAAAGAGGTAACCCAAATGTGTCCTGCATTTTTAACACTTACACCAAATTTAAATCGGCTGTTTATTGACCGACAGAAAGCTCGTTTTAAAACAGGTCCCTGTTTTAACTCGACCTTTTGTCATTTCCTCTGTATTTCTATCTGTTTGTAATTTTGTTTGCTTGTTACGCAATCACGACCAAATGCGTTGTTCGATTTTCTTCACATTTGGCAAGAATTTTGGGGGTTCAATGGTTACCAGATTAATTACTAAAACATGATCTAAAAATATATCCACAATTTCAACCTGCATGTGTAAAAATTTGATGCACGTTAAATCTGATCGTGGTCCCATATTCTGACGCCTATTGAGGTTGCGTCGGGTAGCTCAGGTGTTGTCCTCGTCATTTGGTTATGGTAGGTTAAAAAATACATGACAGCGTTCCCGTGTGTTTCCTTCGTGATAGACCCCGAACCGTTGCCAATAGCCCATTATGCAGTTCTAGGGCGACATTAAGGCTTGCAGCGAACGAGCGATAATTTCACGTCAACTTTTAATCAACTAAGTAGTCAACTAAAATATCACTCAACAACTGCCCGGTGATTGTTTTAATTGTATTCGACTTAGGGCTGCCACGTTTCAGATTTCGAAATCGCCAAAGTAAAGATGAAAAATCGTCAAACTCGTATTATCTCAATCCGTACAAAATCGTCAAATTGTCAATTATTTGCTGAAGTTGTTAGCGTGGAATCGAGCGAAAGGACATTTTGTCCGATAGTTGTGTGTCCGATAATTTCTGAGTGGATTCAATTGGAGTTTTTCAGTTGCGTGCAACTAAAAATAGTTCAGTTGCATGTCCGATAGTTGCCATTACGCGGCCAGCCTAAGTCAAACAACCATCTATAAAACATAATATATTTTATCCCAATATCCATTGGTTGGGTGAATTGGTCGCACTAATTCAAACAACCACATAATGAATTGAATATTGACGACGGCGATTCGAGAAACAACCCGTAAACACTTCTCTGTAATTTTGAACCGCGGTTAGATGACGAGGACAACATCACACACACATAATGACATTTTTACACCTACAGATTTAACGTGCATCAGTACCTTCTACACAGTGAGAGTTTCGGTCGAAATTTGCATCAATCTCCCATATTACGTGTGCGTTGCACTCATAAGACAAGATTCGAACCCACAACCTTTCGATTATGAGTTCGGTATTCTTTCAGCTAGGTCTATTTCAAGATAGGAAGCTATTTATATAAAGAGCATAACACATTTCATAAAAAAAATCCTTTGCTCCCATGTTGAACAAAAGGCCTGCGTGGCCGAGCGGTTAAAGGCGTCAGCTGCGAATACGAAGATTCGTGGTTCGATGCCAGGAGATGGACTTGATAAAGAAAAGTAAAAAGTAGTGATCTTGTGATCGTAGGGTTGCCAGCTTCGCTTTAAAATACTAGAAAAGTCCTCCAGAACATCCGCAAAAGTTAACGGCGTGTATACGGGACTGGTGCACGATAAATCTGATCGGGGTCCAAAGTCCCGACGTCTATTGAAGGCGTTGGGTGCCAGTTCAGGTGTTTCCTCGTCCTCTGACCATGGTTCTAAAATAACGAGATACATGTATGAACGTGTGTGTGAATGTGCATGTGTTCCCGGGACTTTCCTTCGAGATAGACCCCGAACCGTCGCCAATAGCCCACTGTGCAGCTCTAGTGCGACGTTAATTAACCAAAACCAAACCAACCCATTTTGAACAAACTTCCCGAGTGGGATCCTCAGTTATAGCATGGATATCGATATTATCGAAGCGATGTAGCTTCTTATCAATTCAATTACTCTTTGATAAGAGGTGGCGCATGTCATAAAGGGGGGGGGGGGGCAGTCGTTGCTGATGACAGCTCCTTTGATGTCTGCCTGATAGAGCGGCTTTGCGTCATATCACACTGAAGGACGCCGCCGGTTCGAACCTGAGATGGAGTATCTGTCCACGTCATTAGGGTGGTTTAGACTGGAATATATGTAAAAGATACTTTTAAAGACAACTCTTCTATCAAATGCACCAACAAAAGAAACGGAATTTTGATGATGATCTAAAAATAATACCATGATAAGCTCGTAATGACCATGAAGTTGTTTATTTGAATACTTTGCGGTGAATTATGAGAGCAATTTATTTATTTCCATTTTTTTTAGATATTTAATATATATTAAGTTTTAGTAACGAATATTGATATTAAATACTACTTTTAAATCTGTTAGAATCGGAACCTCCCATATACTAATGTTAAAGTGCCATTTTTCAATGTACCTTTTTTCAAAATGTTGTGTAGGTACAGAATTGAAATTTTTACATATTATATATAGACTTGAAAACATTTTATATATATTAGGTAATATTAAACTGTTTCTCACAAGCATTGTCTAATGTAATTGTAATCTTACTAGTTGGGTAATTTCTAATCTTCCATAGATATCATTTGCTAATAATATTAATTTTCTTCAGGCATAGTTTTCCCAACTCGGAGATTTTCAAAACTTTAAATATATATTAGGAAATTTGAAACTCCCAAAAAAACTTGAAAATCCCAACTTTTAGAGTTTCCAGATTATTGGGGGGGGGGGGGGGGGGTGCGACGTGCCTGACAACAATTCATTATCTCTCCTGATAGTAAATGAGAAAAATTTGGCAATGGCATAATGTAACCCGCCATGCGGTTCATGAACAGCTGGTGAACTAACTTGGATGGTTCCTTGAGCAATCGATTTTGGAACCGAGCAACGACACATTACTGTTCAAAAAACATCTGGTATCCCTTGGAGCAGTCTTTTAGGGTTACTCACGCACTGTAGAGCAGTCAATTTTCGTACCGGGCAATCACCCTTTGCTTTTCAAAAAACAGTTGGTACATTAGAGTAGGTTGGTACCCCTTCAGGCAGTCATTTGGGGTTACTCATCTCCTCCGAACAGTCGGTTTTGTCATTTCAACCCCCTTTCGTACAGTCGTTTTGAGAATCGAGCATCATAATATTTTTTTCATTTGAGTTTAACCTAAATTCAACCCAAATTAAATTCTCCAATTATTTTTTTTTCCAAAGAAAAGCATGCTTAAACTCTGCAAATAATAAAAAATAAATAACTTATTTTATATTTTATATACACGGTAAAGCAAAACGGAGTATTTTACTTAATAGTTGCATCAAAGACGGTTGTCAAATTTGGAATAGTAATGTATTTGGCTATAATATATTGGCGAGAAAGAGCACAATCTGCTTTCTGATAACATTTAGACGGATATTAACCTATCAATCTTGAAAAAAAAAAGAGTTTGGGCATACTTGAGAATTTACGCGAGAATTGTTAAAACAAGGTGCCTAGGGCCGAAGGCCCTCTTAACCCTTTCATAAGTTAGAAACATAAATGATTCTTAAATTTATGTAACTTTGATAAGAGGACAAACTCAGGATAACACAAACGAAAAGAAACATACAGGCGTAAAATCTATGGCTAACTCACTCAGATTCCAATTGAAATTGTACGGTCCATTCAAAGAAGACTGGTACTAAAAAAGGAGGTTGGTGTCGTAAAGACAACGAAAAGTATTTTTCTGCACATAAAATAAAGTTCCAAATACCAAACCATCGCAGGAAAGACAACTCCTCGCAAATAGTAGTATTTAAAAATGATAATTAAAAAAAAAAAAAAAACTTTAAAAAAAAAAAATTAAATTTTTCAAAAGTTTTTTCTCAAAATTAATTAAATTCAAGAATTTTTTGAATTTTTTTTTCATAAAATAAAAAGTTATTCTACTAAAGAGGGAAGGACGCGGGAATTGGCCCCTTTTACAATTTATAAAGAGGTGGAAAAGTGAATAGGAAATGTAGAGTTCAAGTTACAAAGGCTCTTGGCCTTTTTCTGTTACATGCGAGGTTGGCATCATAGTTGGGAATATTCCTAATCTCTGGGTTTTCGTGATGTTCAAGTTGGTCAAATAGTTTTCTGGTAATTTTTTGGGTGTACTTCTTAAAGCTTGGAATGCCAAGAGATTTCAGAACATTTCAATATGAAAGAATCATCTTGCCTTTGTAATTAGTCTTATTACTGAATTTTCCTATCTTTGTAATTTATTGAATTGACTATTTGCAGCATAACCCCAAACAGGGGCAGCATAACTAATTATAGATCTGAGATAGAATTGATAAATTAGAATTTTGTTTTTTCTATAAATCTTTACTGTTTCTTACAATTAGTGAGTATAATTTTCTTCTGACAGTTTTGAATTTCTTTGAGATGTAGATGATATGTGCTTCCCATGTCATAGTTTTATCAAGAATTACACCAATGTATTTGACTTCTTTTGACCATTTAATTTTTTGTTTGGACATTATGACATTACCCCCAAGTTTCAATTTTTGGGTAAACATGATTGCCTCGGTTTTATCCACATTTGTTTTTATCTTCCACTTCTTCATCCATGCTTCAATTAATTCAATATGTATTTGCAGACTTTTATGTATTCTTCTGACATTGCCTTTTGCCATGATGGCGGTGTCATCTGCGTAGAGGCTCAATATGGTTCTATTTGTTTGAGGTATGTTATTGATGAACACCAGGAAAAAAACTAGACCAATAAGTGACCCTTGTGGAACACCGCTTTCAATGCTCCTTAGGGTAAATTTGTCTTCTTTAACCTTAACTGTAAACTTTCTGTCTTGAAGATATGAAGTTAGTACAGCCGCGGAAAAAAAAAACGAACCACCGATGATTATTTCGTTAGTTTTTATAGTAGAGCTAAACTTAATATACCATTTTGTAGGAAATAAAGTCTACTATACATTGATATACAAAAAATTTGCATAGGGGACTATGTTCATACTCGAATAAGCAACAACTTTAAAATGTTCAATAGCAACACTTACTTTTGATAGCGCAGAAATGTTCCCCGCCCTCAAAATAATCTAAATACAAATTTTCGTTAATTTCCTACATTTATATGCATAGATATTAGACAATATGTATCTATCTTATTTGAGGGGCTACTTCCACAGTGAACAAAGTATTAGTGAGACTTCGAAATAAAGTACGCTGGTAGAAAATGTTTTGGCGTTAGCCGTGGTTCTTATTTTTCCGTGGTCATTCATTCTCCCACTCCTGTATACCCTTCGCCTCTATATAAGAATTTATAATTTTATACCAACGCGATCACAGCGCTTTTAATTCTCAAATTTCGTAGATTTCTGTTAAGTTCTGCAGATTTTAAATTTGTGTATGACCCTTTAAATGATCATTTGATGCACATTATAATATTGCCAAAAAACTACAAAAAGGAAAATCATGAAATTTTATATATGCATATAAAACGTTTTTCTGAATTCATCACTATCAAAATATAGCATGGTTGCTATTCATAAATTTTATGAATATTAATATCCTAATTTAAATAAAATTAAAAAATATACATATAAGTAATGAAAGTTAGTGTATTTTATTTGGGTTGTTTAGAAGTAACACAGATAAAAATATCAACTTAATAAAATTATTATTTCGAAAGATATGATTAAAAGTTTAAGAAATTCATTTAACATTACGAGTTCTAAACTTTCGATATTCATAATTAAAAAACTACTTAACCAAATTACTTGCAAATTGATATTCAACGATAAATTTTGTCGTAGATTTTAAATATTCAATCAAAATTGGGTGTTGCTATTGGAAATTTTAAAGTTGGTGCGGATTTTAATATGAGGATAGTCCCCTATGCAAATTTTTTTTTATATCAATGTGTAGTAGACTTTATTCCCTACAAAATGATATATTAAGTTTAGCTCTACTATAAAAACTAACGAAATAATCATCGGTGGTTCGTTTTTTTTTTCCGCGGCTGTACATTAATTAAGTAGTCTGGAAATTTATTTTCAATGAGTTTGAGTTTGGGCATACTCTTTTTTGTTTTCATCTTATACTCTCGCAAAAACTAAAGAGACTAAATTTTAAACACCTGATGTCGAGGGATTGGATTTTAAAATGAGTGATTGAACGAAAATCATGGGTTTAAATAACATAAATCACATTTTAATCGGAAAAGGAGTGGGAGAAAGCATTATTGTAATAGGGTAATAGACAAATGGAATTACTTGCCAATGCGACACACACCAAGGAGGGCGCCAAATTGGACTGTAAAAAAAGCCTGACGTAGATTATTAAGAAAAATATGCTTTAACTTCGATTTAATTTAATTTTTTTATAAATATCAGTACATTTCAATTTCATAGAGGATGTACAGTTTAATATTATATTCGTACTAAAAAATGTCTGCATTAATATAAAGTTTACAAATTTAGTATTCAAGGAATTTAGCAAGTGTACTATATCACTTTTATCGCGACCAAGTTTTTGTTTGCCTGCAAAGCAATACTTTGTTCAAAAGGAAGAAGGGTGTCAAAATAATGCTTTCTTGTGCACAATTTTTTTTTTGTAGTGTCCCTGACTGGATCAACCTCGTTGGACCTCGAGCCTTTTGTTGTTTTCAAGTTTTGTATTTGTACAGCTATGACTATAAATGCGTCTTATTTCCCTACAACTCGCGAGACCATGAAAATTTATACTTAGATCGCAACAGGCATTATGAATTATTTTCAAAACATCTGTCGCATTTCAAGGGCAATGCCAGAACCGCAGCGTCGTACACGCTTTTAACCGAACGTCACGAGTTTTATGAAGTTCGCATTTTGTACGCTTGTGACGCACGACACGCGATTTTCTAAATAACACCAGGGCACTAAATCGCTCAAAGACGTCAGGGCTTGGGATGTAAATAAAATAAATATAAAACTGGGGTTATAAAAATGCTATATGAATCCGAGCCCATCTCTGTTATTATCCTTCATAAATTTTTCACATCATCAGTGTAGCGTTCGAGAAAACAGCTGTTTATATAATTTTTAGGAAAATCATTCTGAACTACTTGGAATGGTCAGGGTCGAGTTTAGTGGTGTGCGACCCGTGCCACCCCACTGAGCTCCTCGCTTTTGCTGGGGCAGCACGCTACGTTAAAGAAATAATAAAGTATTTTAGAGGGATAAGTACTACTTTTTAAAATTGAATTAATATTTTTTCAATTTGTGTTTACTCCTATATGTGATATCTGTTAAAAGTAATAAAATTTTGTGTTACACGAACACAATCCTATAGAGATGAGGGGGTGGGGACTTACAAAATTCGATTTATTTCAACATTTATACTAAACGGACCTACGCTTTGGTTAGGTTCACACAGAGCTCCGCGATAGCTAAGGGCGGCCTTACGAGGGCCGCCCTCTTTCCTTAGGGATGTGCGACGCATACCATCGCATAGAGCCCTGCGCAACAACAAAGGTGTTTTATAGAAAAATAATTCCTATTTTTCCTTTATTTGTGTTTACTCGTTTATGTAGGACATCCATGTTTACTGATCAATTGTGCTGTGTAGCTTTTCCCCGAAGATTCTGCATAAAAAAATGCCCTCTGCACTCCACTACATCACTTTAAAATTGAGGTCAACTGGAAAAAGTTTTATATCTTCATCTTGATTTAGAAACCACCTAATTCCAAACCACGGAGTCAGCAGCCGTAGCGAAAGCTGCTTGCCGAGAAAATGCATGCGATGCTATTCACTTCTAAATGTGGAATTGTTTTAAAACAAGAACATTCGGAATACCTGAGCTCAGATTATAGATGAGGGATTGGCTTAAAAAGTCACGTGATTTCCGTTCCGAGCTGGGATTTCGTCGCCAAGCAGCATTCGCTACAGCTGCTGAATCTACGGTTCGGAGTATTTTTTAAAATTAGTTGCGTTGTTTGTGAATTAGGCCGAAGATATATTTTTCATTTTACTTTGACGAGACATTTCAAAAACAAAAATTTGATTTATTTTGATAGTCTAAACTAAAGGGCCTCGCAGTTAAGTTCGCACAGGGCCCCGCGGTAGCTAAGTGCGGCCCTGTCCATACCGATTTTATAGACGTATGCATGTTAAAAGGATTACAGATATGGTAAGAAAATTTTAACATCTAACTCCCAATATCAGCTAAATATTTAACAATGATTTCCCTTCCCAAAATTCAATCCCTGAGTGAAAGCCCGGGTTTTATATTTTAACACCAAAAAACAAAATTTTTTCTGTATTTCATACAGTGGCAAAGGAAATAAAATGTCACCTTGGTATCTATGGGAACATGCTGAAGTAAATATTGCACTATTTAGAAAAGAAATGTGAGGCAACGTAATTGTATTGCGAAAGTATTTATTACCTTTCCAATACCCAACAAAAGTTCTTTATTGCTTTATTAAACCAAAATTAAATAATAAAACTGCAATTATATTTTGGAATTTAACAAAAAAATTCGTTCGGAAAGTGCACCTTTCGAACAAAATTGTACATTAGAATGCGAACCTTCGTTTCAAGATCGATATCACTATAGTATGGAATACTAGCCCAGGTTTGTTTTAGTTTAACGTGATAGTTTGTTTTATCGAATAGTTCAATAACGTCACCATGGTTTCGCGTTCGACGACGCGAAACTTTTTTTATTGGTTCGAAGTTGATGATGATTATTGGCAATTTCTGATGATAAATGGTCGGAGAACTACAATCGAACACTTTCTTCGTGATTACAATAAATGTCAACTCTTTGGAATTAGAATAGAGAACTATGGCTTCCGGATTTTTTTTCTTATTCTAAAAACACTATACGGTTATTTTTAAAAATTCGAATTCTTTGTTTCGAATTTTGCTGTTGCCAGGTGCTGTGGCGTGCCTATAAAACATATTAGGGGTTATGGTTCTTATCGGGTCCTATTCTAACAGGCGATCGTCGCTTAATTTGGCAGTCGCAAATTGAATGTGAAATGTTGTGAAAGAAAAATGGGTAGTAATAAATTATAAATGACAGTCGTGCAATTTAAGACATTTGAGCACTCTCAGAAATAACACTACCATTTTTGAGAATTCTGCGATTGTCAAGGCTACTTTCGACATATTTGACAATCGCTTCGTCATTGAATCACATGACTTTTGACAAAACAAGAATCTTTATAAAGTTTTGACGAAAGTAGTTTACTCAGATTCCTTTCCTGTGGAATCGGCTCATTTTCGGTTCTTATACGTGTATTGCCAGATTTCAATGTCTATGGGGATAAAGCGTCGGATTTCGAATTGAGAGATGGCGGTTCGAGTCAAGATCAGGCACAGGTGGGGGTGGTAATCAATTCAATTGAAAGTCAAGAAGAAAAAATTAAAAATCGAATTACTGTAAAAATACTTTAAAAAAAACTAGAAAAATTTTACTTTCTGGTATTGTACTTCTTGTAAAATTGATATTTTCCGGGGGTCTTGTCCCGGAAAACATTTTTCAAAAAGCTTCAAAAACATATTTTGAGGCAGTTTTTACCTCAAACTAGGCTTCAAAAGACATCATCGGGTTCATTATCTAGTATTTCGACTTCGGCGGCAAAGGGTAAGATCGTCAAACGGGGCCGTATACACAAGATGTTCCAAAACCATATATTATTCTAAACAACGATTCTCAAAACATAAATTTGTTCTCTAAATTTATTTCATAATTAGGGAGTGGTATTTACTAATTTTAAAAATAGGTAATGACTGATATTGGTAACGATTTCATGAAAAATAAATGATAACTGTTGCTGTTACGGTATTTACCTGTCAACGTATTCCTGTTTACTTAAAAAAAAATAATAAGTTTTTTTTTAAAAAAAATGGGGGAGGGTTTTGATTTTGGGAAGGATTCCCTTCAACTCTTGTTGAGGGGTAAGGGGAGGGGGAGCGGGTAGAATAAGGTACCTAAAGAAATCCGTTGCTCAGTCACTGAACCCCTCCCATGAAAAATCTATACCTATGTGCCTGCTCGAGATGCCGTTATTTATTTGAAATCGTCCTCATTTTTGACGAAATAAATTTCTTTAAAAAACGACAATATGAATTTCCTCAGTTTGCCAGATTTTTAATCGGAGCATGAAACACTAAATGTAACAAGGGATCATGTGTCATAGAAAACAATTAGACATGATCCATTTTTGCACTTAGCGATTCATACAGCAAGCTTCTGTTTCTTCAAAAATGACGAAAGTTTCTTCAAAAATAATCATGCATCTTTAACAGTGAGGTGGACATCAAATGGACTGACTGACAGATAGAAAGCAGTTAATTTTCATAGTAACACTCTAGGGCCTCTGAGGACAGCGAGATCTAGAAATCAAACTTCTTGGGGTGAGGTAGAAAGCGGGTTCATGATCGTAGGCCTCTAGTGCCGTTGCTTATGGTATCTTTCTCCAAGTAAAAAAAGACAACGAAATATAAAACATATTTTAGCACACTTTCAAATCAATTCATCACATATTTATTATTAAAATATATCTATAAAGATTATAAAGTTTCTTAAAAATAATTTTAAGTTTTCATTCATTTGAGTGCTGGTACTGACCTACCCAGCAATCTTCGTGTGCATGTGTTTGCTTTTCAATTCAAAGTCAAGGGCAGTGTTATTTTCTCACTTGAAATGCCCAATGAATGAAAGTCCATTGGTAAGTGTCAAAATCTCTTAGAACCTTCTGATAAGTCATGGCTTGATAAAGAAAATCCCTCTCAACGCAAAAGATTGCAAGTACAGAATATAGATGAGGTTTTTCCCACGAGCAACTTTGTAGTCAGAAATTTGGCTGAGGGTGAATTGCGTTCCGAAAACCCTTTTTCTCGCATTGCTCGTACTAGGGCAAATAGAGAAGCGCAGCTGGCTATTGGCGACGTTTTGGGATTTCAGATGAACAGTCGAGTTCGGGATCACCAACGACACATTGCTGTTTAAAAACAGCTCGTACCCCCTTGGTGCAGTCCTTTGGAGTATCTCACCCCCTTCCGAGAAGTTAGGCGATGGGGAATTACTTTTAAAAAACAGCTGGTACCCCCCTCGAGCAGTCGTTTGGGCCACTCATCCCTAAATTAATTAATGCGTCATACACATCGTACGATATTTTAAATTTTATTAAAAATTAATTAAAAAAAATACGTACATTTAATTAAAAAAAAATATTTTTAAAAAAGTGATTTACAATTAATTAAATTTTATAATTAATTACAATTTATAATTAATTAAATTTTATAGTTAATTAAATTTTATAATCAATTAAATTTTATAATTAATTTAATTTTATAATTAGTTAAATTTTATAATTATTTAAATTTTATAATTCATTAAATTTTATAATTCATTAAATTTTATAATTCATTAAATTTTATAATTCATTAAATTTTATAATTCATTAAATTTTATAATTCATTAAATTTGATAATTCATTAAATTTAATAATTCATTAAATTTGATAATTCATTAAATTTTATAATTAATTAAAATTTTTTAAAAAACTAAAATTAAATTTTATAATTAATTAAATTTTATAATTAATTAAATTTTATAATTAATTAAATTTTATAATTAATTAAATTTTATAATTAATTAAATTTTATAATTAATTAAATTTTATAATTAATTAAATTTTATAATTAATTAAATTTTATAATTAATTAAATTTTATAATTAATTAAATTTTATAATTAATTAAATTTTATAATTAATTAAATTTTATAATTAATTAAATTTTATAATTAATTAAATTTTATAATTAATTAAATTTTATAATTAATTAAATTTTATAATTAATTAAATTTTATAATTAATTAAATTTTATAATTAATTAAATTTTATAATTAATTAAATTTTATAATTAATTAAATTTTATAATTAATTAAATTTTATAAATAATTAAATTTTATATACGATCAGTTTTATTTATAATCAGTAATCTGTATTTCAAATTGTCCTGAATAAATATATAGCTGAAGGAAAGGTATATGGCAATTTGGACGTGGGACGTAAATCAATTTGCAGCAAAGATGGCGCGAGACAGAAACTCACCTAGCAACAAACATGCCACGGACGGAACGTAATTCACTCTTTGGGACGGAACTCATGGATCCGTGCATGGATCAGTAACAAAAACGTATCGAGGTATGACTACTAAGGCCACATATAAATTTTATTTAGATTCGCCATGACCTTGCTATTGGAATGAACGAAATAAAAATTCGTGTTCGTGAAACTAAAAACAGAAAAACAATAGGGCATGTTAGGTTTGTTGTTAGGTTTGTTGCAGATTCCTATTTAATCTAATGTTAGACTCTACATACTGTTAATGTATTTTTTTTTATTTAAATGGTATACTATCCGACTGATATGCCCATCAATATAGTAGTACTATAAAAATCGCCACTTTAAGTAACTTTGCAATAATTATTTTGTTCCTTTTATTTCCGCGAAGTTGTTTTTTTAATACTCATTTTGCTCTATTTTCTAATTTGTGCATGGGTTAATAATTTCATACGTTTATTTGTTTGTTTATTAACCGACTTTAAAGCGCGACAAAAGAGAGGTTATCAATTCGATTGTTATGTATTTTTTTAAATGTATGTTCGCGCATGATTTCTGCCCTAATTCAGATATTTGAAGAAAAAAAAATTGTTAGATGGTACCTTGGGCACATTTTTTAACAATATTCGGTTATCCGGCATTTAACTATCAGTATTTCTCAATTAACCGGAAAGTTTAATATTCATTTTGTTCTATTTTCTAAATTGTGCATGTGTTAATAATTCCATATGTTTATTTGTTTGTTTATTCTTATAAAATTGAAAAATATTGTCCAATTTCGAATTTTTTTGTTGTTGTTGAATAACGACTTTTGTGTATTTTTTTATGTATGTTGCGCGCAAGATATCTTTTCTAATTCAGATATTTTGACAATATTTTTTTTGTTCCATAGGGGATGTTTCGGATGGACCGTTTGAAAAAAAATATTATCCGATTTCAAAAATTCTTTTTTTGTTGTTAGATAAAAAAAAACCACTTAGGCAAAAACTGCAAAAAAACCTTGACTCCCGGTTCGCCTTGTGAAAACAATGTGAATTTCTACTTTGATTTGACTGTTTTATAATGTTTATAAAGTCGTTTTTAAATAATACCTAAAAATCAAAATCGAATGATGACTGATGTCGAAATCTGTCTAAAAAGAAGCGCAATTGCCGAATTATATACATAAAAAAAATCTTTGTATTGTAAACAAAATTGTTCAGAAATATTGCAGTTCGAATTTTTCTTAAAATTAATATGTAAAATGCCGATTTTTCGAAAATCATTGGGAGGAGACGCGTAGGTTGGACATGTATCAGTAGGGCTGTGCCCCCCTCCCCCCTTGGCGACGCCCCTACTCATAAATTTTTCAATGTACGATCAAGATACCAATTTTCTGATATCAATAGCATCGCAAGTAATATCTTCAGATAGATAATGCGCTGTCAAATAAATGTGTTTGACAACAACGATGTAACAACAGCTAATGATGAAATAGTTCCCCATTTGACAACAGCTTGCGTTGTGATGGAGCTTGCTAACAACGCAGTCATAAAAATAATCATAGAAGATGATCGTGGGAGTAGAAAATGTTCTAGAGCATATTTTTCAATAGTATTGCGGAATTTAGTGATAAATTCATGGAAGCTAACGATTTTTTTTTGACAAACAATTTAATAAATTTCCGAATCTGATGCAATGCCTGTTATGAAGAATAGAGTGGTTAGATGAAAATCGAAAATCAGGAGCTTTTATTCAATGGTTCTGTACCAACTCGAATTTCAAAAGTTGACACTTTCGTCGACTTGTGTGTATTTATTACTATATTGTATATTATTTAAATTGTCTCGTGTCTCTAGAGTTTTGTGGTATAGTTTGATTACATGGGCTATCGCACCCTACTCGCTAACCGAAATAAGTTACTTCAAAGATACCAAGAATAGAATAAGCGGTTTGACAATAATATAATTTCGTTTACCCGGCATTTCTGAAACCGAATAATCTCAAAATATACTACTATCCGGGGCGTGGGAAAAAGTGAGCAACAACTTGAGTTTCCTGGTGAATAATAGCAATTAGCGAAGCTCCTGTTATATAAAAGGGGAAAATAAAATAATCTTTTTTTTAAATAGAAAAAACAATTTTAAAAAATAAAAAGCTCTAAAAAGTAGAAAATAATTTTTAATTTTTCGAACAAATTGAAAAAATGGAATTAATGAATATCAATTTTATACTTATTACAACTTTTTGAATTTGGTGCCAATTTTAAAAAAACCATACCTAAATTGTGGGTGCCGATTTCAAAACGTTAAGTATAAAACTAATATTAAATAATTCAATATTTTTAACTCTCGTTCGTAATTTTTTTTAAGGATTATTGTAGCGTATCGTTCTTTTGTTCTTAGAAAAAGTTCCGAAAACATTCACAAACATCCAATTTATCTCAACTTATGGATCCAATTATGAAGTTCCAAACATCCAATTAACCCCCTATCCCCCCCCCCTTTTCCAGAAAACACTCAAAACGTTTCTTGCACAGGCACAAACCAAATTCTTAATTAAAATTAATCTAAAAATGCACTCCACTCTACAAAATGTAAGGCGCTTTCAATACATGAACAAGAAATTTCCTAACTTAACGATTCGAAATTCCCATCTTGAAAGGGGACCTCCTTGGCCCAGTGGATACAGGCGTCAGATGGGAATCAGCGGATTCCCGATTCGATCCTGTGGAACGGACTTGACAAGGAAAAGTAAAAAAAAAAGTAGTGATCTTGTGATCGGAGGGTTGTCAGCTTCGCTACAAAATACTAGAAAAGTTGTCCAGAACATCCACAAAAATTTATCGGCGTGTATACGGGACTACTGGTGCACGATAAATCTGATAGGGGTCCAAAGTCCCGACTTCCATTGAAGGCGTTGGGTGTCAGCTCAGGTGTTGGCTTCGTTATCTGACCATGGTTCAAAAATACGAGGCATTGTTCCCGAGCCTTTCCTTCGAGATAGGCTCCAAACCAACGCCAATAGTCCAATGTACAGCTCTAGTGCGACGTTATTTAACCACCATACTTAACGATTCAAAATTGCCAATTCAACAGTTGCATTGTACTAGATTCCAATATTTTTCTCTTAAATGTGACGTAAGGATAGTAGTACCAAATATGTGCAACAAAGCATGTATACTCATTACCAATTAACTTTACTACAGGATGTTTAGATGGTAAAATGATAGGAAATTTAAAGTTATATTGTATCGTCACAATATGCAATTTTAGGCTTCGTTCTAATTAGACTATTACAACTAACCATTGGTCTAAATTTTTTAAGTTTATCAACCGTTGCACCTTTAAAAGATTCTTTTTGAATTAACACCATGAGAGCAATCGCATTCATTTCTATTTCCGTCACTGATAAATCTTTAAAACAATTTTTATCAACATTTCTCAAATTATAATATAGAATCTTAAAATCTATGCAATCATTCACAATCTTTTTAAAAGAAGAGAAATATTTATAGTACCAGTTGTTATTATTATCAGCTTCTGTTAATGTAACAGTTTGATAATTTACCAGTTTTTTCTAAATTGGATGGAAAAATTAGTTTTGAATGGTAAATTGCCGACCCGAAAAGTAAAATGTATTACAGTTTTGCAGTTTTTTACACTAATTTGCCTACATTATCACATTCAGTGATACAAACGTTCAGTCATCGATAACAGCCCATCGCTATTACACATTCAATGATTAAAACTACATTCCATGAGTGATCTGTTCATTTATTGATCTGCTGTTGTATTCAATGAATCAGGACCAGGCCCGTCGCACTGGGGGGTTCCCTTCAATAATCTGGAAACCCTGAAAGTTGGGAATTTCAACTTCTAAAAACTCCGAATTGGGAAAATTTATGCCTGAAGAAAATTAATGTTATTAACAAATGAAAGCTAGGGAAGATTAGAAATCGACCAACTTGTAAGATTACATTTAAATAAGACCTCAGAACGGACTCTACATTGGCATATGGGTGCAACAAATCAATGCTTGTGAGAGAACTGTTTAATATTAATACCTAAAATATATATAAAAAAGATTTTTAAAAATGTCGATAAGTTGGATTTAGGAATTTTCAGCACTGTTTTGGGAATTTCGAACACTTGAGTTGAGAATTTCGAATCGTTAAGTTGGAGAATTTCTTGTTTCAACACCCCAAAAATATTTTTTGTGTAACGGCACTGATCAGGACATTTGGCCGTGACGCTCTCGGGTGATTTACTCCAACATTTTTCAAGCCTAAGTGTGCCGTAAGATTAAGAATGTTGGTAAATGCCTGTAGACTGGGAAAAAACAGAAACCTATTTGGCAAACTTGTGAAACATTTGACTTTTTTTTAACGTGAAACTTTTTAGTTTAATTTTTTAAAAATTCGAATGTTTTATAAGTTTGCTAAGTCTACAGAAATTTACCAACATTGCTCCCTCTTTTTCCCAACCGACGGCCCTGAGTAGCATATTTATAGTGTCCAAAATTAAAGAATTGACTAAATCTTTTATAAAATGTTTAATTTGGTGGAAGGATAAAAGGTTAGACTAGGAAAACGAGAGTCAATAAGCTAAATTTTTTATTTAGCTATTAGGTAATTACACGAATTATAGCCATATAAATAAAAGTCATTAGCAAAGTTTTTTTAAAAAATAAATTAATGTACTTAATGAGGAATTGTAAGAAAGTACTTTGAATTTAAAACCAATTCACTGGAAGATAAAGTTTTATGAATCTTTTTTAGTCACCTTGTCTGCTTATATATTTAATACGACATTTCTCACCCACGATATACGATTACCTACTACTTGGTCAAATTGTTTTGACAATATCTGAGATTAAACGAAACTTTCACTTTCCTTGGAATTTTTTCCACAATAAATCAGTTTTAACTATCAGAATCTTTTCGCCAGGTAAAAGTTGAAAGAAGAGAGCAGTCACCATGGAAACAGATTGCACGAAAAGGGTTTCCCCATTTCATGGAACTCGAAATCGATGCAAGTTCATGAGAATTTCATGTGATTCACTCCGTGGCTGTCGTGTGTGCGCGGGAATTTCTGGGACATAATATCTGATTCATTTCTTTCGCCGAGACATGATGCTTATTTTTCGTTTTGGAAAAAAAAAAGGGATTTTTTTCTGTCGAATTATGTGATACATAGAAATTTGGTTGTATAACATCTTACACAAGTTTCTAATATTCTCTATTATACTTCGCTCTCTAAAAAGATTTTTTTTTGTTATTCTTTTCCAGAACAACTATCTTCTACTTCAGCTTCAAATAAGCGTGGGTTTATTTTAAAATACTCGATCGATTTGTCTCAAATTTAAGTTGAAGATGTTTTTGACGTTTACAATCGGTACGGGTCTACACGTCGCAAGGAGTCGATACCTGATAAAAGAGAATTGTAAAATAACCATTGCTCCATGCGAAATCAGTCTATGGTGATAAATGGCCTACCATCGCATAGAAGGGGGTGGACCGCGTTGACCAGGTTGGTAATCTATCCACTGGACTCCACTCCATTTATTAGACCAGGCCGATTGTTAACCCATTTCACTCTGAGATTTTTGTACCGCGAAGGGAGATGTAGCCTTGGTTTCAATATGAGCTTAGCCCCATACTTTCAGGGGGAATCAGCCTATGGAGATAAATGGCCTACCATCGTGTAGAGGAGGGAGATGAACCGCGTTGACCAGGTTGGTAATTTATACACTCCTTCCTCTGATCTTTGTACCGCGTGAAGGGAATAAGAAAAATGCTGTGTAAACACTAGCCTGTTTAACAGCTGTAACTTTAGTTCTAATAAACGGATAGTGGTGAGGGTGTGCTTAAAATTACACAGATGACGAGTTCTACAATTATGTTAAACTAGTTGACAGTTTAAACCATTTGTGTGAAAATTGTGTGGAGTTGAATGGGACGATTTGCCGAAATTTTTTTATTATATGATGCCACAATATCAGGCTAAAGTTCAATTGCGGCATATAGGACACATAAACAGGTCGAAAGAGCATTTCAAGAAGAACAGAATTATGCAAAGAAGTCTCTATGACTGGGAGGTTACTTCTAAAACGAATTGAGATGTTGAAGCGTTATTCGTTCTTGATATTTATTCCTAATATGGTAATATACACTAAGTGGCTAAAATATTATGATCTCCTGACGTTTTAAAGAAATGAGCTGTGACATCACATTGTTTCCACCTGAGGACGAGAGATATATTTAAAAGGAAAGGTGTTTA
Organism: Troglohyphantes excavatus; assembly: GCA_963932185.1. NCBI lineage: Eukaryota > Metazoa > Arthropoda > Arachnida > Araneae > Linyphiidae > Troglohyphantes > Troglohyphantes excavatus. The sequence continues at coordinate 1,592,693 of OZ010666.1, read as the reverse complement.
TTTACAACGTTAGTAGAAGCATTTTATTCGAACAGGTATGGGTTAAAAAAAAACGCGATTTGACGGACTTTGAACGTATGATGATTCTGGTTCTAGGAGTTATAAGGTGATCATCAACAAAACCGCTGCATTTGTGAAATGTTTAAGAGCAGCTGTAAGGGAGTGTTTAAAAACTGGACAGTTACCAAAAAACTGGTCTCAACGCGCCTCTTGTGGTTGCCAGCGGCTACTGAATGCTCCAGCTGGTAAAAAAAAAGAGTTCCAGGTTTTTAGAGAACAACTGAAGGGTAACAGTGCAGCAAATTACTGTATATTTAAATCAAGGATCTTCTCAAAGCATCTCTGAAATCCCTATTTACCGTACACTTCAGCGTTTGGGATATTAAAGCCGCAGACCATTTCGGAAGTCATAATAAATGTGGCCACTCAGTGTAATTCAAAAAGTCACTTTTTGGACTCAGGAGGACATAAATAAGATTGTGAGAATACTGTAAATTAGAAGTTTAGAACTGAGAACAAATCTTTAATTTTATTTAATAGGGTAAATGTATAAAGTAAAAAGAGGTCTATCTTAAAACCTTATGTACTCTTTTTGGTACATGGAAGTTTTAAGATTAAACACCATATTACGTTTTTAGAATGAGCCAATTCGACATCTCGTGTCATTTCGATTGACATGAATTTGTTCTCGTTCGACAGGAAATAAACGTGTAAAATTCTGAAATAAAGCAAACCACGGGGTGCATGGGTGCCCACAGCGTCAGAGGAACAACAAGTTTTCATCTTCCGTCTTAGCAGGACCGTCCTCAGGGGTGTGCGACTCGTGCCGTTGCACGGGGCTCCGCGCTTTTGGAAGGCCCCGTGTCCAGTTAAAAAATAAACAATAAAAGTATTTTAGAGGAAAATGAAGTGCCATTTTTTTAAAAACTCCAAATTTGTGGGCACCCATATAGATCACTAAACATGTATGTTCTACTTGGACATACATGTTTACTGATCATTTGTGCCGTGGAGCATTTCTCCAAAGATTCTGCATAAAATACAAGAAAAGGTTTGATTGTTATTTTTTTTTTGGGGGGGGGGGGGGGGGGGGGGGGGAAGGGTATTTCAATACTTCAAACTAAAGGCCCCGTGGTTAGTTTCGCACAGGCCCCAAGGAGTTAAGGGCGGTTCTGCTTTTTATGGCACAGTTTTTGTTGCCAATAGATTCCTATAATCTTCTTCTATCTGAAACCTTTCTGGCAGTGTTCCAACACGGTCACACCTGTTTTTTTAATGCAAGATAACACCGAATTAGTAAAAGTTTTGTCTAAGATGTTGATAATAATTAATATTTACTTTCTGTTCTTCTTTAAAATTTTTAAATGTTTTTCAAAGCTATCTACTATCAGGGATGTTTCATCAACTAATGCATGATATCCGCAGATTTTATGGAGATAAGATAAAAATTATATAAATTATCTTCCAGGATCCTGTTCCGTCTTGTCTTTTTTTATAAGCGCGTCTTTGTACTGTAAAGAAATTGAAATGTTTTTTTTCGCATTTCAAAACAACTGCCGGATCTAATCGTAAATCAACAGGGGAAATGCGACAGAAATCGTAAACAAAGAATCTTATTTTGCTACACATGTGAGGTAATGTGTTCCAGGAGATATATTGTACATCTTTTGTGTTCTTTTTTTTATTATTATGAAGAGCTTATTGTGTGTCCGGAAAAACAAAACCTGGAAAGTTAAAAATTCACGAATAAGATTAGCATCGAATGTAGAATCATAGTGGAAACTATTAGGGGTGGTGACCCAGGGCAAGTGCCACTTCATTTTTTGAAGATTTAAGCAAATTTTAATAAAAATGTACATATACATGATAATTTCTCCCCTTTTTCTTGACAGACAATCACCGACACTGTGTATAATCTCTTAAATCGCAATATACTAAATGTTTGTCAGCAAGTCACTGATTGACATATCTTTCGACGTGAATCTCTAAAGATATAGCCACACGAGATCGCAACCTATAACACGATATTTGTAAAATATCCATAACTCCAGACAAATCAGCCTATAAATAAACTATCATCGTGTAGAAGAAAGTAGGACGTTTCGACCAGGAGGATTGTTAACCCACATGCACGCCCTTCATTTCTATATGGAAAGTCCCCCGGAAACGGAATACAGCCTTGTAAATCAGGGTCTGGAAACTGAAAGCTCAGACCACGTGAACTTTCCCATTGGTTGTAAAGCCTGTGCCGCGTAGCTGAGAGTTGTTGATCCCGTAAATCAAGATCAGAAGATAAGGACAACAACTGAGCTAGCACCCCATGTACTTAACATAGGAGTGAGGATATTTGGACAATGACATATTTAACATGTGCCTGTTCCTTGTGTAAGGCGGATGACAAGGTAGGAAACTGGAAACCCTTCGATCACGAACTCGCTGCACAATCAAAATCGATATTTGTACCCACAACCTTCGAATTATGAGTCGAATATTTTACCGCTGGGCTACCCACTAGCTCAGTGTTCCCATGTCTAACTTCTGAATATATCCTCAACTGTTACCAATAGCCCATTGTGTTATGTCATTCTTTAATGTACACTTTGCTAAATCTGGAGTCGAGACTAAAATGTTGAAAGGAAAATAAAAGGACACGTAGAAAATGCCTCTACGATTGGTGATAATAGACAATGTCTTTTATTCGCCAATCGCAGGGACATCTTTGAAACACGTGCTTTTATTTATATGGAGCTGCCGATCAGAACCTAAGCGGAGAAAAATAGATTAATTTATGAGATGGCAACAAATCATCAGTTGCTATGGGAACTTAACAGTAAATAATGATGGCGGTCTTTGTGTTTGTTTATACTGGTTTAGACACAGTGCAATTTTGTTTATAAATTATTGCCGTAAATTCGTTGAAATTTTTATTAAAAGGATTGCGGTTTTATGTTAACTTTTTCAATCTTTTCTTTTGCTTTCAACATGGAAAATGCTCTTGGAGAAGATCTTCCAATAGGAATATATCGTACTGACGACAAGATTCAAAATTTTAAAATAAGGTACCAAACAATAGATAACAATCAATCTTAATTTTCTTTAAAGAAAATTCAATTTTCAGTGTTTAAAATAATATAAAGTTGTTTATTGAAGTACGTAAATTTAACATTTATTTATTTATAAAAATGTATTTATTTGCTAATTGATTTGGCAACTCTGTGCATAACTTGCATAGTGTGCTTTAGACACATTCACAAATTCATAGTGTCGCATATTTTTTTAAACACATTTTCACAGATCTGCTTCCATAATTTACAGAAAGCGGCTGTACACACATTATCACTTGACATTGATACTACATTGTTGGAGTTGATAACCCTAGGCTTTTCACAACATATGAAAATTGATTTGGCGTTCCACTTGCATTATTAAGTCTTACCTTATATAGAAAGGAATTTTAAAAAGGCAAGAAAAGTCATTTTTAAACAGGGTGATTAGATACAGAGTATACATTTTGCTGGATTACATTGTTGATTTTGTTATGTAAATTTAATTTTATTATGAACACATATTTGATAAATTGAAAAGTTATTTTTCAATCAATTGGTCTTACATCTTCTGCTTTTTTATTTAAATTGTAGACAAAATAAAAATTGGGAGGAAGTATTCCCAAAGCAGCCATAACACTCAAGGAGAGCATTTTTAATTCTATTTGGCAACCCAGTGCTTTAGCACAAATACAGTCGATATTTTAACTGCATTTGCATGTGAATAATTTTTTAAGTACATATTCCTATGTTATTTCCTTATAGAAAATTGTAATTAATTTGCGAAATCTTCATTTCACTCTTATTTTGTGCTATATGTAACTTAGGCACATTATTTCTATTGAGTAAATTAGTTGTTAAAATGATGCTTAAAACACAAATTGAGATTTTAAATACAAACATGCTCACAATCATGTCGCATAAGCAGTTTGTCTCTTATTGGTTAGGACTAGCAAATAGCATCCAAATCACCAGAAGCAGATTTTTATTTAAAGTTATGTACCTTTTAGTTAAATTATTATTTCTAGGGTAAAAGTGAGAAAGAACACCAATGCATGTTTCACGGAGAAAGATCCTCTGGTGTTTGGTGATTCAAATGAAGCTGAGTTAGTGAACTTGATGAATGCAACAACTGTTTCAACTGAAAGAGTTCTTCTTTGGCAAGAAAAGGTTGAAAAAACAGTAAGTTGGTGAGTTTTTTATACTTTAAGGGAGAAAGTAGTATGATAAATAAAACACTTACTTCAAGTTATATTTAGTAACTTAACTGCAATGCCTGTAATGGAGAACAACTATAAATGAAAGCACGATACGTGACAGCTAATAAAGTCGTAGCACATAGAGTAATGGTTTCATGTAATTTCATTACTTAAGTTTACATTGTATAACATCATGTTTATTACATTTGAATTAAGGCTTAATTATCTTCCACATATTCTGTTTTCATTCGGAGTTGCTCTTTGTTACAGGGGATTGCAGTTACAGTTAGGTTACTAAATCCAAATACGTTACAACAAGACTTTCTATTACCTTCTGTCAACAATTCTTTACTTGGTAAGGGTCATAAGGACTTGTGCAATGTTTTCCCTAACCTATTTCTCTAATTCCTGCAATGTTTTGACAAACACTTAGTGTTTGTATAGTAAATTGTATTGTGACATGGGTGATGAATTTGCTATAAATTTGAAAACATATTTTTCTTAGAAAAGCTATGACTTAGGATAGGGGCCTCATAGGAGCAGTGTGACTAGAGGTTTATTGTACTAACCCCAAAATATCCCTGCGAACTCTTCTCATAAGAAGAGACCCATAGCTAAACCATAGTTTAACAAATACTTTATAGGAATAGCCAGGAGCTTCGAAGGCTGCAGTAAGTGATGCCCCCCAAATGCTCATATCTATTAGCAAAAGGTCAAAAAAAGGTGTCACTAAGAATATGAGCTAAGTTTATTCTTTATCTTTCCATATTCTTACAATCTCTACATAAATGGTCATCCATTACCCTCATAATAGTTAGATGCCACTTAATTGTACTAGTCACTAATCCTACAGCCCTTTGGATACCATTCTGATTGAGTTTTAACAGCTCCTTATGACATTAAAGCCACTATTCTACTCCCTTTTCGTGACATAGAACCATACAATTGAATACTTTCTTTCGATGGTAGTTTTAAGATTCCCTGATGCTATGATTTAAATCTTTGAAGCAAGAGATAATCAGATTTTGCAAAAATGGTGCTATTGTCTAAGGGGCATGATAGCATGAGTGTTGACAAACACAAAGTTTGAAGAATTTATTCAATTGTATGGTTCTATGTCACGAAAAGGGAGTAGAATAGTGGCTTTAATGTACTCAATCAGAATGGTATCCAAAGGGCTGTAGGATTAGTGACTAGCTTTGTGTTTGTTAACATTCATGCTATCATGCCCCTTAGACAATAGCACCATTTTTGCAAAATCTGATTATCTCTTGCTTCAAAGATTTAAATCATAGCATCAGGGAATCTTAAAACTACCATCGAAAGAAAGTATTCTGGTTTTCCAGCAAATTTCTATTATCCTTATCACAAGCCCTGTGACCCTAGATATAGACTTCATTTGTAATGTTCGATTTTGACATTAATCCTACTGTCCCTAATCCTAATAACTTATTTACCAAATTTGTTAATTGTAGCATTAACTATTCTTTTGAAGTATCGTCTTCACAGACATGGTTAGCACAACACATTTTTGGTCTGGTTAGCACCAACACTTTCTTTCCAACTCCATAATAGACTGTATAAATCATAACAATATATAGAGGGAATTAAAAAGAATATAAACTCATGCCTATTGAAATGTTTCTTTGAAATCCAGGAATCTTCAGAAGAGAATGCTTCGAATGATGGTAAGAAAGACTCCCTTAGTATTCGTGTCTTCTCCTACACAGATGAAGAACTACTTTCTTCCAAGTGGAAGGTAATAGGTTTCAATTGCTTTTCCTCATCTTCTTGAAAGTGTATTAAATAAAGTATGAGGTTCTTTGTATAATTTTTATTTTCAGATATTTTTTGTAAAATTTTTATTTTCTATCCCATTGATGTTCATAAATATATAATATTGGATTCAACCACCTCCAATTTTCCTAGCAATTAATACTATTATTAAATATAAAAACAACTTCTTCACTACATATTTTTGAAAATATTGTCTCTTAATGTGTAATTTTAAAGTAGTTCTGTAAAAATACCTAATGTTTTTAAGCATTCTTATAAAACCATGTACTTAAATTCTCATGCATTGAAAGCTTCTTTACAAATTAAAATTTTTCTTGAGCACCCCAAAAAATTAACTTGCACATAAAAAGTTTTTGAAACTTGCACAAAGTTCATATCATGAAATTTTTCTGCATTTTCTAAAATTAATTTTATTGACAATTATTATCTAAAAATATTTTCTGTTAATATATTTTTTTGTAATAAAAATCAGTTGTTAGTTTGTTGTCAATCCTTTTACATAATTTATGTGATAACTACTCTGCTATTTTCGCAGTTAGCCATCTTGACTGTTTGTATTTGTTACAAAGATTGATTATCGATCTAAACTAAGTCATCAATCCTAATAAGCTAATTCTTGGGTTTTAGTTCAAATCTAGAATGTATTATGACCTACGGTACACTCACAATATTTTTTTTTTATTAAATAAAATTTAACAAGTGATTAAAAATTATTTGAACTTGAAAATTATTCTGTTTCAATTAATTGAACTGTCTTATAAGTGTATTTTGCCCTTTCCTACATATGGTCTTATTAGCTCCCATACTTTTTAGACAATGCTGACAGTATCACTAAAATGATGTAATTTTTTTTCCTTGAGAAAAAAGTTTTTATATGATAAAAATTGTGAATTTCTTTAAAACAGACAAATTCTTTTAAATAATATATTTCTACCTATTTTGTTTTGGTTACCTAGATACCTTATGGATAGTTATAGTTAACTTGAATTTCCGAATTAGCCAGAAAAAACTGTTTATCTTGAATCACAAATATGCAGTTGCAATTGAAAAATTGTGCCGAAATACTTTTTTTCCTATCACTTTTGTTATATTATTTTTTTTTATATTATACGGAAATCCATGTACCACTAAAACATTTTATTACTTACAAAATTACAATTATTATATGCTTTTTTTATTTTAAAATGTATATTTAACACACTTTTTGCAATATTGAGTTTTTATTCCATAATTTATTAGTGTACTTAAGTTATGCTAAATGTGCCAAAGGCTTGTGTTTTAGATGCAGTCCTGCAACTGATTAGGAAACTTAATTTCTCTCAGTCTTTAATGAGAGGATTAATGATGAAAATTAACTAATGAATTGAAGAGTTTAAAATAAAGTAAATTTAGTTGAAAATTTTAATACTTTATCATATATGTCTGAAATTGATAAAAACTTAATTAGTAATTTTGATAAATATATACCACATTGAAATCAAAAGATAAATTAATTATCTTAACTTTTATTAGTGTAATATTTTATTTTTAAGATAAAAATTTGTCTTGATAATATGAATGGCTAGACAATCCAAGCTATTCTTTTTTATTGACTTTTTAAATAATACATATAAAAAAAAGCTAAGCAACGTTATTGGTCTTAGAGCCTGAAGTTGGTCGTCATTATCTGCATTTATAACTGTTTAACTGTGATTGTTAAATTTTTGAACAACATTTTAATTTTTATGTGATTAAAATTATTATATTTTTGTTTTGATATAGATCAAAGCCTCCAGTACTTATCCTGCATCCAATTCTAGTCCCCTCGAAGACCGATCTAGCAAGATGAATACTCAGTCGAGAACCGTCTTCCCCAACACTGAGAGCTGGTAATTGTTAGATCTAATGTAATTTTTAATGTTATTCAGATTAATAAAATCACTGTAATTTAAAATCAGAATTTTCCTGCTTTAAGCTAAGCAGAATATTTAAATAAACAATTCAACTGTTAATGGAATTTTATTCTATATTAAAAGGGAGAAGATTAGAGTGAGTTTATCATTATGTAGTAACATTCCAGCAAATGTTACAGAAAAGTAGTTTACTTAAAATATTCGAACTTAAAGTTTGTTAGTATGTCAAATTTAATCCAGAAATTGCTCATTTGAGTCAAATATTAATTTATCCTTTTAATGCTGTTTTTATTATAGTTGTATATTATTTTGTTCATGAGTTGATTTTTTCTTTTCTTGTTAATTCTATTACAATTTGTTTTATTTTGTAATATAATTTTTTATGTCTTAGTATTAAATGTGGCTAGGTTTTATTGCCTTTCTAAAAGAAAATTCTTGGTTAACTATTAATTTGGTTATATAAGCATTCCTGTGGTGTGAAAAATTAAATCCTGTCAAAAATAGCTTCAAATAAATTTTATCTATCATAGTCTTCTAATTTTGATAATTTAAAAAAATAGATACTTACACAAGAATAGTCTACAGTTAAAGTAGAATAGACCTTTTTCAAAATAAAATTTTTGTAAGAAATATTTTATAAAAGTTTTTTTAAATTATTTTGAAGAATATATAATTTAAATTTGCAGCATCTTCTAACATGCTAAAATAGTGCTTGTAGAAAAGCAATTTGTAAATGTTCTCTGACTTTAGTTTAGGGGCGAGGGCTTTTACTTAACCGTGAAAGGATGTGTCCCTCTGAATTAATGGGAATATGCAGATTGCGTCCAAAGTAGGTTCTGGGTTACCATATTTTCAAAGAAGAATTCCTTTTTATTGCTGTAAATTAAGGTTGTTAATGTGACGCAATCTGCAAGTCCCAGAATAAATGTGTGTCATATGGATTACAAGGTTTATTAAAAAATTATGTTTATGTTGTTTGTTGCAGGCAGAAGCCATTGTTTTCAAATGTGAGAAGGATTGTGAGGGAGAAATGTGGTGTGAGAGGGGGAAGTTCTCTAGCTGTGGGGCAATCAATGGTGGTCATGGCTGCTTTGTTCTTCGATGACAGGTATTTCCAAAATAAAGCACATTTTGCAAGTAATTTGTTTATGGGATGAAATGAATTCAATTTAAATTTAGGATTCATTAAAGTTTTAATGTCACCTTCTTTTAACTTTAAATTACACTCTAAATTAGTCCAATAAGCTAAGGTAGCTAGTTTTTTTTAAATTTTTTTTTAAAATAATCTAATTTTGTGAAGATGTTAACACACTCTTTCACTAAAATACAAAAATAAAATTACTGAAATTTAAAACTTTGACTTTATTAAAAAACTTTTTACTTTATTTACTTAACTTTTTATAAATTTATTTAAACTTTATTTAAAACACTTATTTAGAAATGACTTTATTTAATAAACTTATTTAAAAATGACTTTATTTAAAAAATTATTATCCGAAATTTCTCAATCTGTTATTCTCAATCAGTAGACAAATATTTGTGATTTATTTATTAATTTTAAACAGTTACACACTAAGGTACAGTTTTTTAGATTTTCGTGTTCTTCCTTAATTTTGATCATAAAAATGCATGCTGAATCAAGTAGTAGAATCGCAATTACTTTGGAGCATGTAATAAATGGTTAAAATTGATTAAAAAAAAAAAGCTAAAATGTATTTTGAAAAAGTACAAATTAAGTTTGGATTTTTAAGTTAATTAAATTACTAAAAGATAAATCTGTTGAAATACTGTTTAGAAAATCAGTAAAAAAAACTTCTACACACAAATTGCATTGTTAAATGAGAAAATGGAATTGGAAATCCTCATGGCAAAATATTTCTGGGACCCACGCATTCTATTCCATCGTTTTACCAATATAAAACATGAAAGTCCCTTGTAACTGACTCCATTTAAAAATTAAGTTTTTCTGTACAAAGAACTAGTTAATACTTACCTATTAACATCTGCTGAATATAATTTTAGTGCAACTAGTGAAGAAATAGAATTATGCTACATGCAAGTCGATGGCCATGGAACGCTGACAGTTATACCAGATTTTAGCAAAAGAAAATCTTTTACTTTTGTAAATAGCAGATCAGGTAAAAAAGTTATTTATATTTAATTTCAAGAAGATAAAGATATTTGAAATTTTAAAATATCTTATAAATTTTTGACAAAAAATTATTCTTTTCAATGTTTCAGAAAATTTTGAATATGAAATAGAAAATGTCTCAAATATACTAAAAAGGTAAATATTTGTGTATTTTTTGAGTAACATATTACATATATATATATATATATATACAAATACAAATATTGACGACCAACAACAGGCTCAAGGCCCAACAAGGTTGGTCCATCTAGTACCTCTTAACTATCCCCCAATGCATATCTAACTTCTTCTTAAAATCCGTTACTCCTTTACAATTAACAATATTCACTGGCAAGTTGTTCCATTTGTCTATTACCCTATTATAGAAATAGTGTTTTCTCCCTTCCCGATTAAAATGGGATTTGTTTAACTTAAACCCATGACCTCTCGTTCTATCACTCATATTAAAATCTAAACCCTCCACATCTCCTTGTTTGATAAATTTGAATAGTTGAATCAAATCTCCCCTAACCCTTCTTTCTTCCAGAGTATACATATTCAAATTTCTTAATCTATCTTCATAATTCATGCCTGAATATATGAAGCCTGATATATAATACAGAACAATAACATTTCCAAAATCACGCAATCAGGTTGGAAACCATTGTTTTTTTTAATTGCTTAAAAACGTGTCTAAAATGTAACAACCATTGCTATTGTCACTGTTAGTTAATTATTATTATTTAATTGAAGGATAATGTGGAAAAAATGACAAAAATCCGTTAATCAAAACACAACAGTTTTTCCATTCACAACCCCCTTGAATATAATGGCTGCTTTATTCTGAATGCTTTCATCTGCCGCCAAGCAAAAAAATTTGCACAATATATGTAGCATATAAAAATAATTTATTTTTACTTTTTGGCAGCTCTGCAGCTCAACAAGAAAAACATTTGATGAAAAAGGTAATGTCATTTAGATTTCGCACAATTTTTGTTTATATTAGTAATTTATCACTGATTCTACATTGATTGACTTTTTTAAAAAATAGATTGAGATGTATAAAAGAAAACTAAAAGATGAAGTTGTAGGAACAGAGTTTTTCAAGGTAGATTATTCGTTTGCTATTTGTTTTTAAAGCTAATTATAAGCTAAAACAGAATGCTTTATTTATTTTTATTATCTTATAATTTTCAGCCGGATCCTGGAACACTGTCTTTCAGTTTGAACTGCGAAATAGGTAAGCATAACAATTTGTAAACTGTGATAACTATCCCAGTTAAATTTTTATTTACAACATACAACTTATCAATTCCATTAAAATTGTATAGCTATTTTAAGGTTTTATAAAAAAAACTGTTGTTTTAAATCTTTGCATTGTATATGTATAAAAATTGGATAGTTTATGCCAGGGATACATACCATAATTTTAACCTATATATCTTTAAAATTAGAACCATAGTGTGAAAAATACACATAAAAATATAATGTGTCACATTAAATTATGAACCTTTATACTAAGCTACAAAATTTTTAATGCTACAATTTAGTTCTGTGCAATTCAAAACCAGAGACCAGACTACTTTATGCTTTTAAATTTAATTAGCAATTGATGAAAAATTTAACTTTGTCAAAAATACTTTTATTTTTATCATGTTAATTATGCCATTAATTGAATGCATGTGTAAGAAATAAATGCTTTAGTGTTCATGAAATTTACTTCAGTGTGAACACTGTATAAAGTTAATTATACATATTAAAAAAAAATATTATCGGAAAGGATTAGTATGTTAAAAATAAATGAGAATTAATATGCAAAACTTTTAAATACTCAAATAGTAATTTTGTTAAATGTGAAGAATTTTTTTTTTACTACTGTGCTATTCCATAGTATTTGTCCACTCCACAACTTTTTGTTATTATTTTAATTAATGTAAAATAAACCCGTTTTTTAATAGAAGAAGTAAATATTAATTAGGTTTATATTACGTTAAATAACATATTTTAAAATAATAATACAAAGTGGCAGAAGAGACTAATACTGAGAATAGCTAAGTAATTAATTGCAATAATTTTTACTTCACAATTTCTGTATATAATATAATAATCTGTCATTCTTGGTGTGAAGCATTAAAAATATATTTTCTATAAATATTAAATTATTGTATAAATTTAATAAAAATGTCTTATTTAAAAAATAGATTAACACCATATATTATCCCATTAATTTTTTTGTATAATCTCTAAAATAAATCTTTGAAATTAAATGGCAGCAAGTCTATAGCATGGTAGATTTAAAGGTTTTGTTGTTAGATACTGGATTCTTTGGCAGGATCATAACATGTTTAGAAAGAGTTAGTAGTTCTATGAATTTGTCATTTATATAACTGGAAATAATAAAAAAGTTGTCTTGCCCATTTTCAATTTTTTTTTTAGTTTCTTCACAAAATTTCTCAGCACCTGATATATTTGTCCATTATTTAGTTGTGCTTCCAATAGGTAAGAAAATATTCTATTCTTCTATGGTTGAAATTCTATTTTTTTTTATATTTTATTAAATTTTGTTATCCAAAAATAATCTTTATTATTTATTTACAGATATATGTTATTTATAAACTAATTCTATAACCCTACTTATGTGAACATAATTTTTTTCTAAAATTCTTTTATTCAAAACAGGTTGGAATTCTGAAAGCAGTTTGGAAGGAGTTACAGAAACTTGCAGAAGCAAGCTGAAAAATGATGTGAGATTCGTATTTTAATCTTTCTAATGTAACTCACTTGCATTGTGTATAAGTTTCATCTCTATCAATATCATATGTCTTTTTCAAGGCCTTTTATAATACATTGTTACGAATCATAAGTCTGAATAAAAAAATATGTATGAAACCAAATAACATTTTCGCATACATTGAATTTTTTAATTTTTTTTATTTATTCAGATACATTGTGATTTTGGTAGCTGTGATAGAAATTGTGTTTATAAAAATATTGAAATAATATTTACTTATAGGTTAGTGTTGCTTATTATGGATACACATTTTCAGTTGACGTTTCTACAGATATAGAAAGTAAGAATATTAAAAATAAATTCTAAAAGATAAACTATTGTAAATTAAAAATAATGGCTATTGATGGATTGAGCGTGATTGTACAAAACCTACTAACTAAAAGGCATAATTACCTTTTTAAAGAAAGTTTTCGTTACATTTTATGTTTTTTTTAATTAAACAATTGAGCTTGGTTCAGCAGTTTAAAAGTAGCAGTATTTTTTCTGTTCTTATGTATTATATTTCTTCTGATTCTTTCTGAGCTATTTTTTGTATTATTGAACCAAATGATTCCTACTTCTACCAAATATTGAAACTTGTCATTAAAATTGATATTTATATAAAAAGTCTTTATAGAATCATTTTTTTGAATAGTTTATTTCCTTGTGTATTGCAAAATGAAATTAACCCTAAGCTTGTAATTGGTGGGTTGCATGTTTAATAAATAATGTCTTGGACAGTGTAACAAATTTGTGATCGGATGGTTTGCCAGTTTTGTTTCTCTTCGCATGCAAAAAATATCTGCATATATAGGAGATTGGTGAATGTTCAATTTGTCATGTCCAATGTCTTAATGCCTATTCAGGTGGCTTGGGGAGCCACTTCAAGTGTTGTCCCCAGCGTCTAAACAGGGTTCCAAATTGCTAGACAATGTTCTAGGGGCTTTCCTTAGAGAGAAATCCAATAGCCCATTGTGTAGCTCTGTACAAAGTTAATTCAACCAACTTTAAAGATGGCATTCTTTAGAATAATTCATTTCCTTATGTATTGCAAAATCAAATTAACTCTAAGCTACATTAGAACAAAATTTTAATTAAATTCTTTTCATAAAAATATATTAAAAAGTTCGTAATTCCATATGAGGAAAACTTGAAAAAAATATGTATACATTAATAAATTATACAACATATTAACCAGATTTTTACAGAATATAAAATTTTCTAAACTGTTTTACATATTTATATGTTTGTATACATATTTTTCCCTTTGAGACAGTCACAAAAAATACATTTTTGAAACCACTTTTTTCTAATAATCCATGCAATTTTTTTTATGTATTTATAAAGTTGTTAAAATCCATACATGTATTTAAACCCATAGATGTTAAAATTTATATATTGCAGATAATAGAAACTAGAATTATATATTAGGAAAAAAATATACAAATGTAGAAATAAATGCACTAACACAGTTACTTTATGCATTTTCAGATTATAAAGAAGAATCTATAAAAATATTATTCGAAACTACTTCAGTGGACTACTGGGGCAACTTTCGAAATGAGGGTTATGGCTATGTGGAATTGTCACTAAACTCAGGTAAATGTGTGGCCCTATGGTTTAGAAATTCTTTGGAAACTACCATACAAAAAGCGTAATATAAAAGGAATTTACAATACAGAGAACACTGTTGAACATTAATCAATTACGATTCAAATTTCTTTACATTAGCCGTAGTCCGAAAGTTCAAAGATGCTCAATTCAAACAAACTTTTTCAGTTAGTTAAAGCACAATAAAATTTCATTCTCTTTTTTTTCGTAACACAAATTGAAATTTTTTTAATTATAAAAGAGAAAATGACAATGGATATTAGAACATTTACATTTTTTTCATTACATTATTAAAGTATTTATATAAAAAGTCACATTTTTCTTTATGCAAAATTTAGTTTTCTATAGTATTAAAAACTTGCTATCAATACAACCAGCATTTTTTCTTCCAATCTATAATAATAAAAGTCTGTTTGTGGATCCCAGAACACCTACTTCCTGTGCGCGTAAAAGGCTGATAATTTATAAAAATGTGCTATTTATCTTCAAGATGTGTGATCTGATGCTCGGAATTGTAAATTTCCATTAAGTTTTTTAAATGATTTTACATTGCGATTTCAGAAATATTGCATGCAGAAACAGCCTTATAAAATTATTTCCAAGATCTAGCTAGAGTGTGCCTTTATAGCTTAGTCAGTAGTATGCAGTACTTCATAACAACAGGCCACAGATAACAATATAGTCTGGATAGGGGCCACTTAATAAAAAAAAAAAATGTATATGGTAACAGGTTCTCCAGCAACGTAGGGCCAAACAGATAGTATGTATTTATTGTTACACATACATGTATTAAAATGATTTGTTTCTTGAAGTCTGCTTTACTTTTAATTTTATTTTGCTTATTAATAGTTCCGACTGCTAATTAATGGTTAAGGAATGCAGTCTGATATCTTGTTTAAAAAAACGCACTTTGTTAGGAAACATCAGCTTTTTTCAATTAGTATTTATTTTTTCTTCAAAGAAACTGAAGTGCACAATGCATACACATGGAAGCTTGAACCAACAACACTGCAGCACAAACTGCAGAACTTCTTCATAGGCGGGATGCCGCATCTGGAGGATCTCTCGTACATCATCAATCCCAAAGAAATAAAGGTAGTGATGAAATAAATGCGGTAAACCAAAGGAAGTAATTTCTGGGAATAGGGAATTATATCTTCAGTTATTTTAAAGTAGTTGATAAAGAATATAAAGTCCTTTAATATTTAAAAGTGTAAGAAAAATAGTGTGAAATTATGAAATCTATGTAACTGTAAATAATGGCAGTGGTCTCTTTTATCCTGCAGATTGTTAGAATTCCAAGACTCCAATTATAGAATATATTTTGGAATTAAGAATTTTTTTTTATTGTGATATATCTTGTATATGCTTAGAGGAAATTATCAAGAGTTCCTTTTCTCATCCAATAAATCTTAAATTAAGTCAAATGTGATTGAATCTGCATGACGGCCTGACAAAAAGTTAAAATGTGGTGATCCAAATTTGCTGCTAAATTACAAAAGCCGCCTGAAATTTCCATCCATTACCACCGTTCTGCATATAGGACCGGTGCACGTTAAATCTGATCAGGGTCTAAAGTCCCAACTCGGGTGTTATCATCATCTGGCAAAGGTTCAAAAATACGAAGCAGTGCACAACTCTTTTCTTCGAGATAGATCCCGAACCGTCGCCAATAGCTCACTGTTCAGCGGCAGTACGAAATCGTTATTTAACCAACCGAATTCCAGTAAAAGAGAGCAGAGCCGATTTAACTAAAGCCTAACCAATTTCTTGCTTCTGTTGTATAATCTTATGAAGATTATGGGCCAACACATAACGCTAAAGGAAGGTTTAAATAACAGTTAACCTTTGATATAACAAACGCTCACAAGATTTTACTAACAAGTTAAAAACTATTGCAAAGTAACTAATCAATTGAAGCTTTCATTGTAGATATTGTGGAAGGATGCATTGTACTAGCATTTTTATTAGGCTAAAATGAAAATTGACTTTGAGAAGCTGCTAATTTTTTATGTTAAAATTGTACGTTATAATTAGTGTAGGTACACATACTTTTATGAATAAAAATGTTTTCCCTCATTCTCAGATTCAAGTTCCTATTAAGCTTCAATAATTTTATATATTCAACTTTTGCTACACATTGATTCTCCATAAAATACATTTGGCGCATTACATCTACAATTATTTGTATTAAGATAGTTTCACTTTAACTATACACCTGTACTATAAAAGATAAATAATTTGAGTTAAAATAGTACTAGACATTGTATTTTTTGTTAAGACATCTTCATTAGACATGCACTGAATAATTGTTTCTTGGAAAGTAAATGTGATTCCAGTCTACTTGAAGCTATCTAATTTAAGTTCATTTTTAAAATGTAACAAGCAAAAATGTTTATATCAATTTAATATTTATTGGAAACTTTTCTAAACAATTGTTCCGAGGACGATTAAGAATCTTTTTATATAGATGCTTTGAAAGCTGTTTCATTCAATATCACAAAAAAAAATTAAGAGTAGACTTCGCAAATCACTCAATTTTTTCCCTTCATTTATAGATATTAGGGTTCCCACTCATTTTTCAAAATAAAAAATGAATTTTTAAGGACACTTTTTCATTGCACCGCAATTAGGAAAATTTAAAGAAAAGTGGCTGTAGTCATCTTTCATATTAAGTAAAAAATACTTTCTAAACGGAATGCTGCGTTTAAAAGTTCATACTTGTAGTGAACCTCATACATGAATCACATAAAATAAGCTCAAGAAAGTAAAAAAAACACAACAATTTTCTATATTGCTTAACCAGTGTTCACTCTAGAAATAAAAAGGGGCAGGGCGCTGTTGGCTGTAAAAGGGCACCCCAATTTTGAAAAGGCACGTCTTGTTTTTAAGAGGGCACTTTAAAAAAAATGTGGTGTGGGCGTGGCCACACATTGACACATCGGACCCGTGACCAAACAAAAAAAAGTTCCGATTTGTTTGTTGACATTACGCTAGAGCTAAATATTGGGCTATTGTTAACGGTTCTTGACCTATCTCGAAGGAAAGACCCGTACAAAATTGGTGTCTCTTTATAAAAATATTATTTAAAATTTGACATTCTAAAATTGTTTTCCCTAAAAACCAAATTTCTAAGTAGGAATCAGACCCCTTTCAAAACTGATAAAAAGGCTACTTAAATCCAAAATTTGGTAATAAGATGCTTAGTCTTGCAAACCAATCCCAACCTAGTCCCAAACTAACTTCTCTTTAAAAAAAAACACAGAAAAAAACTTAGAATTTCATATGCAGGCACAGGCAACCAATAGGATTTGTAGAATGCCCCGTGCTCGAAATTACCGCGGAATCATCGCGATTTCACAACACGCGTAGTTATAAAGGAGTTCGTTTTTCTACTGTCATAATTCACTTAATTCCAATTTACACACAACTCTTTTTTAATCGATGCCTTTTTTAAAGACAACTAGGGAAGCAATGATGCTTGTGCTTGACTGAAAAGGGCAAGAAGGGCGGAATTTTTTCTAAAGAGGGCGGCATTTTGGAAAAAAGGGTCATGAGGGCGCTATCGAGATGGAAAAAGGGCGGGCAGGGCGGACCGCCCTTCAAAAAACGCCTAGAGTGAACACTGGCTTAACATTTTGCTACTATTAGAGGGTTTACAGCTAAAAAGATACGTACATAAAAAAATAAAATTTAAATTAAGCAATTTTTAATGAAAATTTAGCATTTGCCTTTTCTTTAATATTGAAAACGGATATTTCTTTTAGTGAATTTAGAGCAAATTATATTTATTCATAATGGTTATTCTTCATTTTTAGTTTAGTTTTAAACACTTGATTATCGGAAATAGAAGTTTTGCAAAGAAAAAAAAGGGCACTTAGTTTTACGAATTTCCCAACTTCATAATTTTAATATTCTTATTTTTCACCAAAAATGCAACCGTGGTCATCAAATAAATATGGTCAGAGGCTCCAATTAGCTCTTACGTTTACAATCTGTTAGAAATTGACTACTAAAAAATTAACATTGCTGTGGCTAGGGAAAATAAGGAGTTTTTAAGGACCTATGGGAATCCCGGATGCATATGCTCATTCCTCAAGTTTTTCAATTTTATTATGACAATCTTTCATAACGTCATCCATATCCGGTTTGGTCTCGAATGGATTATCTTATCCTATTGTGTTCCTACATTAAAACAATTATATCGATGGTTAAAATCACAATAATTGTATGTCCACTTTTGTAAAACGCAAAAAGATTTCGAATTTGTGCCTTTTTTAATACTTGGAGTGAACTTTCGGCACCACAATATTATTTGGAACACAGCGTTTGTGCAGGAGAAGAGGGCTAAACTCTAACGCGATACCAATATATCATTTTTTCCAAAACTGGACATACAATGATAGTGTTTTTAAGTTTAGTTTAATCTGAGAATTAATTACTAAAATTGAACAAATATTTAAAAATAGTTTCCAATACTGCTAGTTCCTTTCTAAAAGACTTGTTATTTTTAGGATGCCCAGTTATCCAAGTATGGAGTTCGAACAATCTCAAGCGGGAGTGTCACTTTCAAGACATCCATACTTTTACAAAGTGAGTTTTGTCTGAAACACAGCTTGGACATTGTGACAAAATAAAACCAAACCTGATGTTAAAAATATTTTTTTATTTTTTTCTTACAGAAACGGAATCTGCTGACTCTTGATCCAGACTACAGCAAGATGAAGAATGAGAACAAACATGAAACAAGTGATTTCCGAAATTTGGAAAACCTTTTTCCAATTTCTTTTTAAAGAAGCCGAGTGCCAAGCAAATTTTTAATATTTGACATTCAAAAAGCTCATCTGATGTCAGTTTGTAATGTAAAACAATAAATTATATTTTACGAAGCAGTGTTTTAGAGATGAATATTATTTCCATAGCGAATTCTTTAAGCATTAGTCCTTTTAAGTAAAAAATGTTTGTTTAGACACCTTGGCCTTTGGTGGAAGTTAGTCCAGCTCGTACAATTTCATCTACTAATAACAGATTTCCAGCAATGGCAGAGCTGTAAGAAAAAATAAGTTTGAGATATTTCACAGTTTACACATGTTATCTAGAAAGTGATACAACATTTGAAAGATCTAATCCATTTAGATACATGCTTAATCTTGAAAACATAAGTGTGAAGAAACATAGCACAACTAAAATTTAATTAAAAATACTATACATCTTACAATTGTGCAAGCATTTTGTAATTTTTTTTTATTTTCTACCAGTAAATAAAGCTGGGATTCGAAATATCAATAAACCTGCAATAGTGTATAGATACTGTATATGCAATATACAAAATATTGCAACTAAAGTTGCTTAAGTATATTTTATGTTCAACATAAAAGTTAGTCGAGTATTTTCTTACGCAGATTAGTATTTCATGTATAAATTGATAAATATTTATGTAATTTTATGCAATCAAATTTTTCTAGTACTGTTTACATCTTAAAAAGTATACATACCATGAGCACAATAGTTGTTTCTTTACTCTGTAGTTATCCAATATGCCCGAAACTTCAGGTACTATTGCTTCTCCTATAAACAAATACAATCACAAAATGTTGTTTTTAATTTAGTTTTATAAATAACTCAATATCAATTATAAGTCAAAAAGCAGAAAAAGGGATCGTGTTAAATTATGGATAGAAGATTGTTTTTTATACTTGGAGCAAGAATGACCAATGTAAATTTTAATAAAAAAAAAAACTATTTTGAATATATATAAATTTTAAATTAAACAGAAATCAATGTCGTGGATTTTTGTAACATTGCAACAAGGCTGTGCCTCAAACTTTGAAGCCATTTTTCTCAAAACTCTCACTTATGACATGGTTCCTTGTTCTCAAGCCACAGATATATATATAATAATTCATTTTACAAATCAGGAAATTCTTCAGTTAGTAGAATGCTTTGAATTAATAAAGCTTTTTGTTATTTGATGGCTTAAATGCATGAAATATAATATTAATGTTATTATACCAAATATATATTTAGTATATGATATTTGTCAATATTAAAAAAAAAAATCGATCTGGAAATTTTAATATGAAGAAAGTTTTAGATCACCAACACACTTGGTGTTTTTAGACGAAAAAAATAATGTATATTTAACTTTTTAAACCTAAGAATATGTTGTTCTCTTTTCATTTTGGAGAACAGAGAGAAAAAAAGTAACATTATTTTTGTGACATAAAAGCGAACAATTGAGTGCAAAAGGTTAATAAAAAATGTTGATACCCAAGTGATCTCATACTTTTAAATGGAGATAATGAACAAGTACACTAAAAAATGTGTTATGTTCAAAAACAGTCTTCCATTACCTTTTAGATTGTTTATTTTTCTCAGTTTTGTTTTTTGTATTGAAATGTGAATTTTGTTGTGATTGTTCAATATGGGTTAAGGTCATTCGGCCCTAAATACCATAACTTAAAAATTTTGTTGTACATTTTTAACATACATACATGTCTTTTAAAATCCAGATTTTATTGTGTTGGGTTCCCGCTCATTGCAGTGGTTTGTCTGTTGTACTTTACGCTATTGCTATGCAATGACGGACTTCTGCCTTAGGACAGGAATACTCAAGAACATTCCGTTTTCATTCAGTTTGAAGAAAAGGGAACAAAAGAACAGGTTCTTTCGGTCACTGATAGCGAGACCGGTGGACTGTTGATGGAGTCAAAAGGGATTAATAAACATAAAAAGGGACATGCTTACCCGTGTCGATATCGAGTCCAATAAGCTGTCCCTCAGCATTGTTGTACTCCTGGATGAGCTTGACCATTACCTCCTGTGGGTCATAGCCAGCATTGGCAGCCAGCGTCTTGGGAATGACGAGCAACGCGTCAGCAAAAGCCTGCACGCCCAGCTGCATGCGTCCCTTCACCTGAGCCTTGCTCTTGGTCAGGGCTGCGTAAGCAGCGACCTCAAAGGCACCGGCTCCTGCGACAAGGCAACCTGTTCAAAGATTTCATAGCTGAGTCACTTTGTTCACAACAGCTAGGAATAAACATATTTTGTGCTAAATATTTTCCTGATACTGTAACCCTAAAAGCCAAAAATTTAAACAATGGCTAAAAGCACAAGCATTATATGTCCAATTTTGTAAACTTACGAGAAAATATAATTTATTTGACTATCTATTAGGAACCCATTAGTTATGCCAAGAAAACAAAATGGTAATTAAAAAAAAAACTGCCATTTAATATAACGATGATTTTAGCAAAAATTTGTTTCGAGTTCTCCCTTATCAGAGTGCCCCTTTTCTCAAAATAGCGACCTGTTCCTTTTCCTAGAGTTAACACTGTTCTATATCTGAACAAACATATAAAACAATAGACATATTCCACTTAAACTTCACATTTGATCCAAACCCCAGTGAAAGGAAAAGGACCCACCATCCTCAATGGCGTTCTTGACTGCCCTCAGCCCGTCGTGCACAGCATCCTTTATCTGGTTGATGGTGTGGGCATTGGGCCCCTTGATAAGGATGGTCACAGAGAGGGGGTTCTTAAGGTCCTCCACGAAAGTGAACTTGTCCTCCCCGAGGACGTGCTCGTACACCAGTCCAGCCTCCCCGAGGCACTCGGGGGTGATGTCGTCCACAGAGTTCATGGCCTCACCTCCACAGGCGAGGGTCAGCCTGTAGGAAAGAATTCATTTAAGTAAAATAATACAATGTAGTCTGACCTGAATCCGAAAAAAAAACCCTGGTGGGCAATTTAAATCGCATTTACGGACAATTAACAATAAACTTTCTATACAAAATCACTTAACATCATTTACTTTTAAAAACATGTTTGACTAATTATATAACAATTAAATGTAATTATGCTTTTTAATTTCAATTTCTACACTTAGAATATTCCTCGTTATATATCAACACAAACAATAGAATTCATTTGGTTAAGTCTACCAATCTTCATGAATTTATTTTGTTTGAAGAGACCTATATATACTTTACCTGACCTTTTGCCTTTTTCCATCAAAGTTTATTTTGCAGCTTTGATAACACAAGTCCAAAAGTTGAGAATTGCTTTGCTCAATTCTTTAAAAGGTCTGATTAAAAAAAGTCATTGTTCTATGTAAATTTTTAAAAAAATTCTAAAATTAAAGTTATAATAGACAAAAAAAACTTCCTGTGTAAAAAAAAACCAAATGGGCAGTTTTTTTTTTACGAAAACCCTGGGTTCTAACAACCAGAGGGTTAAATTTATATTAAGTTACTAGCTGTTAGGCTCTGTGTTGCTAGAGAACCCATTAAGGTATATATAATAAAAAAATTGTGTGGCTTGCGTCGGGATTTGAACCAGCAGTTCTGCGATGTGCCGACTAAACTATAAAGTTCTAGGTATTGGAAATATCTTTTTAAAGATGTTTCCTTCATGCAATATTTCTAAAATTGTTAAAATCATTAATAAAAAAAAAAACTAAATGGAATTTTACAAATCAGAACCTTAGGCATAGCTTGAGGATGAGTAGTACTTATAATATATACATTTTTATCCTATTATAACCAGAAGAAGGAATTTTGAGATTCAGACACTCTTATTATTACAGATTTACTCACATAAGCTGACTTTTGATTTGAACTTAAATTAGATATTAATATGTGATTTATGGATATTTTCCCTTTTTAAATATGTTTGATAGTGGAAAGTCACAAATTCAGGTACTCTGACTGAAAAGAATATATCTAGTGACCCTTAATAATTTTTAAATTGATGTTGAGAAAACTGCATGCTTTGTGAACATACAGACTGCAGTTTATTTAAAGTTATAGCAAATAAAAATATCAATTTTTAACTATAAAAAAAATAATAAATAATTTTATTTATGAATTATATAATAGAAACATTCAACCTTATTTATATTAAGAAACATTTCAGTCTTATTTTTAACTCCATTTATATCAACTAAAAATAAGCATATTAGGGTATTTTATTCTCAATAATTTGAACTCTTGTAAAAGATTGAAATTGTTACCTCTCCATGTTCCTCCTCTTGGCTCTTCGCAGAGCTACGATCCCTTCTTTGCACAACATGTCAAGAGACATGGGATCGATTCCCTAAGAAGAAGAATAAAAATTGAGATTAAAAACCCATGAATTTTTTTTAATGAATTTTTTTATTAACAAAAGAACTTTTTGGTATTTTTTTATTATTAAATTTCCAATATTTTAACTATTTGTATTCGAAAATATCAATGCTGCATCACTAATGGAAATCAATAATTAGGATTTAACTTAAATTAACAACATTCAAGAATTAACTACCTTTATTCTACATTTTTTTAATACCAAGACTTTCAATTATTCAAGAAACTATTTGATAATTAAAATGATATATTTTCCACAAAACATTTTAACCCCCCCAAAAAAACTTGGTTAATAGTAATAAAATTATTAACATTTAAGATTTTTAAAAATTATTTTATTAGCCTTTAAATTCATTGACGGAAATGCTGGCATGTATTATCCATAGGTCCGATTTTTTTTTTATAGCCTAGATACATTAGGCAATAAATTCTATCCCTTGAATGCAGTAATCAAAAATGGCCATTAAATAAAAGCACTCACCTTTTGATTTATGACTACGAAACCCTTCTTAGTTCCATCACAAACAGTCTTCTTCAACTCAATGATCTTCTTCACTCGCTCAGTGATGAAGGCTCGCTCGGCAGTCACCAGTTTCTCACGCTCGTCGGCAGATTTGTAGAAGAAACCTGCGTTCACTTCACTGAAATATTAATAACAAAATTACATGAAATCTATATATTCACAACTGAATTTACCAAACGTCGAATTTTTACTTTTAACGCTCTATATTAAATACTAGCTGTTTGGCCACATTGCTAGAACCCATTAATGAATATACATTAAAACTAATAATGGTCTAAGTCCGGACACCCGATGAACTATTGTTTCGAAGTCTAGTGCTGTACATACTAAGCTACAAAGACACATTGTTAAAAAACTAAATGGAATTTTACAAATCTGGACTTCGGGTGCATATATAGATGATAAATTATACCTATATATATAAATTTTGGGCCTTTTATAATTAGAAGAAGTAGATGTTTTATGATCCAAAGACACTCTTCTATTAATATAGATGCATAAACAAATTAATTGTTTGAGCCAAAATTTTTATGTTGTTTTGGAATTCTTTCATGCCATAGAACAAATAGTCCTAAAAGGTATTTAAAAATTGTTTGAGAGTACAATTTCTCAAGAACAGACAATATCACAACTACCAAGTTTGATATACATTAAACTACTTTATAAATAATTTCACTATTGATGGAATGCATAACTTAAAAAAATATTCAATATACTTTCTCGCACAATAACTCAGTAAAATATTAAAATACACAAAAACAGACACAAAAAAATTACAATATTAAGATATTTTAAAATCAGTTTTGAATATTATTTATTCTAACTGATTATTATTCTATAGATAGACTATACACGTTATTTATTCTATAGATACCTCCCAAAAACTACATTTTTGGAAGTTTTCTTTCATATGAAAGCCCAATTAAAACACCCGAGATGGCACCCCAGAGCCCCGACCAGATTTATCGTGCACCAGTTCCGTATACACGCCAGTATAATTTGTTGGATGTTCTGGATGACTTTCTAGTATTTTTGTGCGAAGCTGGCAACCCTCTGATCGCAAGATCACTACTTTTTACTTTTCTTTGTCAAGTCCATCGCATGGGCTCGAACTAGTAATCCTCCAATTACTAGCTGAACGTCTTTATCCACTGGGCAACTGGAAACCTCCTCTTTGTATTAAAAGAAAAAAAAAGTTTTAACAGTTAATTTTTTCTTTACCATTATGCACCCGTTAGCGGTTTTAATTTCAGTAAGGGCAAAGCATAAAAACATTTGTAACAAAAATACATAAATTGTCTTCTTAGTGATCTTTTAAAATATATATATATAAAAGGAGAAAATAGGTGCCCTCATCTAAAAGCTATTGGATGCAAAGAAGATGTGGGTTTTCTGCTCAGATACAAAGTTGTGTTTATTCACATCAAGATAAAACGTTTTTAACAAGGGTTAAAAAAATAGTCATTTTAAGGACTTTCTAAGAGCTTTTGCTAACTTGAAAGTTTCCAAGTACTTTATAAGAGCCTTTATGAATATGAAACCAAAATCAATGTTTCCAAGGACCGTACGAATCCTGTGTATGTTTAAAGTGCAAACATGCATCTTGATAACAAGAATCAAATGGCAAATTCCCCGGAATCCATCAACACTATTGCAAAGTCGATTTTGTACTTCTACACAAGCACTCAGCCTCACCTCTTCTCGTACTCCAGTGAGACATTGCAGGTGAGGATGTAGGCATCCTCCACCTTCTTCTTCATGTCCGGGTGGCGAGCCCCATGGTCCAGCACCAAGCCACGCACCAGCTGAGTGTCCAGCTCCGTTCGGTGTTTCATCTGCATGATCTCCACCATGTGCAGATCGATGGGGGCACCAGGGCGCGAGATGGCCAGCACAGCATCCACGCATATCTAGAAGGGAAACTGCGTTAACATAAAAGAGCAGGTTTTGTTAAAGTAATTATTTGTAAAAATGTAATTTTTCTATTGTAAAAACAAAGTATCTGCTGCTGACAAACTGCGTCCCTTTTTCCACTTTCATATTTCGAGTCACTATTCGAAGTGTAACTATCAGATAATTATGAAATTTAAAATAATTTGTTTAAAAAAGTTTGGGGAATATAATGATGGGATTTTTTAATAACACTCGTGTTAGAAAATATTTTAATTTAAAGTTGAAAAATGTAAGAATTTGCATTGTGTCAAAACATTCCACAATTCTAATTTTTGGTAGAATAGTAGCCATACATCTGATCCAATGCATATAACAATATTGTTTTTGACATGAGAGTTATTATCGTTTAAATTATAAACTTTTAAAAATTCAAATATGTGTCAAGAATTAAAACTGGAATTTGTGTTCCACATAATTATAATTTTTTACAAAATAACTGCCATGTACCTAATTCAATGCAAATAGCTTTTTGTTTTTAAAAATAGTTATCAGTTTTGAAGTCAAACTTTTAAACAGTTTGGATTTTTCTTTTATTCCCAATAACTACATATTTAAACTGTTGCCACTTGCTTTTATCAGAAGTTGTTTTATTTCATTACAATCCTAACCTATACACAAACTGGACCGCACACGACTGGTTTTCCGACAACAGTGCAATGTGCAAATGGAATTTCTGGCATTAGAAATCCTAGACGCAAGACTTTTAATGCTATGAAGTATTGTCATTTTGGAGTCATAAATTTAAAAACTAAACAAAACTTTATAAAATTATAAATAATAATTATATCCATGCAAATATGATTCTGTTCTACGAATTATTCACTGGTAGTTTTAAAACCAAACAACAAACCCTTTAATGGCCTTAAGAGATTTAGGGTGACTAACGACACCATTACATATTTTTTATATTGAATTTCAAGACAAAGCACTCGCGATAATTTTCTATAAAACAGCACATTTTTTTTTTATATATATTTTGAAAAATCTCCTGTTTTAGCATTGTCTTGCAGTCAAAGCAAACCCACCTCTGTCAAGCATTCTGCCAACTTGGCATTCACTTTGGTTTTGAGAGAGGTGTTGGCGACACTCATCATGCGGTCCCTGTCGATTTCCCCCACAATCTTGGTGCTCTCCAGGACCTCCAGTGCTTTGTCCCTGGCATACTCAAAACCTTCGTTCAGGATCCTGGGGTGAAGACCCTGGAAGGGGAAAAATAAAATCAACACATATTAATTGTCCAAAAGATAAGAATGTCATTTTATTATAAACTAAATGGGTAAATCCTTATATTAAAAAATATATTTATTAATTTTTTAAAAAAAACTTTTAAGGACATTTTTTTAAGGCAAACGAAAAATTGTACTCATTTGTAAAGAAAAGTTATCACTAAAATCCCGAATTGCTTTTTTAGTAAAAAAAATAATATAAAAGAGGAAAATATGTGTGGTTTGGAACTAGAAGGACCAATGTCGTTCATTGACAGTTTTGATGAAAATGGCATTAATTATAGATATCAGTGTTCACTCTAGGCGTTTTTTGAAGGGTGGTCCGCCCTGCCCGCCATTTTTCCATCTCGATAGCGCCCTCATGCCCCTTTTTCATAAATGCCGCCCTCTTTTGAAAAAATTCCGCCCTTCTTGCCCTTTTCAGTCACGCATAAACGTTATTGCTTCCCTAGCTGTCTTTAAAAAAGGCATCCATTAAAAAAAATTCTTTGTAAATCGCAATTAAGTGAATTGTGACAGTAGAAAAACAAACTCCTTTTTAATTACGCGTGTTATGAAATCGCGATGATTCCGTGGTAATTGCGAGCACGAGGCATTCCAAGAATCTTATTGGTTGCATGTGCCTGCATATGAAACGCTAAGTATTTTTTTTTTTTTTTTTTAAAGAGAAGATGGTTTGGGGCAAAGTTGCAAAACTAGGCATTTTATTACCAAATTTTGAATTTAAGTAGCCTTTTTATCGGTAAGGGGTCTGATTAGGGCAACTTACAGATTTGGGTTTTAGGGAAACATTCAGTTTAAAATGTCAAATTTTAGATTTTAAGATATCTTCATAAAGATACATCAATTTATTACGGGTCTTACCTTCGAGATAGGCCCCAAATCATCAAAAATACCCCAATATGCAGCTCTAGCGCAATGCTAACTTATAAATCAGGACTTTTTTTTGTTTGGTCACGGGTCCGATGTATGAATGTGTGACAACGCAAACATATTTTTTAAAGTGCCCTTTTAAAAACAAGAAGTGCCTTTTCAAAAACGGGGTGCCCTTTTACTGCCAACAGCGCCCTGCCCCTTTTTATTTCTAGAGTGAACACTGTAGATATTAATACCCACTTGACTAATTCATCCCTTACATCCACCCCTGGAATTCAGGTAAAATTGCCCAATACTATGGCAGCTGCCAGATAAAAGAATCAGTCCAGGGGTTTTCTTGCAGTGACAGGATAGCCGTTAATAGCAAATAATAAATTTATGGACGTTTCATACAAAGACTAGGTGCTATAAATTTTTTTTTAGCAGGAAGGAATTTATGACTAAGCAATTTACCAGAATGGTTCTCACTACTATACGATATAGAGCAGTTGTTCCCAACATGTGATCGATAGGAATTAATCATCTAATCATTAAAATATTCTTTATCAGGTGTTGTTTGATGTTTATTCTTTTTATTTAAAAATCTAAACAGGGAATCAACCTTTACTTGCTTTCAATAGAAAATACACGGTAACAAAGCATTTGTATTTGTTAGAAAAATAACTTTTTGGAAACCTTTGTCGGTTTTCTAAAATATTTAATAAGTTTAACATGTTTTTGGATACAATAAATAGTTAGTTTAATCCTTCCATTAACACCAGTGAATTTTTTTTTTAAATTCGTCTTTCTTTTAAAAAAGTATTGCGTATTTCTACTAAAAAAATATTGACGGTTCTAGAGTGAACTAGAGCAATCTTTCCAAAATATTTCCTGTTTTAACTAAGAAGTACCTTCTTCGTAATTTCAAATTCTTAGCTGTGAAAGTGGTAAATGTATTGTCTATAGTGCTGCTTCAATAAGGAGAATATGTAAGCCTTTTCAATGCTGTTTTTAAGGGTCAATTACCAGAAGCACTGGTAGGACCAATAATGTTTAAAACTTTTTAAATCAGTGCAATATTTTTGAAAATAACTCAAAATGAAATTAGAAATTATTTTTTGCACATTGTGCTAAAGTAATTACTTGAGCCGAAGTGAGAGTATTGGGTATATGAAGGGACTACCACATGTGCCTTTACCTCCGAGATGTAGAGATCTGCCTGTTTCAGCAGTTCCCCGATGAGCAGCACAGTGGAAGTGGTTCCGTCTCCGGCCTCGTCGTTCTGGGCAGTGGACGCCCGGGCAATCAGGGTGGCGGTTGGGTGCTTGATTTGCTGAAACAAAACAACATGTACCATACAGCGGCATGTGCTTTTTATCTAATACATACCCTACCGAACATTATCTCATGTAAAAAATGCTGCTTTGCAAATACATTTAAATATTGATAATACATCATACACTTATATATCAACATAACTACTGCTAATATTTAAGTGTGTAAAAAAAAAATCTCAACTAATACACATAGGTTGTTTTATGTAGGGATGAACCGGATAATGGTTTTGCCGGATACCAGGTGCACATTACAAACTGGATTTTGTCAGATATTCGTTAGTTTCTTTAAATAATTTTTTACTCTTAACAGTTTATACTCGTACTGATTCTGAAACGGCATCGAAATACTTCCAAATTGCGCCATATTTAAATGCTAAAATTCAGCCCTTAGTAAACTGGCAAAATAAAACTATTTCAAATATATAACGAACAGAGTTGTAGCTATGCAACCTACACATTTCCACCAATGGGATTTTTGTTAAAACTCTTGAGGTAGCCAGTGGCTGGTTGTGAATTTCTGTAGCATATATCTTCCTAGGCTTTTCAACCATGGTCAAAGCATTGTTTATAATACTGGAGGTTTGAGGAAACATTGGACAGTTCATTGTTTGAGGGGCATCCCCTTTGCCACCATTTTATTCAAGGGAAGAATAAAGACAGAACACTCAAGTAGGAGAAGTAACACTCTCGATTGTTAAATGTTAGAAGTTTTACTTGTGCGCCTGTGACTATGGTTGCTATCAAAAGATAAACTCATTTGCTGAGGAAACATTGTATTCACCAACGAAGATGCAGAATCGATTTGTCCCGGGAGCTATAATAGGCTCTTTAAAAGCAAACAATTTTTTTTTTGCCATACCTCTGAAAAATAAGTTCCAGCACTGCTGCACAAAAGTGTGTTTTATTGGCGTTATCATGAAAAATAACTTTAGTTGATGATGACCAAAAGTAAATCAATGGGTTTAACTGCATTAAACAGTTCTATTTGATGACAAAAACTGATTTATTTGCCAATCAAAACACCCCATTTCTCCTACAGGGTTGCCGAAAAGGAAAATCTATGGGACAGGTTAATGTATTTAAACTCCTTTAATGCTAGTCTAATTACAAAAAGGTTTGCTTTATAAATGCAAATGTTACTTCATTGAAAAAACAGATTTGGTTAAAATGCAATGTTAAACAGTAACTCGGATTTTCTCACCAAATTTGGCGACTCTTTGCGGAAATATTTCCGACAAGAGTTCTTTGATTGACTACAAAACGAGTTTTCTGCCATGTATATGTTAGCGTAGCAATAGTGGAAAATTTCCGAAGGGTTATAGTTCACACAGCATTTTAATTGACAATTTAACTAAAAAGTTTTTTGAAGGGGTTTTATAAGATCTTTTAGCTTAAAAGAATACTTTTTTTTAAAAAAAATCTTGTTAAATCCATAGTACAGTAAATTTGTAAAAGTTGGCAAATGTATAAAAAACTTTTATTTTACTTATTAAAAGCTTAAATCTTACATTTTCATTTGAATAATATACAATAAAATACTGCAAATGAATGCAAGTAATTTTAATATATGTTGATTTATTAAATATGTAAAACAATCAAAATTAAATTAGATTAAAATGAAATATATGATCTTACCATCTCATGTAAAAGGACATTTCCATCTTTGGTTATTTTAATATCTCCCGCACCAGAAACTAACCTAAGAAATATATACTGTTTTAATACACATTAAAATTACTATTACAGAGTGAAAAATGGTTAATCTGCTTGCTAATGTCGCTCATGATGTATTTATAAATATGGCATTACTAAGCCAAATACTTTTTCTGATGACCCTACAGGGTATTTTCAACAGAATAACTCTTGGTTAAAAAGCACTGTCCAGTCACAGGATCTGGTTACCCTTTCCATCAGCCCTGCAGGAGGAAAATAGAGGGTTTCTTTGAATGGCAAAATAACTGGCTTTTGCCACCATGAATGTGGGTAAATTCTTAGTATTCAGTACCCTTTGATGCAATATCGCCAGGTTTTAAATGCACATATCAAGCGCTGTTATAGATTCCCCGAAGTCGATTTATGGCCCTGGGTAAATTTTGGTACAGGGCTTACAACTATTAAGGATAATGACTGGTACCCCTTTCAAGTAGTTAATTATGGTGCTTATAGGCAAACATTTGAGTTACAGGCGTGTTTGGGTACCAGAAACATTGGCAGTGCTCTGCTAGTCAGCAATTATGGTTGTAAAACATAAACTTTAAATGTTTGTTTATTTATTGTCATAAAATATTGGAGGTACAGTATACATTATTTCACTGTTCACTCTGTGTTTTTTGAAAGGCAGTCCGCTCTGCCGCCTTTTTTACATGTCTATAGCGCCCTCATGCCCCTTTTTCTAAACTGCCGCCCTCTTTTCGAAAAAATTCGGTCCCTCTTGCCCTTTTTAGTCAAGCATCCTTGCTTCCCTAGCTGGCACAGACTAATTTTTTTTTTGTGCAAATTGGAATAAAGTGAATTATAATAGTAGAAAAACAAACTCCTTTTTAATTACGCAGGTTGTGCAATCAAGATGTTTCCGCGGTAATTTTGAGCATGAGGCATTCCACAAATACTATTGGTTGCTTGAAAAAAATGAATTTTTTTAAAGAGAAGATGGTTTAGGACGAAGTTGCAAGATTAAGCATTTTATTACCAAATTTTTGATTCAAGTAGTATTTTCATCAGTTTTGTACGAGGTTTGATTAGGCCCACTTACAGATTTGGTGTTTGCTGAAAAAACATTAATTTTTTAAATGTTAAATTTTGGATTTTAGGTAATATCTTCATAAACAGAGACATCACTTTTGTATTGGTCTTTCCTTCGAGATAGGCCCCGAATGTCAACAAGTGGCCATGTCCGCTCGAAACTTTTTTAGAAACTGTCCTTTTACTGTCAAAAGTGCCCTGCCCCTTTTTATTTCTAGAGTGAACACTGTTATTTTCCAAAAATAAACAAACAATCTTCGGTTTTCGGAAATTTTATTTTTTCCTACAACTTAAATCACAAGTATAACATTTTTAGACATTTGCCATTAAATCTATTCATGACATTTGAATTTATTTACCAATATTATACCGATAAACAATTTTTAACATTTTCTTTTTTAACCATTTATTAGTTCATTATAAAATCTATACAAAGAAGATCGATTAGTGATAGCCTTTTGAAATAATGTTTACTTTATTATTTACACACATATTACCATTTATTTTATTTATTATCAAAAGAGTCAAGTTATTCTGAAGCACTAGTGACATTTCTAAACGATTAATCAAAACATTAAATTAAAAACTTCTTTTTAATTATACGATCATAAAAGAAAAATTTATAATGTAAGTAAATTGACAGGCTGTTGAATTTTATGAATTGTCTTTTTTAAGACATTAATTCCTTTATTAGGAAAACAGATTCCAAATACCGGCACCAAACACGTGCGGCAAGTTAGCATGGTAACATTCCATTATCACATTTTTTTAATACCACTTACATTTTCATGGTACCCTTCGGTCCCAAATTAGTTTTTAAGACATCCTGCAAACCTCTTGCTGCGCTTATATTCACAGCAAGGGCCTGTGCATGACGAGCGATTTCAGCCTTAGGATTTACACTTAGAACGGCAGCCATTTTTGTGTGTATTTGACAATATTGCCAGATCCGATTTGAGATTTTGTGACACACAGAGCACAGAGTATATAATTCCGCGTGTAGAGGTCCTACTAAAGCATTTTGTAGAAACGCCGACAGCGCGCCAGTGAGTTATATTGGAACTAAACCCCATCTGAAATGAGTATAAGTTGAGCGAAGCGTTCGGAGTACCGTAGAGGCGAAGGCCCTTTTACCTCCTATAGGACTGTTAGTTGAAAAACAAGTAAGGACGATACACGGACAACCAGGGCCGTCGCACACAATTTTTTTGGGGGGGGGGCTGAAACAAGAATTTTCCCAACTAAAGATATGAAATTCCCAACTTAAAGATATGAAATTCCCAACTTAAAGATATGAAATTCCCAACTTATAGATATGAAAATCCCAACTTATAGATATGAAATTCCCAACTTAAAGATATGAAATTCCAAACTTAAAGATATGAAATTCCCAACTCAACATTGTTTAAAATTTCCAGTTCCAACTGACCGATACTTTTCATCTTTTTTATAAATTAAGTAGGATTAAAAGCTTAACATAAACAATAGTAGGCTACGATACATGTTTTTATATTGTTTTAATTCATTTCATATATTGCAGAATACTTAGTTTGAAAATAATTCATGTATATAGATAATTTGTAATTTTCTTGACAGAAAACTTTACATTAATTGAGAATTTATTGCAAAAGCCTATGAATTATACTTAAATGAACCTTAACTCTTAACTAATAAAAAGGTTAAAACTGTGTGGATCAAATACAGATACAGAATATAGCTCTATATAAATACAGTAAAAGTTAATTACAATTATATTAAATGTCCATTAATAAGAAACAGAAAAATCTTTCATGGCCTAACTGTTTCCAAAACAAATAGTTATTTATTACCTTCGAAAAAGAACATCTGCTAATATAATTTATCGCTCATTTTGATTCATAAATATTTGCTGCAGTTACATAATTTTAAATTTGATCAACAGATTGATTTTTTATTTCAAAAAATTTCTGTTTATTTCTAATGAATCAAGTAAATGGTGTCCGTTTCGTTATACTATTTTCTTTTTGTTGGCAGTTTTCTTTTTTTAAATAGGTATGTAAATTATATTAACATATATACAGTGTTAAATATATTATAGCGAATTCTTGTTATTTATAAGCTTCGAAATCTTATTTTTGTAGAATATTGCACGTTTTTCGAAGATCGTTTAATTTTTCCACTTTCATATTACATTAGCATTTATAATTCGATTATCCATTTTATGCATTTTGCAAATCATTGAAAAAAGATAAAGTAGATTTTTTGTAATTTTTTTTATTGTAATGTATTTAAAGGTTTCTTTTCTATACAAGACCCTGAACTATTAGTAAATAATTCGACTTTTCTGGTTTATATATATATAATTTAAGTTTTGCTGAAATGTATACCATAAAACTAAATAAATCAAGATCAACGCATAACCAAATTATAAGTTTAATAATCTGTAACTTAATTTAATTTCAATATACCTATTTTACCCCACCTTACCCTATTTATATACGAATTGTCTCTATTGGCGCCGGAACCTACAACAGGCTGCCTCTGTTTTGTTCAGTATAGTATTCGGCAGTTATTACTCGCGGCACACTTAATCCATTACTGTTACTATACAATTCAACCTAAATTGAAAATTGACGTCTCCGGATCTTAATAACATTAAAAATATGATTGTTCAAGTAGATGCAAAACTTAAAAATAGAGTGGAGCGTTGATGTATCAGGTTTTTATTTTCATATTTGTTATATGTGAACATGTGATTATCGAATTATTTATTTAATATCGATTATAGAATTTATCCAAGGTCATAATCATGAGGGATTTCAATATTCCTCATACCTGCAGAATAGCGTTACCGGTACATTTAATAATTTTTAATGAAAATTGTGTCGGAGATATAATTAATAGTCAATGAACTTTTAAAAATATTTTCAATGTGATTAACCTATGGCAACGAACTAATCCACTAATATGAAGCCGTGTTAAAGAATTTAAAACAATTTAGGGGTATCTTTGAGTAGAAAAATTGGCAACAACGTGAATACATGAATATTTCAACACTCATAAAAAAATTTACCTTAAAATTCACAATAGAGAGCTCTGCATAGTAAAAACATTGATACCTATTAACAAATTAACCTCTGATATTCATATCAGTCTCTTTGAAACAAAACAAAATACTGCAGACAGAAAGCCTGAACATAAAGATGCCAGTTACTAAAAAAAAAAAAAAAAATTTGGAAGAAAAAGCATAGCAGAAATATTCAATCCCCAGGGATTCATAAAAAAAATCGCATATGTGACGTAATAACCAATCATTGCCAACCCCCCAACCGAATGCATAAAGTGTTAACTGAAAAAAAGCACCAAGCAACGAGATGCTTGGAAAAGAACAATATCTGTAAAAATAGAAAGAAGAGGGGTCGGCAAGGTTTGGTTTGGTTTTTGTTAATTAACGTCGCACTAGAGCTGCATAGTGGGCTATTGGCGACGGTTCGGGGTCTATATCGAAGGAAAGACCCGGGAACACATACATATTCACAAACACATTCATACCTGCACCTCGTTATTTTAGAACCATGGTCAGATGACGAGGAAACACCTGAACTGGCACCCAACACCTTCAATAGACGTCGGGACTTTGGACCCCGATCAGATTTATCGTGCACCAGTCCCGTATACACGCCGTTAATTTTTGCGGATGTTCTGGACGACTTTTCTAGTATTTTGTAGCGAAGCTGGCAACCCTCCGATCACAAGATCACTACTTTTTACTTTTCTTTGTCAAGTCCATCATCTGGCATCGAACCGGGAACCTTCGTATTCCTAGCTGACGCCTTTAACCGCTCGGCCACGGAGGCCTACATCTTGGATGGTGGGTGTTGGTTAAAGTAGGTTTGTAAAATAAAACTTGGCAGCTCAATACTTTGCAGTTTATATTCAAACCACTCCACTTTTTTAAACTTCACCGATTAGTTATTTATAAAATATACTAGCTGAGTGGCCCCACATAGCTGCAATCTAAAAATGAAGAAACTTAAAAATGAGTACCTGAACGACTCGTTTTCTTCGAGTACAATTGCATCGCAAGTGAGTGATAACGTACACAAATTTAATTAACCGTACTTTTTCAAAAATGAGCAGCGTGATTTAATATTGTTAATATCAGCTTCTGTTCAAGCCATCTTAACAAAGCGACCTGACAAACTCAAAATATTTGTTCAGAAGATGGTTTTCCACATTATTTGATGTCGATTGCTTAAATGGAAACTGAGTTATTACAACCTTTTTAACATTTCGTCTGTTTAAAACTTCTGCACGTCGCTCTGGTATTACAACGGATAAGGCATTGGACTGCGGTGCCTGAGGATCTGGGTTCGATTCCCGGTAAGTCTAGGTTCTAGTTGATATTTATTGAAAGTAACTTAGGAAGGCAGCCTATGTAGGCAAGCAACTGTTCTTTTTACTCATTTTCGAGTACATGTCTTTTTCACAAATGAAACTTATGCATTCGAAACTTAAGCATAGCCTGTACTGAAAAATGAGTAAATTTTATTTATTTTTGAGTACCTATATTTAACAATGTGAGAACCGTTATAGCTTATAGATCCTTAAATGTGCAAATAGTTATAAATCTATATATATATATATATATATATATATATATATATATATATATATATATATATATATATATATATATATATATATATTACAGTGTGATATTGAATATAGTTTCCTTGTGGCTTTGATTCCGGTTGTTATTTTTCGAATTAAATCGGGTTTTCTTTGTGTATACTCGGTTTAAAATAGCGGATAGCAATCCATAGTTCGATGTTCATATATACCCAAGAGAGAGTTCGTGAGCAGTTGAATAATATAACACTAACACATTCGTTAGATACATTCAGGACATTTATTTTCTAAAGCACTATAGTATCAAAGAGAGCATTCTAGTGGAGTGCTATGCTTTCTGTTTTCTCAGCTCCCTGTATCTGGAGAAAATTGATTTCGGTTTTTTCCCGCAGTGGGAGATCCAGTAGGCGCCGTACATGCCTTCGATTCTGGAGAACTGCACGCACCTGTACCCGTAGCAGCATTTGGGCCCGGATGCTTTTCTGCAAATGGCCTCCTCCGGAAGACACGTCTCCCTCGAGGAACAGAATAAAACAAGCATTACAATTAGAAACTACACTTCAAAATAAAAAAGTACTTAAAAATGAGCACCTGAACATACTCGTTTTTCTTTGAGTACAATTGCATCGTAAATGAACGATGACGTACTCAAATTTGAGCAACCGAACTTTCGCAAAAACGAGCAGTGTGGTTTAATATTGCTAATATCAGTTTTTGTTCATGCCATTTTAACAAAGCGACCGGACAAACATAAAATATTTGCTCAACTTATATCCCACATTATTTGATGTCGACTATCGTTTATATATACTGCTCTTTTTATTCATGTATTCGGGGCTACGATAAGCATCGAATGTAATAAAAAATTAGTAAATTTTACTTATTTTTGAATACTTATTTTTAACAGAGTAATTTTTATTTATTAAATGTACCAATTGCTTATAACTTGACAAATATGTTACTTTTGTTGCAATTTTTTATATGTAGCGTTTAGGCAATTCTTTCAAAACCGTTATTTAATTTCATTGTTTTTTAGATTAATAATACACTTAATATGCAATTTATTAATTCTTTAAAACTTTTATGAAAGGGACTCACATCTATGACGCTGCGCCTACAGTATTAAACTTTCTAAATCAGGCCCTGGTAAATTATTGTTTGATTGCTTAAATAGAAATTGAGTCATTAGAACTTTATGATCCTACTTCCCATTCTTTCGGCACAACTTTTTTTTTAACATTTCTCTTGTTTGTAACTTCTTAATATTGCCCTGAAAATTTAACGGACTGCGGTGTTGTGGATCTGGGTTCGATTCCCAATGAGATTTATTTTTAATTGACGATATTTATTGAAAGTGTTTTATGAAGACAGCTAATGTAGGCGAGCATCTACTTTTTTTACTCATTATGTACTTATTTTTGATGACACTTTTTTTTTTCAAAATTGAAACTTATATATTCGAATCCATTATAAGCATCAAATGTACTCAAAAATGAGTACATTTTACTATCAGTCAGGAAAATATTCCCTTTTTAAAATAAGCTTCTCATTTGGTGTAGAAAAAGTTATTTTCTATTGAGCTATAGCTTTGGTTTTAAATATAATATAAGTGTAAGATAAGAAAAGAAAAAAATACAAGGAGATATGTTTCGAATGCTTACCCTCTATTCTCCTCTGGGGTAACCAAAGATTTATAAGTTTTCTCTAAACCTTCCAACCTCGCTAAGCGATCTTGAATAGATCCAGTATCTAAATCCAGTAAAGTTAGTACATTTAAAAGTATAATTCAGCTTACATTTAAAAAGATACATAATCGAACTTAGATTTTCGTTACAATATAATCGGTTTGGCCACCAAGTAGTATTAGTCACAAAAATCTAAAAATTAATTAACTCTATTTTTCATTACTAGTTAGCTAGCTCTATCATTTAGCCTAATGGTGTTGTCTCAAGTTTGAGAGGTTGTCCATCGCACTCTAAATAACTTGAAAGTAAAACACTTAA
The DNA here is from genome assembly GCA_963932185.1 of Troglohyphantes excavatus. Lineage (NCBI taxonomy): Eukaryota > Metazoa > Arthropoda > Arachnida > Araneae > Linyphiidae > Troglohyphantes > Troglohyphantes excavatus. The sequence continues at coordinate 1,553,872 of OZ010666.1, read as the reverse complement.
ATTAAACGAAAACTATATAAAAGAAAGTGTCAGTTTTGTTTACAACGATTTACAACCACTTTTAATTACTTATTCAAGGCTAATGTGGACTACTTGTCTTTGTCCACAACAGTAACGGCAATAGAACGTTTTCTAGTTGGTGTTGCGAGATCTCCCCACACCATTCATTTCAGAGCACCTTTTTCTGTGCAGTCGGATAATCGATTATTTAAGCGGCATATGGACTACATTTTGTTTATTAGTAGGAATTAGTATAAATATTTTTGTTGAAAAAACAACCTTTATTCGATAAGTAGGTGTTTATTAAACCGCACTCTTCAATTACATGAAGAAAAAAAATCAACTTGCTATGGCCAGCTTTCTCGATTTAACACTGGCAAATTTCTGTACTGGGTCGGAATAATTTATATTTTGTGCAATATCGTTTTCAATGGATATAATTGCTAGATGAGAAAGCCGTTCGTGACACATAGTCGAACGCAAATAAGTCTTAATTTATCAAAACTTCATGCAACATTACCACACTCATTAAACTGTGTAACCAGACTGATTGAACTGATGGAATAAGGGCCAACTGGAGTAACAGAGGCGCGGGCAACAACGGGTGTTAAAAACTAAAATAAATCACATATTCACCTAAGTAGTTTAGTAAGAACATCGGCAATAGAAAAAGAAGTTACAGAAGCTATTACGGTTGACTCCGTGGTGCTCTTGTACAACCTTTTTGGTACTTTTCTTTATTTCAAGATTTGAAATGCATTGGCGGCTATTTTTTTTATCAAATGAGATAATTTTTATGTATATTGCTCTATTTATCATGGTGTTATGGTATCTGAATGGATTACTAAAAGCGTAACATAATTTTTATATCCTGATGCCTCGTGTTTTCATATCCTGATGCAAAAAGTAAGCATTTAAGCTGCGTACTTTAGGAATTCGAATATTTTTTTAGAATTTTTCTATTTACCACGCATTTCTTCTTCATCCATAGAAAATTCTTGAAGTTCAGCAAAAGCCGAAACACAACACATTGCCAGAAGAATGAGGAGCATGGCAGCCATTGTTTAAATTCTTCTTTAAACTCTATATATAAAAAAAAAGATAAACCATCAAAGTTCATTTGAATTAAAGTTTCGGCTGTACGCTTAAATTGATTTAATTGACTTTGTATCGCTTTATGCAACGTATACCACCGCTTGCCGAAAGACACAGGATATCAATTTGTTTAGTTGACTACAAGACATGGGCGCTTGGAGAAGGTTTTAATTTTAAGGGTAGGTTAGTTAGAAGTCTCAGACATGAATATTAGTCTAAATTTAGGTTTGCCATTTGAATAAATGAAGTCCATCTAAAGCCAGGAGTTTGGCTCAAGTTATTTACTTTGGGCCCAATTACTTTACCACGAGTCTGGCTTGTGATAATCACTTTGGAACCGATATATATTTTTTAACCATGAATACTCTATATTGTAGGCGAAAGGGTTAAACACCATTCGTATCAGCCTTAAAACTATATTAATAAAATTAGAGGAAGATATGTGTTAGTTTACTCTTCGTAAATATATAGTTTCCACTTGGAATAGGATTTTAACTTCGAGGATTTTTTTTTCGGTATCCTTATTACAAGATGAATTATGACAATATAATGTTTTTCCAAAGTATTTTTACAATCAGGAAATTGCGGTCAAGCTGTTTGCAGCTAATCTCTATTGTAAAAATACTTTGGAAACACATTATATTAGATTTTCAAGTTGTGTTAAGGTTTGGTTCTACAGATGTTGAGCTCAACATCTGTAGAACCATACCTTAACACAACTTGAAAATCTTAAAATTTGTTTGCCTGATATGTTAAAAAATAAATAAGTTATTATACCCTCTCGCTAGCCTTTTCTGGGAAAACAACTGCGCTTTCTTTTCTTAGCTCGGTTAAAAATTTATGTGTGTATAAAATTTTAACCGAGCTAAGAAAAGCTGTTTTCCGGGAGAAGGCTAGTGAGAGGGTGTGCAGGGTTGATCCCGCTAGTGCAATTGGCTTAATGTTTTTTTTGTTATTCCAACTTTTTTAGCAATACCTTAAAAGAATTTTTTTTAAGGGGGGGGGGGGGCTTAGCGTTTTTTACTTGTTTAAAGTTTTTTTGGGGGTATTACAATATACTGATGGGAAAACGTTTTATAAAAACTGATAACTACTTATTTTTCTACAGTTTTGTGCTGTAAAATAAAATAGTTTCCGAATACAAATAAATAGAATATTGTTGTTTATCTTATAAAGTAAATGCTACTTATTAATGTAATGTTTTAAATTAACATTTTGTTTGTAATATGCTCGGGAACTAGTCTAAAATTTACCTAAGTATACGGATTTAGATGTATATATTCTATATACTTTACATTTGTGTGAAGTAAAATGTCGGAAATGTAGAAAATATATATTTTAAAATGCAAAATATTAGGTTTAAAAAAAAAAAATTTAAATAAAATTTTTAAAAACAAATAAAACATACTTTTATGAATCGTTAGAAAATTTCATGAATTCGATAATTTCTTTTAAATAAACTTTTTATTGAACATATAATTTTAAACTAAGTTTATTAAATTAGATTAAAATTTGCTATTTTAAGTACAAAGTTTTCATTAACTTTTGGGGTTTTGCTTTCTGCAGAATTTAATTTGCCCCACCAGTTAAAATTCCTTAAAATACGCTCTGGAACCATCTGCAAAAATCGCGCGCATTTTTCTTGTTCGTATAGAAGGGACCTAAATGTTTTATGGTTCTGTTTATATTTAGGTACTTTTGACTTGTATAAACATATATTTTTAGCCTCTAAAATGCTTGATTCGTCCTTCACGTTGAAACTCAACGCATGCTAATGAAGAAACTACAAATTTTCTGCTTATGTTACAAATGTTTTTATGTTTGATTTAGCACACATAATCACTATATACAACAATTATTACCAATTTGTGGAGCATTTTGTTCTCTTATAATTTTTTATACATTATTAGTATGCATTAAACAAAACTATTCCGGTCTAATTAAAATTAAATGCAAATAAATAAAATTCAGTTTTTAATTATCTCTTGTTAGACTAAAAGGTATATTTTCTTTTAACTATAGTTCGCTAACAATTCAAGACAATGATAATTTTATATTCGTGTAAATTATGTTTAATTATTTGCCGTATAAATAAAATTTAAGTAATGAAATAAATTACTGCATTATTCACTAATTCTCCCTAGGGAGTTTAATGTAAACCTAGTTTATTTAAGAAACCGAAATATTAATTAAAGTTTCCTGAAAATCTTCAATATTCTTCTAGAGAATCTTAAAAAACATTTCCATTTCTGAAGTTATATTTTATATAGACATGGAGATTATAATATTTGGGAAAAAGTACTAAAAACAACTTACACTGAATTCTAACTGAGAAACTCGATGTTTATGAAAACACTTTTGATCGCTTTTATTGAATTTTCTCTCTCATTGTCTTGTCTACTTACTTTTTCTGTCATTTTAGTTAGATATTTCGATTCTATTGAAGAGTATTAATGAATGATGTGTATCTGTCTATTGATGATCAAACACAAACACATGTTCTAGAAAAAAATTGACATAAGACACTCATATCTCTTTTATTAAAAGATATACAATGAGAAAGTTTAAAGAATTAACTTGCAACCTGTAATAGTTAAACTTTAAACCTGTTAATAGTTTATAAACATACTGCTGATTTTTCTTTGAAAATTTGTTTAAAAAAGCAGAAAAAGAAAAGCGGGAAACCGCAGAAGAATCACATGCCTGTTAAATATTAATGTATTTATTTTAGACTAGTAGATTGTGGCACAAAACCACTTTTCTTGACCTGAAGGGAGTCCTGCTGCCTACGTCCCTGACGTAGTTTGTAAGCTTCAATCACAGAGCCATTCGCAAAAACTAGCGCGCGTTTATCTCGTCCTTGTAGAAGGGGCCCGAAGAGAAGAGACGTCAATCTTGGTCAGTGTTTAACATGTTCGCGATCGACCCATGCAATAATAATCTAATTGAGGGTTACTTGTATAAATAAGGCCCCTTCTACACGGACGAGCTTTTTCAGATGACTATGATCCGATTCCGAGACTGCAAAGTACGTGATTTGTATTCGCGGGTCCAAATTATCTGAAACAGCTCGTGCGCGTTTATTTCGTCCGAGTAAAAGGGACCTACCTACTAACAATATAATTTATGAATGAATTTGCATATTTAACCATTTAAAAGTTGTTTTGATTTCAAAAGAATTTTGGTTATTTTTTAGGGTTTTCTGTTTATTTTAAAGGAGCTGAAGTCTTAATTTCCATAGACTTTTGCAGCATACATTTTTTTTTTTTTTTATCATCCAACAAATGAATGATTTTCAGTAAATTTTAAACTACATTATACTAGTTTAAATAACAAAAAATTCGGACCACTAGATTATTTTTTTATATTCATAAATATACTGGGTATGAAACTAGCATAACCTATCTCCATAATTTTGTATTTGTTGCGCCAGGCCCGTAGACAGGGTGGGGACCGACGGGACAAAACCCCCCCCGAAATTGTGTGATACTTTTTTTCAACACTCACTCCTCTTCCCCCTTCTTTTCCTTCATGTCCTTTTTTTTTCTTTCTTGAATCCAAGAAAACTATTTACTTATAGTGCCGAATACCACCGATGGTATAGAACTATAAAAATTAACTATGGCGTCACAGCCAATCAGATTCTAATTTTCTATATCGGCTGGGAGTGTTCTGAACGGAAGTGAGCTGAACCACGGCTGTGGCTGAACTCTCGATTCTTTCGGCACTGAACTATAAATTGTAACTTCTGAAACGCTTATAACCAGTTCCTTCTATGGTCGTGGTTGAAACAATACTGTACCCCAACTAATTTTTTAAAGGGATTTTGTGGATTTTATTCTTCTCAAATCGTTATAGAAATGTTAAATATGTTCAAACATTTTATATTTTCTACATATAGAATCAATTTGCGTATCTCCAAAACTATAGTTTTTTTTTGCTACTTATCCACTTTATTGGTTAAAATGGATTTCAAAGAATAGACATTTAAAACGTGTTTTAATGTAAAATTAAAATATTTTTTTTGCCAAAACACTACATTTCGGCATATTTTAGCATGAACAGTATATGAAATATAGAGGTAGAAACTGCATCAAATAGTTTTGAAAATTGTTTAGTTACCATACGAAAACTATAAAGGAAAGGTTGTCGTAAAAACGGAAATTAACCCTTCAACCATAACACCCCCCGAAAAAAAATCCTGGCTACGGCCTTGTGTTGCGCCTCTGAGGCAGCGTAATTAATAGTAAAAAAAACCTTTTGGATGTGGAGCGTTTTTAAAATAATTTATAGGGGGTATTAGGATAGAAAAACTATGTTACACTTTTAGTGTGATCCATTCTGGCAATATAACCCTGGGATAAATAGTATGATGGACATAAATTCGTTCATAGTCGATATGAAATTTGGTGCTGGTGCATATTAAATCATAAAATAAAGCAAATAATGTACAGGAAATGGATAAAAGCATTAAAGAATGAAAAATTGTTAGAGTTAAAAAAATCAAGTTAGCGCAATGTTTAAAATTTTTAGCTGAATCGCATTATTCAATTTTAACCAAATCGCAACTTTTCATTTGTCCATTTTTACAAGTTTGGGAAGTATAATTTTATATATGCTTCATGATCTTTCGGTTTAAATAAACTCAATTTGTCCATTTTGAAACAAATTAGTTTCCAGTACTTCCTGGATATTTTTTGTTTGCTCTTTTTTTAAATTTGTATGAATCCTGTAGGTGAAACTTTTTGTTAATAAATTGCTACTAATTTTTCAAATCAGATATTCAACGAATTATTTCACAAGTTAAAGTTCATTCACCAAAAAAATTTAAGTTGTTTCCTATTCTCCAGCTACAATATTCCATTTCAATTGCTTTTTAATATAGAAAACTATCCGGAAAAAAAAACCCCGTAATGAATGATTAAAAAAAAAAAGTTTTTATATTTTAACCAAAAATGCCAAATTTTCTAAAAATTTCGAATATTTTTCTTAAAAGGAATATGTAAAATGTTGACTTAGAAAATTATTGGGGTGTGGACTGTGGAGACCACAACTGCTGGCGGTGGGACAGCAGTGGCGTAGCCAGCATTGGGTTAGAACCCCCCCCCCCCCCCCCATCGCAAGTTTAAAATCACTTTTTTTTAAAATAACAAATGCAAAAAAAACACGAAGATTTTTTCTCTGATTTCTATAGAGAAAACACACGTTGCATTTCCTGGTCTACCCCACATGTCTCTCCTGTTCCCTTCCATTCTGTCCCCTGATTGGATGATTTTAAGGAGAACAATGGTGAAACAACCTTGAAGACAGAAAATTCGAATTTTTGTGGGGGGGGACGATGTGGTAGTAGGTCTGTATGATTGTCTTGGTTGTTTGTACATGTAAGGGGATACTTTTCTTAACACTTGAAATGGGGCGGCAGTTGAGCCGGAATTCACAATGCATCAATCCAGTAATTGCTTGCTTTGAAGTAAGGTATTTTCCCTGAAAAGACCCATTCATCCCCTACGTGCTTTAAGAAAGGATTGTAAATGACCCCTGTCAAAAAAAAATAACGCCCCTAATTGTAATCCTCTTCGCTCCCTCACAATGCCAGTGGAATTTTTCCCTTTCTCAAAAATCAGTTTTCTGAGAGGTTGTATGCCTCTCATTTGCCATTTTTGTCTCTCATTCACAAAAACATAATCTATTGGAAGATTCAAGACAAAAGAAAGAAGCATCGTGCAAAAAATTTGCTGATGTGTTTAAAGTATGTACTCCTTTTCTTATTCAATTTTTTTTTGTTTATTGAGATTATCGTTGAAAATACCCAAACCAAAACTAACTAATTTTTTATTCAATTACATTTACAAATTAGTTTTCTGTCACACAGGCGTGTTACTTTTCACGCGGAAATACGGTTTTCCGCTTTTTTTTTAAATTTGGGTTTTGATTATTTCCAAGATTGATGCACATTCGTTTGAAAAGTTTTATGGTGGATTAATAAAAAGTTATATTCAACTATTATAAATACGAAGGTCACATAATGGAAAAGTTGGCTCTATTTACGAAGGGTGGGGTCAACAAATTCTCTTTTAAATCTGTGTTAATAAACTTTTTCTGGATTTTTTTTCTGCGGCGCTGCATCTGGTGCTGATGATTAGGCAAGCATTTTTCCATTGTCTAACTTCACAGATTCTACAAATCAATGTTTTTTTTAATAATAATATATTCTTTATTCAGTTATTTGATTTTTTTACGAGCAACGCCAATTTCTGTTATGATTTTGCTGCAATAGACCGTTTTGCTGCGTCACGCAACCAATGAAACCTCCTCCCCCATGTCACGCCACAGTCATGCATAAAAAAATTAACCGGAAAAAATGATTATTCTGTTATTTTTAATTATATAGTAAAGAATTATTTACAAATTTAAAATTACTACTTAAAAATTATTATTATTGATTAAAATTATTAATTTAAAATTGCTTCAATCCGGACCCCCCTCAATATTTAGCTACAGACTTAAATCCCAGTAAATGTCAGCCAGGTTTGTTAGTAATTTAAATTATGAAATGACTAAAGATTAACCTGCGAAAATTAAGCTTTTAATTTACATCTTATTTATAATTTATATATAATATTTAATCTATTAAAATTATTAATTATAATTTTAATTTAAAACTACAGCTTAAATTTAAAAAAATCATAAATTAAATTTACTACTTAAAAATTATTATGATTAATTAAAATTACTAATTTAAAATTGCTAATTTAAAATTATCAATTAAAATTGATAGTTTAAAATTATTAATTCAAATTAAAAATTATTAATTATAATTTTAATTTAAAACTACAGCTTAAATTTAAAAAAATCATAAATTAAATTTACTACTTAAAAGTTATTATGATTAATTAAAATTACTAATTTAAAATTGCTAATTTAAAATTATCAATTAAAATTGATAGTTTAAAATTATTAATTCAAATTAAAAATTATTAATTAAAATTGCTAATTTAAAATCATTAATTAAAATTAATAATTTAAAATTATTAATTAACTTTTATTGAAATTATTAACTACATTTTATTCAAATTATTAATTAAATTTAATTAAAATGATTAATTAAAATTATTAGTTAAAAAAAATTCAAATAAATTATTAATAAAAAAAATGATTTGGTTTTGGTCAGACCAAAAATAATTTATGGACCCCCCCCCCCCTTCGGATAATCCTGGCTACGCCACTGTAGGACAGTATGGCAGCTCAGAATCTCCAGCCTGTTTTACAAACCAAACTTCAAAATTTTTATCCAATAACAATGGTTTTATTGTACTATATTTTATGTACCGTAATAGAATATAAAAAAAACTATGTAATTTAAAAATATTTACTACTTGATTAAAAAAAAAATGTGCAATGTAAAAAAAAAAGATGCGATGATGTATATTGAAGGTGACTTTTACCAAACAAAAATGAACTTTTTTAATAAATAATTTAATTAAAAAAGTACAAAACTTTGAAATATGTACAAAATGTTCTTTGTGAAATGAAGCTACATGTCCTCTTCAGATTCCGAATCGCTAGTTTGTATAACAAAAGCTCGTGCTAGATTTCGTACCAAGGCAAGACGGATTATACTCTCATGATCCTCGTTGGCGAAGAGATCCTGAAAATAGATATTTACTAGTAAATTTTTAGCTTGCATTATAACTAAATACATTTTACATTAAGCGCTCCTAAAATCTCTTAAATAGATAAGCAGGGTGGGTCAAAAGTCATTATAAACATTCTAAAATTTAGATAATTGCTGAATAAGAGCGAAGTGTGGACTAAAATGCTTCTTGGAAATAAAAGTATTTATAAGCAAATAAATGGAGACAATAAATGAAGACCTTAAAAACTTCAGAAAAAGCTCCAACAAGCAAATACATAGATTGAATTGAAGGATAGTTTGGATTTAGCTTGAGCTACAAAGGGTGCAAACGTTAAAATATGGTAGAGTAATGCATAAAATAAATTATCTGTAACTCATTATCTTGAGTTTTTGATATTTTTTTCTGATGCCATCTACGGTGAAGCTTGGAACTACAATTTTTATTTGCTTATAAAAAACTATTTCTAATACCCCAAACTAGATTTTAAAATGTATCACTCTCTTACACCAATTACGTGATTTTATACCAAATTTTAAATGTATCACGAACTTTCGACCTTTACTGTATATAGGGCATATCATAAAAAACTGCCACTGGATGTTGATAAACTTACTTAGTTGTGCCATAAAGTGGCAAAGAATGATTCAAAGTAAAATATTTATTTTTTAATCTGATAAAAAGTTAAACTTTGATGAGACTTATTTGAGAAAAGAATGATCTCAATGAAAATAACCTTTAGCTGACTTATCAAATAAGGAAGTTGACTAGTGCATGTTCAATAAAGTTTAAAATTATGGAACAAGTGAATTACATAAATATATCCACAACTTTTTCTTTCAGTTGTCAGCTTCAGAAGGCTGAAATAAGATTAGGAATAGAAAAATCGCTTGTTGTTAGTGCACAAAATGTTAAATAGAATTCTATTGGTTGTTACCTCAAAATAATTATGATTATGCAGCACTAATTACATTGTAGGCTTGCTCACTAAATCACAAAAGGCTGTTTTGAGATATTAGAGATTTTGTTTTGACAGAATCAAAGAAGACTGTTTTAATCTCAATATGTAACACTTGTTATGGATTGGCTAAAGATTTTTTGCTAACAAAAATTTACGTTATAACTATGCAAGTACAGGTTTTCTAATGGGAGGTTGTCAATTTAAATTAACCACCCAATGTATATCCGTTCATGTATCTCCAGTTTTCCCATTATTGCACACAGCATAAATGTTCATAAAAAAAATATCTACTTTGAAATATTTGTCAAATTCAAAGCACTGGGAAGACTTTTGAAATTCTCCTCTACTAAAATAATTAAATAAATAATGAAATATTAAGAAAAAAGGAATGTGTTGGAAATAAAAACTAAATTTTTCTGCAATGAAAATAAACCTACAGATTTGATATATTGCTTATCTGCCAGATGGTTAACATTTAAAAACCCTCAGCATACGTAATGTAAAGATATCATGCATTTAAATTTTGTTCCATAAATTCTGAAATTGAACAAAACTTTCTAAAATATTAATATATATGATTTAACGGGTCTCCAATAACACAGGGCCAAACAGCTAGTTTAGTATAAATTCAACTCACTGATGTACAGTTCATGACTGCGTCTTCTAAGCATTTCATCAGTACGTAAGTGTCATGCCTCAACAAAAGTAATTCTGGTGATTCTAAGAGCGGAAGGGCATCCAGCAACATAATTATCTGAAAGCTAAGAGAAAGTGTCTTTATTTACTAATAACTGCTTAGTAGGCACTACACAATCATGCAATACATGTTGTAATTAACATAAGACAGGGTATTACGCTTTTCATGTATATCTGGATGAAACAATACAAGCAATGTTAATTTTGTACAGGTGCATGAAAAGTGTATATTTGGATTTTGCCACCCAACGTTAATAGGAATTAACTCGAATGTCACTCGAACTTATACCTGAAAGTATTAATAAAGACATCCCTGCACAGTAGATTGAACTGAAAAAGACAAGTTAGTCTATTTATTTATAGTTTATTTCATTTCCACTAAATTTAAATTATTTCTACTTATAACTTTTTTTTAATGAGAATTTTTCTCTCAAAATCCCAAGGAATAATATACATTAGAGGTCTCCTTTTGTAGCCATAGAAAAATTAAATTCAAGTGTAAATACGACTCCCACACTGAGGGATTTGTATTTTCATTGAGAGATAATTTGCATAGTTCAAGGTGCAGCAAGGAATCCTTACAATATTAGTATTATCCAAACATATCCCAAATTAGTGTATTAATCACGACTTATACTGCTCTCCTAAGCCTAAACGTCATATCTAAATTATTTCTACAACTGCTTAGAAATGTTGGTGAGCTATGCAATATTATTCCAAAGCAAAAAGACCGTATCATATTTAAAATAGTAGAAAATCACTAAAAAAATAAGACGTATTCCAAAGTACTGTTAAAATCCTAAATTACTAAAATGCTCATTGCCAAAAGTTATAGCCTTTTATGTCTAAGACGGCAGTATAGGTAACATAGGTTTTAATATGGAACTACAACAAAAGTAAATTAAAGCCAAAACTTATAAGAAAATTCATAAATGAAAATACTTCTTACTTTGGAGGTGCGATGCCAGAGGATATTAAAGAAACCAACAGAGAAGCAGCTGATTTTAACTCTCGTTGGGAATATAGCTTATGGAATTCACAATATTTTCCTAAAAGAGAAATAAAAGCCGATTTCATAAGTAAGCAGGCAAAAAGATAAAAATTAATGGGATAAATAATATTATGTTTAGAAATTTAAGTAATCAATAGCCTAAGAGCATTGGCAAATTTATTTATACATTTTCCCCCATTATGGTCAATATTGTAAAATATCATAATGATAATTATACTATGAGACATCCTAACTAGGCCCTAAAGCGAAGACAATGATCTGTAAAAAGGCTCAACTGTATAAATCTATGGCTCTGATCGGCTAAAAATAATTCAACGTTTGCATTATAAAACAAATAAGAAAACTATGTATTAAAATCGTCATATTTAGCATCTTTATCACCTTAATAGATTGAACTAATTCCTCGCCAAATGCAAGGGTAAATGGACTACAATCTGAAGCTTTTTATTCATAAAAGCTGGCATTATGTCATCCGATAGTTAATTACCAAAATATATAAAATTTAAAACAGTTTAATTTAACAATAGTGTTAAGAATATTCAATTCCTGTGAAAGTTTTATCCATTGTAAAGGATGTATTTTCTTTGTTCTTTGAGAACAGTATTTCTCATTTCTACAGCATAAATGTTTAGAACCAGAATAGCCTGTCCACGAGCATAGTATCCAAACGAAATATTGATTACTTTGATAATGTTGTAAATAAAATAATGGTTCTCATTTATAAATTGGGTACCAATATAATAAAAAAAAAAAAAGGGGGGGGGGGGAAGGGTTACAGCTTGTGGGTCTCATAGGCCTAGAGCTTAGTGTTTTCATATGATTTACCTATGAATGTGAGTTTATCACTGATCAGCATACATGAACCCATATTCTTGAAGATATCAAAGCCCTTCATTTCTCGATGTTTTGTGTAGTCTTGCATCCACCTAAAGAAAGGTAAATTTTAACATTTAAGCATTGATTGTGATCAAAATTAGCTTATAACAAAATAAGCATCACAGAAAAGAAAATATAATTTTCTTAAAACCTTCCATAGAACATTACTAAATATTCCAGAAGAAAAATATTAGAAATATGTCTGAATACTATCTTCGAAGGTTTTTTACTTATTGTATTAGCATCTGCCGTTTCAATTTTGTTAAGAGTAGTTAAATACAATTACTGGATTTTTCTTTTGCTAAAAATGGTAGTGGTGCATTAGAGAATTAATATTAAATACAACAATATCTTTATGTTTAAAAAAGTTTATGTTTTTAAAATATGACCCAAGATTATATAACTTTTAGTGTTCTGATGAAATAACAGGGTAGCTACAACATTCTAGAAAAAAAGTTCCCTGATATTTCCCTGATGGTGTCATAAAATTTTCCCTGATTTTACAATTACATTAAGAAATGTTGCAATACGTGCTTTGTATAGAAACAAAGTATCCACACTGCAATGATCAAATAAATATATTGCATTATAAATGAAAAATTATACACAATACTACTTATTGACAATTAAAATATTAATTTATGGATACAACACAAATAATGCAATTGCGACAGGCATAATACTAATTAAACATGTTCTTTGAAAGCAGATAATGCAAAAAAAAAGCAAGTTTTTTCAAATTATTTCTTTTGTAGAAAATTTTAAATGTTTTTATATGCTTCATATTTCTTATTCCAATTTTCAATAAATCACATATTCATTAGCCCCGCCCCTCACATGTTGCTTACAATTCAACGCACTTTGCTTTTGTTTCTCACTCCAGCAGTGGTTAACGTTTTTACAAAAATAAAACTGAAAATATGAAGTTGCACATAACAATGCGTTTTTTTTAAAATTCTTTTTCAGAACTAAAAGGAAATATTGACAACTAGGTTACCCAGAATGGAGGGCATCATAGACGATAAGTGCCGTTTTAATGATTCAAATGTGAAAAATTCTCTGATTTTTTGTAAAATTTTGAAAAATTCCCAGATTTTTCCAGAATAAAAATTTTTTAGGATAATTCCCTGATTTCCCGGTTATGTTAACACCCTGAATAATACGTAGCATGAAAAATAATAATAATGGATTCAATTTGGAGCAACAATCCAAATGCACAAATATTAACCTGTCATTATATAGAGAGTATATTAATCGCAGGGATGGGAAGTGCTAAAGACCAGTTTGGAGCAATTTTTGGAGCAGCAAAATTTAAGTTTTGGAGCAGAAACACGACAAATTGTAGCAGCAAAACTGAATATTTGTAGCAGGAACGCAATAAATTGTAGGGTTTTGGAGCAGCAAAATTTAAGTTTTGGAGCAGAAACGCGACAAATTGTAGCAGAAAACTGTAGATTTGTAGCAAGAATGCAATAAAACGTAGCAGTGAATTTTAGCATATTAAACAATAATTGTAGCAATTAAAATTTGTAACATTCTATTTTAAATCAGATGTGGTACACTACCCAAGGTGTAAAAACCCTGAAGGTCTCTATTGCTTATTTATGCCATTTTTTATGCAATAAATCAAAACCAGTAGAGGCTATAAATGAGACAGTTTAAAATATTCAACAAAAATTAGTTTTTTAATTATGAATTATCAATATTTTTTACAATATATACTTAACTTTCATATGTTGATTTTTTCCCCCACTGAAATGTGGTTTATAAAAACCAAAACAGTGTTGCAATCTTGCATATATTATGCATGAAATCTATTAAGAAGGTTGTTACTGTCTAAGGGAAATAAAATTACTTAATTTTTTCGCACAAACTTTAGAATTAAAGAGTAATAATTTGATGGAAAACCTATGTTACTACTTATTTTAAACATGTTAAGCGTAGGGGTGAGGGGTTCAAACACAAAAAGATTTATTAAATAGTATATAAACATTTAAATCAAATATTAATGCCAAAACGAATTGCAAATTCCTAAAAAAAAGCTTTTTTCAAATTGTTCATTGTTATTCCATAAAATATAACAAACTTCAATTTCGTAAATAAATAATATTTTCAACTAAGGAGTGAAAAACCCTAAAACTGTATTTTGCTGTTTACATCTTTTTTATACTCTTAAGCTTTATGAGACCATTTAAAGCAGTTAAAAATATTTAACCAAAAGAGTTTTTAATTAAGAATTAACCCATTTACACAATATTTTACAATATATAAGTATATAAGTAAGTCAATTTTGAATTTTTTAGTAAAATGTGGTTTATCAATAAACCAAAACACTAACAAACTACAATATCACATACCTTGTACATGAAAAAGACAATTTAGAATGTCACCACTGTCTAAGGATATAAAATTCCTTAACTTTTCCACACAAACTAGATTTATTAAATAGTAATAAATTTATAGAAAACATACCTTGCTATATTTTAAGCATGTTAATCTAAATCATTAAAAATTACACTTAAGTTATTAACTTAAAAATTAGTTTAATGAGAAATTTGAAAACTTTCAAAAAGCTAAATAAAAGCAATTTTTTTTTTTTTTTTTTTTTTAAGTTGGAGGGTTGTTAGAAAAAAAAGTTTCCAATAAAAATAATTAATTTAATAAAATATATGAACATTTAAACAACAAAGGATTAAATTGGAATTTTAATACCATCCAAACAAGATTTTTTTTTTAAAAATCCATTTTTATTACTGAAAATTACAAGTCCTAAATTTCAATTTCGTGAATTTAATTATATTTTCGAAAAATGTAATGTAATTTTGTTAAGTAGTGCAAAACAAATCATGATAAAACAGGAAGCAGTGAAATATAATGAACTTGTATATCGGATGCAAAAGGATTGAAAGTCTTCCAACGGAGATCGCAGCAGATCGCGTTTAACGAATTTCTACAAGTTCAAGGTTTCCATGAATTAAAATATATAACAAAAGAATATAAACGCGAATTATTCCATTTCTCTGCTTGACGTATAGCATGCCCATTCGTACTCTACATTTCTACAAATACTATTTAAACTTGAGAAAAATTTGCTTAAATTTTCTCCCATTTCCTCTTCCTAAGGTTGCCTTAACTTCGTTTATGGCCAGACAAACGGGCACCAAGACTTGGCGCATTTGGCGCACGTGTTTAACAAGGATTTAAAACAAAATTGGCGCAGAATCGCACATAAATGTGGTTTTGTAGCAGGCTGGCGCAGGATACCACTTTTGGCGCTCTCTGGCGCAATTGGCGCAGAATTCCCGTCCCTGTAATCGTTCAAAAGTCACATAAATGACAGTTTTCATGGGAATTTTAATTTGTTTTATTTTCTTTGAAAGGAACAACTTTATTTCAGCAACAAAAATATATGTTTTATATATTTAAGAATTATTGTATTAAGTATTTGGGTACGACATAAATACTCTAGTCTTTGAATACAAAAACAAACTTGCCTGTCAGCAATCTCATCAGCAAAACATATTTCCTG
Organism: Troglohyphantes excavatus; assembly: GCA_963932185.1. NCBI lineage: Eukaryota > Metazoa > Arthropoda > Arachnida > Araneae > Linyphiidae > Troglohyphantes > Troglohyphantes excavatus. The sequence continues at coordinate 1,538,069 of OZ010666.1, read as the reverse complement.
TAAATAAAAAAAAAAGCATTTTTAAAAATAAAATAATGTTACGATTTGATAAGAAGCAGCATCAATAACAGAATTTACCTTAGAGTGCTGAACCCAAGTCAAGGCAGTGCCAAGTTTTCCATTTGAGAGGGCTTTCTTTGTCATCACATTTGCAATGGATTTAACTGATGAAGGAATAAAAATAATTAAAACAATACAAAACTAAAACATGTCTATAGCAATAATAATCAAATGACCCCAAAAGTAGTTAGGCACAATTGAAAGCTTTTGGCCTAAGTGCACCACAATATCTTTTATAATCTAATTAAAATAATTTATTATTAAAAAAATTATAATATTATATATATTATTCAAATAAAATATCAGTACCTAAACTTTCCATATTTCTTTTCTGTGCTAAAAATATAACTTTTCTGGCGAGGGCTTCTGTTTTCAAAGGTATCCTTTCCAAATACAATTCCAGCATTTCACTAAAAATGAAACAGGGAATTGTCAATGTTTCAGTGTAAAAAAAAAATCTAGAGAACTCCCAGCACAATTTTTAAGACGTTAAATATAATTACCGTTTAACTTCACAATGATCCAAGTAACCAATCCCGATTTGCCACATACTGAAAGAAAAATCATATATAAGTAGTGGTATTTTAATAAGTAGATGAATATGTATTATATCTTAAAATTAAACATTGTCGCAAAAAGGCTATTAAAACTTCCTGGGATAGGATAGTTTTAGAGATTAATTGGCATTTACAATTTCTTTGGAGTCTTTTAAAATTGCTTTTAATTTATTTTTAAAACATGGCAAAAATTAAGATTTTAAAGTAAATATTTAACTGTAATGCAATATAAAAATAGTCGAAATTAAGAAATTGAATTATTACTGTTAAGTGTTGTGAGAATAATTTTAATTTTATACTATGTTATCTACAATGCCCTCGTGATTTTTTTGGAAGGAGTGAGTGGCAACGGTGTATAAAAAAGAATTCAGTTTGACAAAAGTTGCAAGAGAGATTCCGAGGAAGAATAAATCGTTTTTTCTGTTTTTTTTTAATAATTACATCTGGTATGGTCTATTTTCTGTTTATAATATTTTCACTATAAACAATACTAGCCTGATCAAGTGCTGGTAGCACATTTTCGTTACAAGACCCAACAATTACCATACTCATTTTCTAACAATATTATCAAGTATTAAAGTTAAAAATATATATATGTATTGCTTCTATAATTAGGGGTTAGCCGTAAAAATGACAGCAATAAGGGCCAATAAGTTAGGTTCAAAACATTTATTGCTCCAGTGTCCAGAGACGTTCAGGTTCACATTAAGAATAATATATTGTGTCCACTTGTAGGTACTTTTGCTTTACGAAGACAGGAAATTTTAGGGATAGGTAGAGTCAGGGAAGTCAGCTAATTGGTCAGTCAAGAGAATTTTCATGTAGAGGTACCAAACCCCCCTGAAGTGTTCCAGTGTGAAAGTTACACCAAATCTTCGTGAAGGTGAGTTCGTTATGACTAAATAGATACTGGAATTGATCAGTCAGCGAAAAGTATGGAAACTCTGTTGCAGTCAACAAAGAAACAACATGAATCTAATAGAGAAGTTATGTAGGTTGAGTTTAATAGGCACGAGGGGAAATTTGCAATTCAGTTACTAGAAGGGGTGGCAGTTAAGGAAATTTTAAAATATGTACATATATAATTTACATTTCATTACAGAGTATATTTTAGCTTATGTTGCAAAGACAAACAATAACAAAATAAATTATAACATTCATCAGAAATAAAAGATATATACGAGTCGCCAAATTCCAAAATGTGTCTTATCCACTTTCAAAAACTAGCCGTTCATATTTTTAAATAATTTTTTTCCTATTAAATTTTATTTCTACACCTGGAATTAAGCAAATGTACTGTACATCCTATATATGCCCACCAATTTCATGTTGCACTAATTAAGGAAGATTCGACCTCACTTCTAAATGCATGAAGTGATGAATACCCCATTTCGTATTAAATTAAACATATCTATTACCTGTTATGGGAGAAAAGTGTGTCTGCATAATTTGTCAAGAGGAAGGATCTGTACCGTCTTGCATAACTGTAAAAGACAAAGGGTCTTGGTTACACTTTGTAATCAGTAACAAAGCATCTGTAATTACAAATTGAAGAATTTAGGAAGCACAATCCTAAAATGTACATACAAGCAGGACATTTTACCAAGTTCAAGATTTTACTTATATATATATTTTAACAAAGGTGCAATACCATGACTCCAAACATTTGAATTAAAAAATGCGCAATTATTTTAGACAAGATAAGCTAATTTTGAAGACCCATTTCAATTAAATACCCTTGCGAATCTAAGTAACAAAGTTCAATTGCATTTGATAAAAGATATCATAAAGCTTTACAATTAAAAAAATGTGCACTTAAAAAAAATACATCACATAAAAGCTCGTCTAAATTTCTTGTATCCTTCCTAATGAAGCACAAGAATTTTTCAAATTATTTTAGAAACTTAAAAAACACTAAAAAGCAACAAACCATATAAAAACAACCCCTCTTATTTAAAGAAAAAAAAAACCATTTTAATTTTAAAGTCTTCTATAAGATATATTTAAAACATAAAAGAGAATTTTCTTTGTCTTTTAGATTAATAGTTTTACTCTTAACTCAATAAAAACTGTAAGGCATGATTTACACACATACAAATATAATAAAGCCTCAGATGCAAATCAAAAGTATTAAAAACAAGCAATTTTAAAAACTCTTTTTAATGAGGGGAAAATTTCCAATAAAATGAATAAATCACTATATAAATTGAAGAACAGGCGACAATGTACACATTTTACAGATAATGCAAAGAGTACACTTACTTATCTTTAGAGTCATTTTCGATGAAGTTCCCGTGCATGAAGAGATCCATGATGTGAGAGGCAAACCACCAACCATCATTGAAAGAACTAGAAAACAATAAAATAAAGATATTGATGAGCAATAGTACAATTTTTTATTACTCCGCATCAAAAAGCATGAGTCAGGAATATTTGGCTTTGTTTTTTATAACATAACAACAACTTTCTATTTCAATGTAATTATATGTGGTTTTCTTTAAAACTATTGCTTCACTTTGCCCCAAATTCAGTAATAATTTGTTAAAGAGAAAAAACTAAAAAGGCAGTTGTCAAAAGTTATGTTTTATTACTTAATTTGTTGGCTGCCACTCCATATTTCTCCATTCTTTTTAGGGAAAGTTCATTTTTGAGGATTAATACAATTAATTTGAAGACTAACGTTGCTGACCGAATAATAGAATATTTGCAATTTTCAATATAAATAAATGGATAAAAATATACAACCTTAAATCTAATGTGAGATGATACATACCAAGCCAAATTAATGACATTCATAACATCCAACTCCATCGCGGCTAAGATGATGGAGTCCACTAAATTTGACTTATTCGAGGAATTGACATTTTTGTAGTATGTCTAAAAACAGAATTTAGCTTTGTCATTGAGTAATCGCAACAATGCAATCAAAACAAGTTTTATTTAATAAGCTTTTAATTAAAAGTTTTGTACAATAGTATAACATAACTGACTTACGCGAGCAATATCTCCTAATGCAGAAATACTAATGCATGGATCTGTGTAAAGTAATACTGAAATCATGAGGTGATACCAGTTTTCGCATAGATTACTACAATAAACGTTGAAAATAAAAGCACATTAAACATATACACGATTAGTTAAAATAAATTCATTAACACTTTATCTCTCAACATTTTATTTGTAATAAAAAATATTTTTTTTTTCTAAATTGTGTTTTGTAGTAAATATGACACCTAATTCTTTTTAACAGAATTTTTAGATCACACATTTAGAAAATTAAAAGCAATGATGGAGCATCGTAATATATCAATCATGTCCACTTTGAACCAAAATATCTACTTTATTTGACAAAAAATAGTCAAGTATTCGCAAATTTTAACAAAAATCACAAAAATTTATATCTTTGCACAATTCTCTGCATGAGTGTCTCTTGAGTTTTTCACTGTTCAAATTTACCTAAAAGCAGCAGATTGCATCCTACCTACTAATGCACGTGGTTATCACGGAAACCACTGGATCTTATCCTACAAATTTTTAAATGGTTTTAGTCTACGGCGACCAGGTGCATAAGGGTTAAAAAGCATTAATTGCAAAAACTTAAAAAAGGTTGTTACAAAAAATTTAGGAAATCCTTGCAGTTTTTAATCAATTGTCAATCGTTGTCTCAAATATACTTGGAAAATTATTAATAAAGAGTTAGTGACATGATACACAGATTAAGTTTAACACCAATTAAAATGAAACACATTTAAATAAATTAGAAAGTTAACATTTTATCTTGATTATTAAAATAAGATTTTTTTTTAGTTTCAGAAGTATACTTTTGTCAATATAAATTAAGATGATTATATAAGGCACATCAAATTTACGAATAAAAATACAAATTTTTTAAAGTAAAAATGTAATAACTTTTTTTCTAAAACTCAATTTACTAATAAAAATCATTAAAAAAAAAACAATACTCACCTTTTCTCGCTCAAGGTTTCATGATCACCACATAAAATCTACAAAAGCAATAGTTAAAACTGTAGTTTAAGCAAAAAGAATAAATATAAAGTCAACCCACTGTACTATTACTTGATAATTAGGTTAATTTTGACTAGTCCAGCATCTTACTGAACATACTCAACTAATTAGAAAAATTTGTTTTCCAAAAAATAATAATTTTTTAAAAATAACTTAAGCATTTTGTTTTATTCAAAATCTGAACAATACATGTTTAAGCTTTAAATTCTAAAGGCAAAACAAAATTATCGCAATGGTATGTATTGAAAAATATTTAGTGTCATTTAACAAACAATGTCAATTTTGCCATGAAAACAATAATCTTATTTACTCACATTTTTTAATCTGTTTGATAATTAAAAAAAAAGAGTAGACAAAATGCTATGTATATTATGCAATACTATAAAAAAGACAACACTAAAAAGAACCCAAGCTCAGTTCAGGGTTCATACACATTTTTTGAAAATAAACAAATAGGAATAAACTAAGGACTTTTGAAGCAAATTATATAGATGGTATATTATAATGCAAACAACTTGTTTATATTTGTAACAAGAAAATTAGCTGTAATGTTGCAAATAAGTTCTTAATAATATATATATATATATATATATATATATAAAACTAAATGAATATAAAACAGAAAAATAGCTGTAAATCACCTAAAAGTCTATATGGTGCAAATTTTTAATCAGATACAAATTTGTGTTTAAATTACATTAAGGTAAACCATTTTTAGTAGGGTGAAGTGGGGCTAGTGCACTGAACTCTAACTGTAACTGCTGGAAGGCTCAGACCTTGTTTCCTCTATGGGCGCGTTGAAGCCAATTGAAAGCAGCCATGCTGTGACCCAATATTTTTTAAAAAATGATTTAGTGGTGTTTTTTATTACCAAAGCATTGCAGAAAATTTAAATGTATATAAATATTATATTTCCCTCTTACAGAATTAATTTTTATATTGCCAAACAAATAGTTTTTGCTCTTGCTTTTTATCTACTTCTACTTTGACTTGCAAATGGCTTTCTATTTTAATAGCAGATTGCATTTAAAATGGGTTTAAAAAGAAAATAGAAAAAAACTCAGCCAAAAGCAATACACGTTGGCTTATTTGAACATGAAAAATATACGAAATATTGCGGTAGCGAAGAAAGTAGGGCACATCATGGCTGCCTCCACATCAGCTTCAAGTCAACAAAATGTCTTGCCCTATCCAGAAGTTACAGTTAGAGATCAGTGGGCTAGTGCAACCGGGTTGATTTTTTATTTTGTCCACCCAGTGCAAAAATGGAAATGGATTGCACCTACTTTGCAAACTGTTTCTAGATTGACGTCTGAAGAAAATTCTCCTCTCCCGAGTCTGGTTTTGCATTCTTCTTGCCAATGCTTCCATCGGATGCGAAATTCGTTCAGTGTTATTCCACTGGCAGTCTGTACAGGTGAAAAGTAAGTTTTTTTTTAATAATTGTATTGTTTTTATAAATTATTCAGACAGATTTAAATAATGTAAATTAAAAAAATGTATGGAGAAAATTATATTTTGCTTCATATATACAAATATCACTTTTTACAATGCCACCATCATTATGTATGTAAAAAAAACTTACAAGAATTTAAGCTTTCCAAAAACTCCATTGTTTAACTGTTTGCAAGTGAAAACAAGAAATTTCATAATTTATCAATCACATAAGAAACAATGAAAAAATTTTGATGAAATTTTCAATGGTTTTAATTCTAGTTGCCGGTGAAAAATAAAATGACTTCCTTTTCAAAAAACATATTGTGTGTTAAGAATTGTAATAAACTGCCATAAAACTTTGATATACATTTTGAAATAACTGGATAGGCTTTTAAATGGTCAGAAATATAGTCATATTGGAGGTATTGACAATAAATTTGAACTATTACTATATTTTAACTTTTATTATAACTAATGTAGAATTATTTATTTATTCTGGGCACATATTAATAAAAATAACTAATAATTAATTACTGGCATTTGAAAATATATACTGCCTAAAGGATTTAATAACATCATTTTGAATTAGTTAAATTTGGCAAAAACAATGCTTATTAGTTATTTTTGAAAAGATAAATTAATGAAGCTATAAAAATTTATTCCGGTTTAATAGTCTAAGACAAAGTGTACATTGTTAAAGTGAGCGGTGCAAGTTGGCATGCAAGAAATAAGGTCAGTTCGAAACTTAAATAGGAAGATAAAAACAAAGTCTACAAGAGTGAATGTTGTAATTTATATTATGTAAATAGTTATTGAAGAAAAGGACTCACCCCATACATGGGCATCTTCTTGAGCAATTCATCCAGACTCAAGAAATCTTCCCTTTTGGATTTCCTGTGCATAGACAGCAAAGATCGGGCCGGGGCAATCTTCCCTTGCAGTAAGAACTGTATGATCTGGTGAAAGTTTTAAAAACAATATTCAAGAAGCATACAGGAGTCAAGACAAGACATTCCTCTGAAACTGGGACTGTCCCATTTAAAACCCGAGGCAAGAACGGCCAATGCCATGAAACGGAAGTACTCACGGTGTTCCAGTAGTCTTCATGGAAGGATGGCTCATCTATCTGCATTATCTCTTCCCTCTTCTTCTCAGCAAACACAAAGTGCCACTTGATCCAGTCCAGCAGCTTGAACAGGACACGGGAAGCTAAAAAGAGGGTTTTTCTAAATGGTTAGTTGAATTAATGTGGTAATGCAGCTACATAAGGGGCTATTATCGACAGTTTGGGATCTATCTTGAAGGAAAGACCAACACAGACAATTTATAAGGATTTACAATTTTAATGCAACTGATAAAAAAACCTACAGTAACCATTTATAACAAAAAGTTCTCTACAGTTGTAAATATTTATGATCTTCCAGAAAAAAAAGAAAGTTGTATTATTTTTACTTGGGATTGCTTTTTTATTCATTCCATACTAAGTTTTTAAAATAATTCATGGTCATATTAAGGATCCCCTAAGGTCGTTTTTGGAAACTAAAAATTTTCTAATCACCACTTGGACAAAAATAAGGTACCTTATGAACATAAAATCAAAATAAGGAATTTCAAGAACCATACAATCCCTGCAACAGATGTAAAATTTTTACAAAGAATTTTCATTATCTTTGTACTTTTTATTCAAAAATAGCAAGATCAAATTATAGAATAAATTAAAAAAAATCAAACTATAAATAATTTTTTGATAAAACAAAATTTATAGGTTTAACAGAAAAGATTCATTTTTTTTAAAAAAAAGTATTTTTTCTAATATAGAAATAAAGATAAATTTCAATTGAATTAGCAACTAAAAAATTCAGACACATAAAATTCAACAAGAAATCCCTACAATTTTAAAAGCTTTACAAAGCAATGAAAGGTTATTCATTGTATGCAAAATCTAACAAACAAAGAGATATGCATTTTATTTATATCAAGGGTTATTAGAGATAACAAAATAAATTTAGTTACCTGAGTGAGTGTCAACTATCAAAGATTGCAGTAGATGCCACAAAAGTTCAATATCCGAAAACATCTGCCTCTAAAAAATACAGTAAAAATAATTTAGAAGAATAAAAGACAAAAAAAAAAAAGAACACTGAAAGATTCTAACAATTTAAAAAAAAAGTTCTACACCATCAAAGGCTGTGCCAAAACATTTATCCATCTCAGAAGGAAATACTACTTCTTAATAAAATAGTTAGTTTTCAATTACGAAATAAATTATTTGAATTCGCGGATTGGCAACGTCCCTATTTCACTGCTTTAAAGTCAATTCCATCCAAAATTTTAATAAGACAACTATTAATATCTGTACATAATATTACCAAGGAATGAAATCTGTATTGCGGAAATAAATTTTGTTTAGTTATTGCAATTGAGTAAGAAAGACATTGATTTTAAAGTGGTGTCATTCGCTGCGCACAATGCCAACTTGTTATTCTTCCACCCAAAATCCTATTAAAGTGAAGTATACTAGCTTCATAGATTCTACAATCCAATAAAATATTTATTAAAATATATACTTTTTATTTAGTTAAACTGATTATTTATGTTACAATTACGCTGGGATACGCAGAACGGTCTTCAGTCAGAACATGTGACGCACATTCCCCAGCAATATTAGATTAAAAAAGCATATTGGCCTTCTATAGTTTGGAATTAAAGATGCATAGAAATGTTATGTGCTAATTGGGAAAAAATGTGTAGAACAAGTTGCATATTTTGTATGAAGCAGATTGAAAATACAGAAATTAATTTTAGATTATAGCAATATACATTAAATTAGAATTAATTGTTTTAAAAGCAAATTTTAACATTAAAGAAGACCCAAAGGTAACAGAAGAATTTCAATAAATCCACATACTACAAACTGCATAATAAAACTGTTACTTACAAGATCAGTCAATTCTTCATCTGCACAGTGCTCTGCAAACATTTCAAAGCATAAAATTAAAATCTTAATAAATTGTACAGCTTGGGTTAAACAAGTAAAATGTGAAGATAAATATATTTTTTTTATAAATTAATTCTAAGGATTTTTTACCTGTTTTAAGGGTTTAATTAATATACAAAAAATACTCACTGTGCCTAAGAATTTTATAATAGCATTTAGAAATGACTTTAGAAAACTACACATAAATGTCTGTGGCTTGAAACAAAAAGGACTAAAGTCTAACATTAAACCATTGCAACATTGATCCTTCTTGTTCCAAGCCACACACACATATATACATTCAATACACGCAAGAGTGATAAAATGTTTATTTTCGCTTTAATAAATAACTAATACAACATACATATTGTATTTATTTTTAAGAACTATAGTTTTTTTCAAACAATGTCTGAAAAAATTTATGTGTTTTTTTTTACGAGTATTAAAGCGTGCTTTAATAAGCTATGAAAAGTAATTCCATAACTTGGTTCTTAGATGCATAAATGAACATTTCTATGATTAAAGTTATATCCTTTTATATGCAATAAAAGGAGTATTTTACATACTTGATCACATTAAAAAATATCCAACCTGTAAATTTTTCCCCATGGCAAATTTGTAAAAATTATTGTGTAACATTAAAACATATATTTTTAAAAATATTAACTAAATAAAAAGTTTACCGATTATTTAATTACATAAACTTTTACTAGAAAAAGAATGCAAATGTTGTTTAAAAAATTAAGTTTAAAAGTATTTAAAAAAATGTTATTAAATAAGATAACATATTTTTTGAGGAATTTTGTAGTTTCTTGAGGACGTAAATTTTTGAAAAATGAAAAATCTTTTAAAATTTGCACAATATTATAAGTGAATAACACAAGGCACAATAAAAATAATTAACATTCGTATATTACAAGGCAAAGACAAACAGTATAAGTGAGCAGGTAGGATACTACAATCCGAATTTAAATTCTTCCTTTTATTATTATTTTGAAATCCGAAATATTACTTATGGGACTTTTGTTCTAGGGATGAGATGATAATTAAATAACAGTTAAATATATCATTATTTCAATTTCCAATAATTAAAAATATTATTTTTGAGAAATAACAGTTCTTTTCAAATCATCAAAAATAGAATTTTTCGAAATCGAACAGATTAGGTTCTTCAAACGATCAATAGATGGCGGTGTTTCATTTTATTATCTTTTTACATTGATATTCAAGGATTCCGTTTTCACCTCGGATTAAAATATCCCAAGCTGTGCGAATTATATCATACAGTGTTGGATTTTTAGAAGCTGTGCGACTTTTAAGATACTGTTACGATCAAAGACCTTACGATCCTCTGCGATATAACTGTTTCATTTTACATCGTTCTGAAGATTTTTGTATCGCTGTATTTTTGTATCAAAATATTGTAATAACCATTTGAATTCAAGCACATCGTAGTACGATCCTCTTTTTAATATTATCGATGCCGTCTCGTATCGATGCTTAGGGTGTTTGTTGTTATTTGCGATGTGGTTCGTTCCATTGATGTGTTTGAGTACGGGAAGGCGAAGGATGTTAGTTCGGGTGGGAAAGGAGGGGGGGGGGAAAGAAGCATTTTACGTTAATGACTCAGTTATCGCTTTGTTTATACAGATCGTTGAGAGATTTTTTTGCGGATACTTTAAAAGTGCGGTGTTGTTGTCTTTTTGCTTATGGCGCTGTTGCATTTAAATAAGTATTGTCGAAGCTATTTTGTGGACTATATATATATCGTTAAAAAAATATATTAGCATTGTTTGTAAATATCTGAATTAAATGCACTGAAGATAGTTTTTGCATAGACATTTTATGAACATATTTTTGGAAGAAAATAAATAGCTTTGATTTTTTAAAGCATATAGAAAAGAAATAATTATTTTCAAATTAAATTATATTGTACTGTAAAATAAAATTTTGCTTGAAAATATATTTTTTGTAAAACAAGCAGTTTTTACATGATTTTTTGTTTTTTAGTTAGGTTGAATTAAACACTTATGTACTCCTCTCCCTTTCTAAAAAAATACCTAAATAACAGTTAAAAATAACTGTTATTTGTCAATAATATCGAAATAACTACTGTTATTTCAGAATAACTGTTAAGCTCATCCCTATTTTGTTCTAACTCTTAAAGAAAGTGTTAGCGAAGTCTTATTACATTGTGGTTATCATAGTAATAAAGCATTGAATATTTCTTACCTGTAGCTGAATGTAAGTCTTCAATGCATACCAAAAGAACTGAGCGGTACCGCTGACTAGTTTTTGTTATCCTGAAAATATTTTATAATAGGTAAGCTCTCATTTGGATTGAATAGAAACATATGAAGAAATGTTTGTGAGATTTGATATAGGCTACTATTTACATTATTTATATGCAAGTCCATGTTTGCTGACAAAAGGACAAATTTAATTTGGTAAAAAAATAGTGAAAATGCATAAATAATCAGCAAAACACCAGTTTCAACTAACTTTCAAAATATCATTATTTTGAATAAAAAAGTATAGACCACCAGTAAATATAATTTTAATTGATAAATCTAACTGACAGAAAGGCTAATTATAAAATAAGCTAAAAATATTTCAAATTCTTGGCTTCTAAAAAGGTGAAATTTGAAAATAAAATGCATTAACCACCTGGTGGATACAGACTTGTGCCTCTCCAGTTTTCCCAGTAGTAAATATAAAAGTTCTTAAAAAATCTCTAATTTGAAACATTTTTCAAATTTAAAGCAAAGGCATAAAAGGGAAAGCCTTAGAAATCCTTCACTAGTAAAATAATTAAAAATGTTATTTAAAAAAAAAATGTTTTGGTAATGGAAATGAAACTCTAATACAGTGAAAACAAACCCAGAGATTCAATACTTTGTTTATTGTCAGTTAATAAAAGTTTATCAATACATTAAAAAAAAAATTCAATATAAAATGTTAATCTTTATATAAGTAAAATCTTTGGAATCTCCATGAGTGTGAGTTTACAATCAATGAAACTTTTATACTAGTGAGCTCATCTTAAATAATAATAATGAAGAAAAAAAAATTTCAATGGAAGTCTATTGATACACTATGATGAAAAAAAATATGCATTGTCAATCTAACTGATAAAAGGTTAAGCTTTAGGTGGGTTTCCTAAATTAATGTTGTATGTAGAGTATGTATTAATAGGTGGGTTATAATTTCAATGACTACTCTAAGCTGAATAAAACTGAAATCTACAGCTTATAGAGGATTGCAAACCACAGACAACACCCGTCTTTGTAGGATTATCACACATCCACAAGATGAGCCAACTGCACTAAGGTTTATGTATTTTGTGACATTAATTAGAAAATAAATTACTTAAGTTTATCAGACATTTATATGGAATGTTAAATATATAAAAAATAATGATTACAGTAGTCAAATGATGCCTATTTTGCAAACAGTTGCAATGAATTCAATGGAAATAATGCACTGTTTTACTTACTCATTACGTTTGTTTCCTTCATCTTGCATGCCTTGAATGCGTGCATTGAGGGACAAGAAAATACCTGAAATATTCAATTCATTTTGTTCTATATTAACTAAAGAAGTGATAGAGGATTTTTTTTTACAAATCGAATCTTTTTTACGAATAAAATAAAGTACAAGATATTATTATATATCAGTGTTCTCTAGAAATAAAAAGGGGCACGGAGAAAAAAGATTAATATAGTCCTTTAATGAGGATATGAAATAAATTTTTCTTAATTCAACCAACTGGTTAGCTAATGATAAAATTAAATACCTGACAAATCCAATCAAAACATAAAGAAGTATGTAAATTATAAGAAATTACAATAAATCTTCAAAATTATAGTTCTGTTATCAAAGTCTGAATAAACCAGCATCATTGGAATTTTTAAATTTCCCTTTTTCTTGGCATAGCTAATTGTCTCTTAAAAAGTTAAGTAACTGTAGAACTGAATTAAACTTTTAAAACTTTCAAAATGAGGAAATTTGTTTTAAATATAAAGAACATTTAAAATTTTCTATCTCTAAAACCTGAAAAAAACCTTCCTTTAAAAATGCTGCTTTCAAACCTGCAACTCTAGTTAGTTGATGGTAACCAAATTCCTCAACAGTGCAATTCCAATTGCTGTTGTAATTCAAGGCATTTGAAATCACTAGCACTGTAGCTACAAAACTTCTCTTAAAAATGTGATGCTCTTTCCAAGATATAAAATTTTTAAGTTCATAAATATTAGTTTTATAACAAAATTTGAACGCCTCCTTAAAGATTAATGAAATAATACTTACCAGAGGATTCGTTAACCAGTTTCCGCACATAATCATTGTAGAGGGCCGACTTTGGAGATATTTCATGTATGTAAAGAGGAGGCTCATGAACAACTGTAAATAAAAATATTAAAGTAATATTAAAAGTATAGAATTTTATAATGCAAATCAAAGATTAAATCTTAAGATTATGGAGCCATCTCCTCCTTAATTGGCAGCTGTTAAAGTAAAAAATAAAAAAAAAAGGAGGCCATCCCCCAAGACATCAAAATTAATGTTGCCAAATATGATTTTAGTTCAAATTAAAGCAACCCTGGGTAATACTTGCATAATGTCTTACATGCATGTGCAAATAGTTGCATAATATATTTTGCAAGCATGCGCAAATTTGACTCCAAATTGTAATTTCGTTAATTTTCCAATCATCATTTTGTGGTAAATTAATATGCTAGTTTTATCATTCCCATTTTCATAATTACCTATATTAAACTATTAATACATATATAAAGTAATAAGTTATAAAACCTTGCTAAAATGATGTTAAGTAAATTTTTTATTTTGTGTCTGTCATTGGTTTAGTCTACAGGAAGTAGCTCCACCAACTTGTTTATTTGACATCTTATATCTCGGTGTTTGAAACAGAAACCCTAGGCCTTCCACACCAAAGTTGTCGATCAAAATTGATTTGGAGGAGTCTCCCTTATTTTTGATTTTTACCCATTTCTATTAACAATTAAGGTAATATTTCCTGATAATACTGTTTTTCTTGTTATTTTAAGTTGGAGGCTGCCCTGTGCTTTATTTTGGTGTGAACTTTTTGCAAAGACAATTAAATTCTAAATGTGGTGCTTTTAAGTTTTAGGGTTTCTATATCAACTCGGCTGCCATCAGCATTACACTTAAAAATGTCTCACTCCACATAAAATGAAATGATTAAAATGTATTGAACATTGACCCTGACATCTTGTCCAATCTGGTGATACTTTTTGACAACACTGCAAGGGGGAAAAAAAGGATGAGTTTTGAAAAAGAGTGAGAATCCATAGCGGGTTGAGCATCGTTTTTCAGAAATTCGCCAAATGATTTTCAACGCAGATCCATGACAATCCTACATGTCTTAATGCATTTTTTTTATTGTTTTACTAATGATTTAAAAGGCTTTCGACGAGATACATATAGTGAGTAAAAAGAAAACTTTCTTAGAAAATGGTACATCAGGCATTGCTTTACATTTTTTAAGCCATTTGACATTCCACATAAAAAAAACAGCTCAGTTAAGTAATTTTAAAGACTGATTGTATTACGTCACACCAGAGCTACGCAATGGGACAATTCCAACTAATCACAGTGAAAGAAAATTAGTCATAATTAGGGATGAAACGGATATCCGGTAACTATCCGGTATCCGGCTGCTTTTTAACTATCCGGTATCCGGAAGTAAAGTGCCGGATATCCGATTTTACATGCCGGATATCCGGATGAATAAAACAGCGAAGATTTTTTTTTTGTGGCGATCAATTTTCTTTGTTCTCGCTTTAACTATTTTCCTGAAAATTCTACCAATGTATTCACAGTATGCAGATTCTCCCTTTAACCAATAGAGACTTTTAAAAAAACACTTTTTTTCAAATTTTTAACTTTAAAATTATACTTTTAACGAATCGTTATGATGGAGGGTCATCACAACTAATATAGAGTTGAATTAAAACATAAATTTCTCAAAAGTTTAAGCAAACTTGAGTTTTCATGTTTGGAATGAAAAGACATATGGGAACGTCCATTGTTACTCTTGTGACGGTCAGAGAAAATTTTCATAAAAACGTACATTTTTTACAATACTAAAAATATTTAGGATAAAATTCAAAATTACTATTTAAAAGTTCATGTCATTCCGCTTCATAAAACATATCTAATATGTAATTTAGTATATTTTTGTTGTCTAGGAAATAAATCAAAATTTTGTTACTCTTGTGACCACTGGAAAAGGCAAAATACAAAAAGTGTTTTTAAAGTAGAATTCCTGTGAATTATATAAGAATAAAAAACTCAAATTTACAAATATAATAGAGCAATTATATCTCTTCAAAAGGGAAAAACTTTTGAATCTCTTTGACAAAATCTGAATTAATGGCATTGTTTTAAGTAAAAGGCTAAGCGTTACTCTTGTGACATTTTGTCCACAATTGAATTTCTGCTTAAAAACCTCAAAAAATCATTAATATATGAGCTAATTCTCGATTTTTTTTTATATACAACAGTTTTAAACATTGATAGGAGTCTAAAATAGCTTAAAAGGGTATAGAATTATTATATTAAAAAATAGTTTACTAAAAAAATATTTTACAAATATAAGAGCAACAAAATTAGCCACAATTTGGTTTCTTTTGTATCAAATAGCATGATCATAAGGTTCAAACTTTTGAATTCTTTTTACTTTTGTGTGTATTAAAGCACCTTATTTGATATTCATCATATACTGTTAGAATTAACGGACCACAACATAGTTTACATTCACCTTCTGGTTATATTGCAATTTCTCGGCTCCTTTGTGTTCTGCTACTGAGCAGAATTGCTCTTCGTCTTCATCATCGATTTCACTTGTAGTTTTATTGCTGTTTCCTTTATAAAATATGAACTCTTTGTAGGAATTATCGTGTGTTATGGTCAATGGTAGATAGTGGCATTTTTGGTAGCTTCGACAAAGTGTGTTTTTGTGTGCCCTTCACTATACAATTTCTCCAAGAATAATACGCAAAGGAATTCTTTGGCTATGATTTCTTCATTTTGTACATAAAGTATGTTTACCTTTGTTGCACCATGAACAAGTTCTGCAAAATTAGCAGCTTTTTGTATAATTGCTTTATACCATGCACTTCATTTCATAGACATCACTTAAAAAAAGAAAACCACACTGCACTACAGCACTCGTATCATAAGCTTTTGAAAAAAATGTCCATGAAAAATGTTAATATTTAAGTGCTGACATGTTTATAAAATTATATTTTTGTTTAAATTGGCCTGTGCAACCATCAGAAAAAACTTGATACACTTTTGACCGTTGTATTTTCTTGGAGCTGCATTAAAATATTGTGCAAACACATTTACAGAAAATCTGTATTGTATTATATAATTGTCTTTCTATGATATCTTTTCAAAATGCACATTCTGAATGTCTACCAACATTCAAGTAAGGTATCACAGCACCAGCGCCGTAACAAAAATAAAACAGGCTTGAAACAGCAAATTTCCCAACTTAACGATTCGAAATTCCCAACTCAACAGTGCTGAAAATTTCCAGTTCCAACTTATCAGCATTTTTCATCTTTTTTTATATACATTTTAGGTAACATTAAATAGTTCACTCACAAGCATTGATTTCTTGCACCCATATTCCAATGCAATGTCCGTTCTGAGGTCTAATTTAAATGTAATGATACAAGTTAGGCCATTTCTAATCTGCCCTAGCTTTCATTTGCTAATAATATTAATTTTCTTCAGGCATAAATTTTCTCAAATTGGAGATTTTTAGAAGTAGGAATTCCCAACTTTTAGAGTTTCCAGATTATAGTTGGGTCATGCTCCCCCCGGTGCGACAGGCCTGCACAGCATGCTAAATCTTTATGAATGGAGAAAATAAATCTGCAACTGTCCAATGAATTACTTTGAAAGTTTTTATGAAAACCTCAAATGCACAGATTCTGAGGACCTGCTGTCATAATTGTTCTGTAATTTTAAAGTAAATAAAAAATTAAGTTCATTCATTTTAAAAACATGAATGAATGCAATTTAATTTGTTTTAAATTAATTATTAATATAATTAATTATGGAAAAACTACTTAAGAACTTATTCTTAAAAAGGGCAAAGCCAAATAAACTTAAAATATTGTTTTTGTTTTGGTCTGAAGACAACCTATTTGATTTACTTGTCAGAAATGTTATGCGTTACTCTTGTGACACAGTCATTTGTTACTCTTGTGACAACACAACAGAGGCTGTTCTATGCATGACACACAAAAAATAAATGGTGTAAAATATGTCTTATTCCATCAAATCAGAGATTAAAAGGTTTCAAGTAAAAATGTTAAGTAGTTTTTGCAAATTTGAAACTTTTATATGTTTTTTGTTACTCTTGTGACAATTAAATATCACTATTAAATAGAGTTAAAATTTTATTCAAAAGCTAATCTAAAATATTTCAACTATATATATATGATAAATATGTAAATGGATTATGAATTTGTATATATAATGATTTCAATTAATGAAAAAAATTAAGAAAATAATATACTATAATCGAAGTGACATTTTTGGCACAAATAAAAGTGAAGAAATAAGTCAACTTTCAGAACAATTTCATTGCAGACTATTATTCTTATGAAATAATACCTTACAAATTCATATCCAGCAACTTTCTAGGATTAAATTGATATACCACACTTACAGTTTGGTTAAAATTTTAATTTCAGTAAAAAGTTTCATTTTTGGTGGACGTTCCCATATGGTAAAATTACAATTATTCAGAAATTAAGTGTAAAATGTACAAAACATACGACCATTGCTAGCAGTACCCTAGAATAACCCTTTGTAAATAAAAAAGTTTTTTGAATGTTTATTCAATTTTGGTATCACTTTAAAGATAAGGAATTGGGAAATATTACAGAATAAAAAAATATTTTAAAATTTTTGACCGACCGATTTCCATTTTTTCTATAGTAGTGTATGAGAAGTTATTTTCATAAAAAATAAACTGCCGGATATCCGGCAAAATCCAGTTCGGATATCCGGTTTGTAATGTACGCCGGATATCCGATATCCGGCAAAACCACTATCCGGTTCATCCCTAGTCATAATGGATTTTTTAAAATCAATTAAAAAAACTATGAACAAGGTGATCATAGCCAATGATAACAGGAGATTTGGGCATGCATCCCCCTCCGTACAGTCGGCAATTTTACCAGGCAATGGTACATTTCCGGACGGGTAATTAAAAAACAGCTCGCGCCCCCTTCGAGGAGTCATTTGGGGTTTTTCATCCTCTCCGAGTAGGCAATTTTGGAACTGGGCAATGACACACTCTAGTAAATTCACATTAATAAAAATAATTAAAAATGCATTTTTTGATACATTCATAAATAACAAGTGTGAATTACTTACGTTTCGACTTTGCTCCATTTTGGACCCCGTAAGCAATAAAACCATTTCTGGGAGAAAAAGCAGCTTGAGCGCCGCGAGAAAGAGCCACATCATTTATTTCCTGAATAAATAGGTATCACAGAAAAAAAATCAAATGCTTGTGGGACTGCTATGTAACGTTGGGAGAAAATAATCCCTGTTATAAACAGTACAGTAAAGAGAAGGATAGAAATTCATAAAATTTTTAGCTGGAGAAAACAACTATGAATGTAAATAACTTACCAAGGTTGATATACCCGGTAGTTCAATGTGTTTTGCCGCCATTGAACTTGAAACATCTTCTGCTTCTGCATTTACCATGATGAATATTTATACTATTTTATATGCCTTTGTTATTATTTGGCGGAACTATGGAATAATGAAAACATGGAATATTGTAATCAAACAAAATGTTTAAAATCGGTACCGTGATAGTAGTAGTTTTTTCTTGTTTTTTTGCTTGTAGTAAAATGGTGTACTCTTGATCCAGGATTATATTTGACCATTGAGTTTTTAAATATAATAAAATGATCAAATACACATTTCTAATTAATAAATAAAGTTCGCATATTTTATTATGTTCCGAAATAGTAACTAATGTTTTAAAAAAAGTAATTATAATTTTTTTTTATCAGTAAGCAGGAAGTAAACAATTAAACACAGCTTTCGTTATTGCCATGTGTTTTGATTTTGGATTGTTTATTTTCGACTTTTAAAGATCTGTGGTTTTCGTATATTTGCGATCTTATTTACAATTTAAAATTAAATGATGTAATATATTGCCGAATGTGTTCACCACTTGTATTTTCAGGGATTGTTTCTAAATTAAAAAAAAATATGGAATTATTAAAACTGAATATTATTAAAAAATTTCATCCATTTTTTGGATTTGTATTATGCAACATGTTTTACCTCGGCCAAGCTTGTACGTGGTTTGATTAAATTGCTTAACTTCAATTTTATTATTTGTGAAAAATGTCAGTAAAAATCGAAGAAACTTCCACAGCTGTCATAATCGCAGCGAAACCCGACAGAAAGGTGTTCAGACCCAAGCGAAAAATGGTGTCCGGCATCCCAGCTGACATTTCCGAGGACCCAGAGCTCCTGAAAGCTATCAGCATTCTCCCTCCCAACTACAACTTCGAAATCCCGAAAACCATTTGGCGAATAAAAAAATGCCAATCAAAATGTGTTGCCCTCCAGTTCCCAGAAGGACTGCTTCTATTCGCACTCACCATATCCGACATTCTAGAAAAATTCACTAATGTCGAGACTGTCATTTTGGGCGACGTCACGTATGGTGCTTGCTGCATCGACGACTTCACCGCTCGGGCCTTGGGAGCCGATTTGATGGTCCACTATGGTCACAGTTGCCTTATTCCCGTGAACAGAACCGAGAATATAAATATGTTGTATATTTTTGTCGATATCAAGATCGACTCATTGCACTTGGTGAACACCATCGAAAAGAATTTCGAGAAAGGTCCTCTGGCAGTTCTGAGCACCATCCAATTTGTGTCCACCATCCAGCACATTGCTCCTGATCTGCAGAGTTTGGGGTATGATGTCGAGATTCCGCAAGCAAGGCCTTTGTCGCCCGGAGAAACACTCGGGTGCACTTCACCGAAGATCAAGAAGTCGCAGAAGGTGGTCTTCATCGGAGACGGGAGATTTCATCTGGAGTCTGCGATGATTGCCAACCCCACATTGGAGTTTTACAAGTAAGAAACTTCTCAAGATTTTTAGATTGTATTCTTAGTTTTAAATAGTAATTAGATGTGCTTTTGATGTGAATACATTTTTAAAATTAGTATGGGTACAGTACGTAGCCACACAGGATCTTAACCTAAAAAACTACATTTGTAAAATCCCCGCAAATCCAAGAGGAATCGGGCTAGTGGAATAAATCATCTACCACCATGTAGAAGAAAGTGGGACATTTTGAACATGCTGATTGCTAACCTGTTCCCTCTCTTCGGAACTTTGTACTGCGTAGGGGGATGTCTTTCTTGGCAGCAGCATACGTTTCCATCCCCAATATTTAATAAAGAATCAGCCATTACAAATTTTTATAACAAAAAGAAAACATTTAAAAGAAAAAAAGTTTCGAATAGACATCTTGGCCTTCTTCTAGAAAATACTTTAACACAATCATTAAAATTTAACTGCATTTTATAAAGTTAGTAGTGATATTTAATAACCTTATTGTGGTATTTGATAACCTTTTTTGTTTTATTAAGTTCTTTAAATATTTTTTAACTCTTCTAAGAACGCTAAAAGATCTTTCTGCTAAAGCATTTGATACTGAGATTGTTAAAAACTACTTCAATAGTTTTAAAAGTTTCGGGTAGACAACATGCATCGAATTTTTCTCCCAATTTACTTGCAGTGACCAAATGTTAACATAAAAATAGATATAAGTGACATAATTAATTTTGTAAACAAAAGTTATCCAAGTAGAGGTATAGGTGTTATCCAACTAAAATTACGTTAATTATAGTTCAGCTTTCGATTGAATAAAGCTATGATTTCTTAAACTTTTTACTCTCGAGCCAAGTAGAATTTTGAGGGTTCTCAAATTTGTGCATTCAGGTAGAAGTGTACCGAACAGTTTTGTTCTTGAATACTTTGAAGTAATACAAAGGTCAGAGGGGGGAGTGGCTAAACGTCCAACCTGATTGTTTCGGCCCAACTTCCTAACAGACGATGGAAGGTCTTTTATCCACAAGGGATGATTCCATGTGAGTTATGGGGGTGGAAGCACATTCTGTAGACTAGGGCAACATCTTCTTCCCGGCGGTGCAAAGGTCACAGAGGAGAATGGGTAAACAATCGGCCTGGTCGACATGCCCAACTTTCTTTTACACAATGGTATGTATTTTATCCACGTAGACTGATTCTCCATAGAGTTATAGAGATGGAAGCATATAGCAGCCTAGTGCGACATCTCCTTCCAGGCGTGCAACGGTTAGAGGGGAATGTATTAACAAACGACTTGGTTGATGTGTCATATTTTCCTTTACGCGATGGTAGCTTATTTATCCCTATAGCCTGATAACCCATGGGCGTAATCGTATATTGCAGTTAACGGAGACATTCTCCCCAATTGGTTCAGAGGACGGAATGAGTTAATAATCAGCTTGGTTGACGTTGTGCACCTTCCTCAACATGATGGTAAACCATTTATCCCCATACGTTTATTCCACATAGAATTATGGAGGAGGAATCATATACTGCAGTTGTGGACAGTGGCGGCGATTGGGTGGTAAAAGTGGGGGGGCAAGATCAAGATGAAACAAGTGTGTGTGGAGCGCGGGGGGGGGGGGGGGGGGTGAAATAAAAATATTGACCACCAAAACAATGAATATTGCATATTTATATTTACTCATTGTTTTGAATTATTTAAAGAAAGGATACTATCTTAAAATAGGTACGAGACGCCCAGGTCGATTATTAACCCATTTCCGATTATTCCCCCCCCCCTATTTTTATGGAAGGATATGGACTGTTGCAAAGAATCTAATTAATATACTTGTTGACCGACCTCCAAAGGGATAGGTATCCTTTCCATTTGTGTCAGAGTTGAAAAAGAAATGAGGAAATTTTTATGTTCTCACCCTTTCAATTCCCTGAAAATTTCCTGCAGTATTTGCAATTCTGCACTTGTGGTGCGACTTTTGGAACCCTGAGAAAAATACTTACAGTTTCAAACTGTAAAATAGTGCAGGCACGTAGGTTTAGATTTTATAGGGGTTCAGTGGAATCCTTAACCCCACAAAATCCTCACCCAACCCGCCACCAAATCTATAACATTTTTTTTCTCAAAAAAATTGTTCATTTTTATTAGTAAAAAGAAATACGTTGAAATACTAATTAACTACTTTTAATAGTTGTCAATAACTATGTATTCTTAAAATAAGTAAATCACCCCTAATTCTGAAATAAATTTACAGAACAAATTTAAAGTTTGAGAATCCTTATAATATATGTGTGGGAACGATTAGTTAGATAATTTATAGTTATGGTAATTTAAAGATGTAATAAGCGTTTTAGTTGACCAAAACTGTAAAGAATAATATAAAGGCTACATGAGCTAAAGAAATGTGGGAGTCAAAAGACTCGACATTGCATGGTATTGTGCAACACAATCGACACTGTTGATTTTAAATTAAACACTAAATATACATAATTTAATTCAAAAGAAATTATTTGCTTATTACCAATAAATATTAACTTCCATTAAATAAATTTAAATTATAAAGGTAATTTTAATTAAAAGATCAAAAAGAAAAAAGAAATTTACCAACTTAACGGTGCCAGGTGTTGTCCTCGTTAACTGACCATGGTTCAAATATATGAGGCATTGTTCACGAGTCTTTCCTTCAAGATGGGCCGCGAACCGTCGCCAATAGTCCAATATGCTATAGTGCGGCGACGTCCAATGAGAGGTCCGTTCCGAGGTCTATTTTAAGTTTATGGCAAGTTGGGCGCTCTAACCTTCCCTCGCTTTCTTTTGCTACTTCTTTGGGCTTACATTTTCATAAATCAGGGATTTTTAAATGACGGATGACGAAATTCCCAACTTTTAAGGATTCCAGATTAGTTGGGAAGGGGGGCTGGGAAGGAAGTCGATCGAAACAAAACCGCAAATCACATGTACAAACAGTAATAAAAGAAAATTTATTACCCTTATAACTCGATGGGCTCCCTAAATGCTCAGACGTTCGGCGCCTATAGATTGCGCAATACTAGATTTTAATATAAGAAGTTTCATACAGTCGCTTGATAAAAAAAGGGTGTCTGATCTTGAACTATATTTAGAACTAAATAAAAAAAGGCGATATTAGCCGACTGGTCTGGGTTGATTCTATGGACCCGGATTTAAGTCAAAAAGGAAATTACAAAAAGTAAAATAAAAAAAATTACAAAGTTAGGTAATAATCAAAGAGCAGGTGCTGGGTGTTTTCGCGGGCCAATAAATTTAAAACTATTATAGAAAACATGGGAGATGATTTTGCTTTAGAATAAAGTGGCAACTTTGAAGTATTTTAAGGTTAACGAAATTATGTGGTCTTTGCTCGAACAGCCATACCACAATATGGTTTCCATAGCATGTTTTGCAGCATCTTGTTTATACGACCCCGTTTGACGATCTTTTCCCTTTGTTATCTTTATTTTTATTTCAAACCTAACATGACGTCCACGGGTTTCTGTCCCAATACCCCATGCTCACAATCAAGACAGAATACACCCCCCCCCCCTCCCCACACACACACACACAATTTTTTTTTTTACAGAAATTCGGTTTTTAATTTTTTTTTTATTTTACTTACAATGGGAGGAGTTTGACCCCCCCCCCCTTACTTACGTGAATGTGGTAGTGGGAGGAAGTTGGGGTTCAAAATGTTTCCTTTGTTCGGAAATGCAGTAAAACAATTGACTTGTAACTTAGTTTTAATAGGTGCAACATTAAAAAAGTGCGGGAGCAACATCCAAAAAAAGTGCGGGGGCAACCGCCCCCCCTTGCCCCCCCGAATCGCCGCCACTGGTTGTGGATGACTTTCCCCTTCCCTACGAATTACAAATGTTAGAGGGGAAATCGGTTTGCATCTATCAACTGTAGTAACAGGAGGAGAGGGGTTGTAGTACAAAATTTGTTCTTATTTCGGCAAATCAGTAAAAAAATTGAATTATTTGTTATTTTTGAAGGTGCAATAGTTAAAAACTAAGGGGGGAAACATCCGAAAGCAATACCCCCCCCCCATGATTTGCCGCCTTGATTACTCAGAAAAAAAAATTAATTAAGGCAAAAAAAAATTCAAATTTAGCATTTTTAAAAAAAAATTCAAATTTAGCATTTTTAAAAAAAACCTACCACATTGCAATCTATATATATAAATACGAAATCCCCTAAAATCTACATAGGATATGAAAACAGCTATAATCTATATATATAATACTCAGGGACCGACTTACAAGCTTAGGGGCCCCTCGACGTAATTCAAAATAAAACTGCTAAATTTATGCACAAGCACACAATACAAAATGACGTAATCAGTCAGCTTTAATGCAAATATAATTTTTTTTTTTAAACTACTAATTTTCTTCTTTTGATAATTTGAATTAACGTTAATGATCAATACTGCGACAGAGTTTTTTCATACGTTTCTAGTTCTGTTATTCCTTCATTTTTAGCTTTTTTTTAGTTGAGCCAGATTAGTACGTTCTACCCATTTTATAGCTAGCAAATCCTACGGTAGTAAACGAAATCTCCGATAAATAGCAAGCATGTTACCGTAATGCACAATTCAGTCAAACTCCATTCAATCAACTGCAGCCAAAAATCGAAATCGGCTACATCGTTGCCATGGCAACCGCTACGTAGTACAGAGATTCCCCCCATGCTAATGCACTACATTTGTGAGAAGGTACAGCCGAAATGAGTTTTCTTGTTTTAGCTGCACTTGAGGTTCGATATGCTGATTGGCTAATGGGTGAAACGAGAACTTACGAGATTATATCCAAACGGAAATGGTTTTCGTGATACATTTACTGCGTGCTGTTGTTTCAGGACATGGTCCTGCTGTTGTTTCGTTATGTAAGTTAATATTTAAATTGACCGATTCGCATGTTTAAAAGAAAGCAGGATTGCTTTAATTTTCAAAAAATAAGTAAATGTTTTCTATTTAATTCGCATGTTATCATTTCTTAAAAATTGAAAGGAAACTTGATTTGAGTAGTGAATAATAAAGAATTTCCGTTCATGTAAGGTTTTTAGAAAACAGGGAGGGGGGGGGGGGGGATTTACATGATTTCGGCTGCACTAACATGTTAGACCACGGGCCGCCAGTGTCAGATAGTAGAGGTTCCCAGGGCCTGATTTTCTATAATATACGTTCCATTCGGTCTTAGGAGCACCCAGTATTGGAGGCCCCAACTATTATTTAATTGAACATCAATTGCAGTAAAATAACCTGCCTTTACCGAAAATCCTTATTGTTATTGACATTTTTCCAAATGGTTATGCTAACCAGTGGCGGCCCGTGGTCTAAAATGTTAGTGCAGCCGAAATCATGCGAATCCCCCCCCGCCCCCCTCCCTATTTTCCAAAAACCTTTTATGAACGGAAATTCTTTATTATTCACTACTCAAATCAAGTTTCCTTTCAATTTTTAAGAAATAATAACATGCGAAAAAAATAGAAAACACTTACTTATTTTTTGAAAATTAAAGCAATCCTGCTTTCTTTTAAACATGCGAATCGGTCAATTTTAATATTAACTTACAACAGCAGGACCATGTCCTGAAACAACAGCACACAGTAAATGTATCACGAAAACCATTTCCGTTTGGATATAATCTAGTAAGTTCTCGTTTCACCCATTAGCCAATCAGCATATCGAACCTTAAGTACAGCTAAAACAAGAAAACTCATTTCGGTTGTACCTTCCTACACAAATGCAGTGCATTAGCATGGGGGGAATCTCCATACTGCGTAGCGGTTGCCATGGCAACGATGCAGCCGATTTCGATTTCGCTTTTTGGCTGCAGTTGATTGAAGGGAGTTTTTTCCCCTCCTGAATTGTGCATTACGGTAACATGCGTGCTATTTATCGGAGATTTTTTTTACTACCGTAGAAATTTCATTTTCAATTCTAATCTTCATTTAAGAAAATTAGTAAAATATCTGATTTTAGTTTTAAAATACACTAATGAATTTAGGTGCAGCCCGGCTGTACTTGCTGTAGTGGGCGAGCCGCCACTGATGCTAACACCTATTATAATTTATTTTTAGAAATTATTTTTCAATAGTAATCATAATATACAATATTTTTCGGTTTTCGATATAATTTTTTAGGAAGGAGGTCCTCATCAATGATACTGTACCTGTAGTACTGAATT
The DNA here is from genome assembly GCA_963932185.1 of Troglohyphantes excavatus. Taxonomy (NCBI): domain Eukaryota; kingdom Metazoa; phylum Arthropoda; class Arachnida; order Araneae; family Linyphiidae; genus Troglohyphantes; species Troglohyphantes excavatus. The sequence continues at coordinate 1,511,651 of OZ010666.1, read as the reverse complement.
TTTGAAATCGGTCGATGAAATCAATGTTCTTCTATTATCATAGTCAAATATTTATATGCATTCCTTCGATTTTTGTTAGGCTAATCGCGCGTGAGCAACAATTGCACTGCAACTTTGAATCACGAGCAACTAAAAAAAATTAAATGCCTACTGCGAGCGACTATTTATTGTATCCAATCCTCTCAAGACGATATTTCACAATCGCCAAAGTGAAAGTAAAAAAATCGCCAAATTCGAATCACCACAATCTATATCAAATTGTCAATTATTTGCTGAAGCTTTTACTGCGGTGTCGAAGAAAGGATATTTTGTGCAATAAAAAGATACAATTTGAGTTTTCCGTTTGCAACTAAATAGTTTAGTTGCCAGTGCGCAGTACACCTTATTCTGTCATGGAACATACCCTTTTTGGGCCACCCTTTTAGTGTTGCGCGAATAGTGTTTACGCACAGGAGCCCTGCGCTTTTGAAGGGGCCCAGTTTCCTTCGCAAAGAAAGAGGGTACATTGAAAAAGTGTTACAGAAATAAAAAAAAATAATGTGCTTTTAAAAAAAAAAAATTTAAGGTTTATTTTAAACTTCCTTTTTTAAACTCTTTATTCTGAATGTGTATTTCTACAAATTTAAACGGTTTCGGTTATTTTTGGTATTGCTACAAATATTTTGATTAGCCCCTTGACCGGGAATTTAATACAACACATTCTCTGCGAAAGGACAATTTAATTTCTGAATTTGGAAAGTGTCAGCTGAATTGATACGAGTCAAATAAATCGAAAATAAATATTATAAAGTTTTTTTTCGTCAGTTGTCATACGAATGAACAATGATGAGTGCTATTCGTCTTTACCCGTTTGGCCTAGTTTCATGCAAGACGAGTGGCCCTCGTCATTCCTGGTCACAAGGTGTTAACTCAACATAAAAAAAATATGAAGCATCTATACATACCAGTTTGGTTGAAGAATTAAAAGAGGCTCCTCTACTGCTTAATTTTTCACAATGTTAACAATCTCACCCTTTGTTATAATTTTTTTCAGATACAATCCTTACGACAAGCGGATCACCAGGGAACACTACGACTACGACAAGATGACGGCCATCCGCAAGAAAGAAGTCGAGGTGGCCGCAAAGAGCCAGAACTTCGGCCTCATCCTGGGCACTTTGGGCAGGCAGGGCAGCCCCAAGGTGATGGACAACATCAAGAACATCCTCCAGAGAGGCAACAAGACCCACATAGTCGTGCTGCTCTCCGAAATCTTCCCAGAAAAGCTGAAGCTGTTCCCGGACATTGGGGCCTGGGTCCAAGTGGCGTGCCCCAGGCTCTCCATCGACTGGGGGTATGCCTTTGGCAAGCCACTGCTGTCACCCTACGAGCTCGCAGTCGTCATGAAGGCAGTGGCGTGGCAGGAGAAGTATCCCATGGATTTCTACTCGTCGGAGAGCTTGGGGTCGTGGACGCCGAACCATGTCGCCCCCGCTGTTGAAACCAAAGAGTCTTGCGGTAGTTGTCAAGATTGTAGTTGCACCACTAATAAAGATTGAAATTTATTTTGTGCTTCAAATAATGTTGTGTTTCTTAGGCTAGCCGCGCATCACCAACTGTCGGACGTCCGACTAAACTGTTTAATCAACCACAATTAAATCGCTTATTGCAGAAACTCCATAAGTGTAATGTTAACTCAAAAGCAGTTATGGGGTTTCTGAAATAAACGATTCAATTGAAGACGTGGGTGTGAGAACCAGACAGCTCCAGTTTTTAAAGTTGTTGAGGAAGGAGCGAAAAACACTACGTTTCTTGTACCGTATGAGACAAAAGTACATATCCTTTTATTTACTACTGATGTTTAATAATTAAAACGTTATTGATATTTTGTAACCTGATAGTCCTGATACATATAAAAAAGCAAACATGGTTGTGTACATTCTCTACCTTTACAACCCGACAAGAAGAAACGCCACTGGAAGACTGACTCCAATATATCTGTGGCTTGGAACAAGAAGGACAAATGTCAATAAAAAAAACTTTTTTGAATATATGAATTTTAAACTTGTAAATGAAATATTAACCAATGTCAGGCTTCTCTAATTCTTCAAATCAACAATTCCGTGATTTCCGTAGCAACAAGGCAGGATCTCAAACTTTTGAAACCATTTTTCACAAAACAATCAATTATGACATTGGACCTTCTTGTACCAAGTCACAGATATGTCGTCGAATTTAAGAAATAATTACATGTTCCCAAGTTTAGAGCCTTCTTTTCAATTTTTGTCTGGGTCCGCCACTGGTTCTTGGACAACTTGTAGACAGAAGGTAGACTTGACAGCTACTTGATAAGACACTTTGATGTCTGTAACTGCTTGATTTATCTAGACCACTGTTTCATAACTTTTTTAGATATCCATAAACTACCTAGTTAAAATTAGACTAAGCGCGAACCACTTAAAACAAGAAATAAAAGCGGGAAAAAAAAGAAATCTACACAATCCACATTTTAAAAGTTTCTTATTGGTGAATGATATTGTTTTTAATAGTTATTAAATTGCATTACACATTAAAGCAAAATTATTTTTTTTCAAAGAAATAACCTTTTATTTTGCGAATTATCCGGATAATATCTGGTCCCAATTGACTGGATAATTGGAGTTCTATTTAGGGATGAACCGGATAGTGGTTTTGCCGGATATCGGATATCCGGCGCACATTACAAACCGGATATCGGATATCCGAACTGGATTTTGCCGGATATCCGGCAGTTTATTTTTTATGAAAATAAATTCTCATACACACTAGAAAAAACGGAAATCGGTCAAAAATTGAGAAATATTTTTTTATTCTGTAATATTTCCCAATTCCTTATCTTTAAAGTGATACCAAAATTGAATAAACATTCAAAAAACTTTATTTACAAAGGGTTACTCTAGGGTGCTGCTAGCAATGGTCGTATGTTTTGTACATTTTACACTTAATTTCTGAATAATTGTAATTTTACCATATGCCCTTTCATTCCAAACATGAAAACACAAGTTTGCTTAAACTTTTGAGAAATTTATTTTTTAATTCAACTTTATATTAGTTGTGAGATGTGATGACCCTCCACCATAACGATTCGTTAAAAATATAATTTTAAAGATAAAAATTTGAAAAAAGTGGGTTTTTTAAAGTCTTTATTGGTTAAAGGGAGAATCTGCACACTGTGAATACATTGGCAAATTTTCAGGAAAATACTTAAAGCAAAAACATAGAAAATTGATCGCCACAAAAAAAAATCTTCGATGTTTTATTCATCCGGATATCCGGCATGGAAAATCGGATATCCGGCACTTTACTTCCGGATATCGGATAGTTACCGGATCAGTGGCGGCTCGCCCACTACAGCAAGTACAGCCGGGCTGCACCTAAATTCATCAAAAACTAAAATCAGATATTTTACTAATTTTCTTAAATGAAGATTATAATTGAAAATGAAATTTCTACGGTAGTAAACAAAATCTCCGATAAATAGTAAACCTTTTTGCCGTAATGCACAATTCAGAAGGGAAAAAAAAATCAGTCAATGAAAATTGCAGCTAAAAAGCGAAGTCCGAAATCGGCTGCATCGTTGCCATGACAACCTTACGTGGTATGACTTCCCCTTCACGTTAAAATGAGGCTGTGACGTTACAAACGCAGCTCAAAAGGATTTTTTCAACTCGAGCTGTAGTTGGGAATTCTGTGAATTGATTGGCTCCCGTGTTTGAATCGGCGGGACGTGTGGGGAGGGGACCGAGTATTTTACTAGCATCTCTAGACCGCTTTGCCTGATGGAGGAAAAGCCCCTGGGATCGATAATTGTTAAAGGTCGTTAAAAAGTTGCACACCAAAATCTACGTAAGGCCAAATGAAGACGACACATTAAGAGTGCACCATCCTCCTACACAGTAATTTCTGGATAGCTCGCTATTGTGCAAATATCTTCTGAAAACTAGAAATAAATAATGAGAAAGAGCACAAAAAAAATCCTTTTGTGCTATTTTAATATAATTGAGGAGAGTATTTTCAAAAGCGAACATCTTCCTGGATGGGAATCATCAGCCGTAGAGAAAGCTGCTTGGCGACGAAATTCAAGCTATTCACTTTTAAATTGCGAATTGGAGACAATAGCAGTAAATAGCTGGAATTTCGGCTGAAAACAGTTCTCTCTAAGGCTGCTGAATCCCAGCCAGGAAGATGTTCCCCTTCGAATATACACTTCTTAACTATATGAGTATAATATGAATAATTTAAAGGTCTACATAAATATAATTTCATTTTTGTCATTTCAAAATTGATGTACAAAACTTGTAAGAAAGTTTTAATTTCTGACATTTCTATGTGAGCAAAATACTCAAGAGAAATAATCCTAGATCTATCCCTTGGGATTTCTTGCTGATTTGCCTGTCCTCTATTGTGTGCATAAGAGAATTTGTTTTTGATAGTAATGGAACGGGGAACATAGAAAATGGATAGAGTAAAAAGCTTTGTTTGGAGAGGGGGACAAGTGAGGAGCGTGCATGCAAAAACAAAAATGTCAGTCTGTTCGAAAATATCGACCTCAAAAACGTTTGATTGATGAATGCATTTTTATGGACCTCCGGATTTTAAAGTTTTAAAATAAAATGGATATTTTTGAAAATATTGTATTTTTATTCAAAAACGGACAGAGGTCATCCTTTTTTTTATATAAAATTCACAGCTTATCAAATTTTTTATATTTTTTGACATGTTGCGTTTTGTATGCACTCTCCCCAAATTGCGATTCAGATGTTGAAGGATTTCGATGTTATTAGTATACGCGTACATTACATACCATGCAACAGGGGTGTTTTATGGAAGGGAAAGGTCATGTTGTCAACTGCATGATAAAAATTAAAATTAGGAAAAGCTAAGCAAGGAGGTGAGAAGGCAATGTTCAAATTTTAGGAAGGTAGGTTAGTTTAATTTTTAATAAATGTCTCAATAGAGCTTAACCGGCTATTCGTGACAGTTCGCGATCTATTCGCGAGGAAAGACCCGGCGTCAACTTGGACCATGGCCGCCATTAGCTGCCGCGGGGCCCAGTACGAACCTAGCTTCGAGACCATTTAGTTTGGACAGTTAAAAAAATCCAATTTGTGAAATGCACCTCACCCCTCTTAAAAAATCTGACTGTTGATCTAAATTTTATTGTGATGTAGTGGAGTAAAGAGTGCATGTTTATGCAGAAACTTCGGTGAAAAGCTCTACAGCAAAATTGATAAGTAAATAAATATATATCTAGAAAAATGACTTAACACAAATTAAAATAAAATTCTAATGGAATTTTAAAAATAGAAAAAAAATCTAATTTTTTTTTATTGTTCTATATAACCTAGGCGTGAGGCCCCTACAAAAGCGCATCGCACACCACTAAGGACGGCCCTGCTCGACTGTTTTTGGTCAACTATTATTATGGCAATGCGTATTCCGTATTCTCATGCCTTTTTTTCTTGACCTTGTGTAACAATACTAACCTTCTACTTGACTAGTGTGCACAGGGACGTCGCGCCGGGGGGGTTGGGGGGGGGGGGGGGCGTCCGACCCCCCCAATAATTTGAAAACCCTAAAACTTGGGAATTTCAAGGTTTGAAAATACCTGAGTTGGGAAAATTTATGTCTGAAGAAAATTAATATTTTTATCAAATGAAAGCGGAAACAACAAGGTTATTAAGGGAAAACTAGAAATTGTCCAATAAATTCTTTATCTAAATTGAGAAGCAATGTTTTCAGATTTCCAGACAGATAGCCGTTATCCATTGGCGCCCAAATAAATCCATTGGCTCGTACCTGCATATTCTATTTTTATTTTTGGAAAAACAAGCAATACTTTTTTACATTAAAATGTAGTATTGCGTAACCTATGGACGCCGAACGTCTGATCATTTTTGACATTTCGGTTTTCTCTGTGATGTGCGGGTTTGTTTCCGGTCGTCAGATAGTCGCGTCGGGGGCGTTTGGGAAGGAGGAGATGTCTGGAAACGTTAAAAGTTAGGAATTTTGAGTTTCTACCATTACTCACTTCATTTTTAATCTTGAAACATTTTTCTGTTTCTTATTAATGGACATTTAATATAATTGTAATTAACTTTTACTGTATTTATATATATTCTGTATCTTTATTTGATCCACACAGTTTTCACCTTTTTTTTTAGTTAAGAGTTAAGGTTCATTTAAGTATAATTCATATAGGCTTTTGCATTAAATTCTCAATTAATATAAAGTTTTCTGTCAAGCAAATTACAAATTATCTATATACATGAATTATTTTCAAAGAAAGTATTCTGCAATATATGAAATTAATTAAAACAATATAAAAACATGTATCGTAGCCTACTATTGTTTATGTTAAGCTTTTAATCCTACTTAATTTATAAAAAAGATGAAAAGTATCGGTCAATTGGAACTGGAAATTTTTTGCAATGTTGAGTTGGGAATTTCATATCTTTAAGATGGGAATTTCATATCTATAAGTTGGGAATTTCATATCTTTAAGTTGGGAATTTCATATCTATAAGTTGGGAATTTCATATCTTTAAGTTGGGAAAATTCTTGTTTCAGCCCCCCCAAAGAAAATTGTGTGCGACGGCCCTGAGTGTGCAATTTGTGTTTGCACTGGGCTAACAGTTTGCCAGAGCTCTTCAATCTGTTTGCTTTTTAAGAGCAGAAATAAACGTCTGAAAGATTCCGCCTAGTTTTATTATGTCTGTAAGATGTCCTTTTTTGTTCCATTTAGAACATTCTTTACTTTGAATTCCACCGAGTGGCAGTGATGAGTTTGTTCCAATCCGTTAAAAATTAACGAAAAAAATAAATACATTTAAAAGGACCCGTTCAGAAGTCGAAAACCCATTAATCTCCATAATTTGGTTTATTGCAAACATTTCCGAGAGAAAATAGGCCCATTATTTCGAACGGCATCGAATACGTCGACTCAGTCTATTTACGACTTCCTCGCGAAATTTAAACAAATCCTAAAAATATCTCCTCAGGACCACTTTTCTTTCGAGAAAAAGAAGCACAAACGCCAACCTTCCTTTCAAAGGCGAAGAGTGCAAAACTAAAAATTATGACGGGTGCGAGGAAGAAAAAAAGGAACCCTGGAGATCGGTGGAAAAAAAATGGCGACAGAAGAGGGCAATATGGCGGCAAATTTGGAACGTTTTACGCGCGATGGCTGGAAGAAAAGTCTCGCAGGAAGTGCGTTCGTTCGGAGCTTTCAAACAGATGTGAAAACATTCAGCATTTACTGAAATTATCGCCCGGAGAGAGGGGGCGTGTGGTGATTTTCGAGGGGATATTTTGAGCTAAAAGGTCAGTCGGCGGAAAAGTTTCTTCAGTTGCGCCATTCTTGTGTCGAAAGAGTTTTGCAAATTATGCGAGTTGTGGATTTAGTGGAAAGTGAAGAAGCTCTCTGATGTTGCATCGTGTATCTTGAATTTTGCTCCAATGCATTAATTCGAAATTAAAAGCTTAGCTTTTAACTGGACTTCAGGATAAATATTGTTAATTGCTATATCCATTATCTGATTTAAACAAGCGCTTTTTGAATTGTTCCAATGTCCTTTTGTTTCATTTTATAAATTTTCATCAATCAGGTATTTTAAAAATTCCCTTGGCAGTTTTCAAATAATATCAGAGATGTTTAAAATGTAAACCAACAATTGAAAGTCTAGTAAAAAACTTGCTACTGCAGATGGTCAAGTCGTTTCGTATGTGAATGTTATGCTATATATATTTAAAAAAAAACTCTTTGAACTTATACTTTTCAATTCATAATCCCCAATGAATACTTTTTTTTAAACTATTGATTGTTTAAAAAACTGCATTTGACTAATAAAAAGTTCAACAAGTATATGCAAGAATTTTTAATCCGGTCATAAATTTTATGGAAAAAACTAATATTTGTGCATAAACTTATTTTTGAAAACATTTTAAGACTGTCGAGAAAAAGTCATTTAACCTGTGAGCATCTATTGAAAAGACTTGACAAATTATATTTTCTCCTGTGTCCGGTAAGTTAAACTGTATAGTGATTTTGGCAACCAAATAGATAGCATAGTTAACTATTTATTCCTATAATCTGGTTATTCCAGCACATAATGTAATGTCTAAAAATAATTTATCGTTAAGAATACTTAATTGATCCTTTCTCTTTAAAAATTAACTGTAAAAGATATTCTCAGTAAATTAGAATCTCTTGTTAAAAGAAGAACACACGAGCAAAATTTGTTAAAAATGCAGGCTACTAAAGATTTTTTTTGAAAACTTTTAAACTTCAACTTGTGCGAGGGCATCTAGTAATAGAAATAAAGACACTAGGGAGTTTCTCAAGAAGTACTGGACAAAGAAGGATGAGTTGGTACCGGAGAGCCAGCGCTCCTGGTCTGGGGAAGGCCAGCAACCGCCGCCGGAGCAGTGCGAGCTTTTCCGTCGCTTCTGGGAGAAGGACCAGCAACACGACATCTTCGAGGATTCGGTCCTCTTCTAAGGGTGAGAATACACGTCTTTAACTCGAGGTGTTTATAGAACGGATACTGAACTCTCCGAGGAAGTTACAATATGCATGTGAACCGTAGTAAAAGTCTAATACCTCAGTTGAGTATCCCAGACTCAGCAAAAAATAGTCAGCGTAAAACCTTTACCAAAATTATGAAATTGAAGATTTTATGCAGGAAAAAACTTGAATAAAACTATTAAAAAACCTACAGTAAAAAAAACAATGAGAAAAAACTTCAATTTTGAAGCATTGAAACGTTGAATGGAAAATGAAGATTTTTTAAAGGTTATATTCGGGAAAACTAAAAACTTTTTTTTTTTTAAAAATCTATAGTTTTTTTTATTTTGATATAATTTTTTAAATTTCAATTTCACAATTTTGAAATATTTTATGCTGACTTTATTAGCTGAGAGTGCAAAAGTAACTATATATGCACTTTTAGCTATTTTAAGAAAATTTTGAATAATCGTCAGACGATATAATTGTTTCCGATGCTGTGAGATTTTTTTTCTGGAAGTTTTTGTAAATAGGTGCTGTGGTAGAAATTATAACCTGAGTGGTGAATTAGTTAAGTCAAAACAGAATATCTTTTTGGGAATTTTTGGATATAACGGCTTTTGCGTCTGGGATACTCATCTATCATCCTTATCCACTCAAGTACAGTGTTTTACTTATTAACTTTTATGTAGTTTTACATATTATTCATTCATTAGTATTTACATATTTTTTACCCCTCTAAGTACCGTTAAATAATATGATGATCGGATAATTTGATACCATCAGTCCTATTTTCTGCCTACTTTCGTTTCACTGCACGTAGTGTAAGATAGTAGGAAAGAGACATTTACAGAAACATTTTATTCGAATTTATTAATCTGTAAAATTTTCTTAAAAGGCACGACACATGGTCGTTTCTTAATTACGTATGCGAGTTTAGTGCGATTACTCTGAAGCAACCAGGCAAACTGCTTGCCTTTCTAACATCGATTTAGGAAAAATAACTTGGTTAAGGGCTGCCAGATTTCCCAGACGATCGCAAATGTGGCGATTCCAGTTATTAACCTAATTGAAAGCCAGTCATTTTATTAATTAAATGTAGACCCGAGGTACCGTTGTCGGCTAGCAACCAGAGGATTACGTGTTCGAATACGGTTGATACAAGAGACTTGGGAAAAATGTTAAAATGCAGCGAACTTGCTTCGGAGGGTTGCCAGATTCGATACGAAGTAACAATACATCGTCCGAACTTACCTACAATTTCTACGGCGTGTGTATGGGACTGGTGTACATTAAATCTAATTGGGGTGCAATGTCCTGACGCCTATTGAAGTTTCGTCGGGTGCTCAGGTGTTGCCTTCGTCATCTGACTATGGTTGAAAAATACGAGAAATTTTCCTTCGAGATAGGCCCCATTCGATCTTTTTTATGATTCAAATATCTACAATCTTTCGTATAATGGATAGGTTTTGACATGATAGACGCACCCACAATATGGGTTCAAATCAACATAGATATATAACACTTCTGGGGTCGCACTGAGCCTGTCAGACTCAATGTAGTAGAAAAATCGCTTTGAGTATGGAAGCGAAACACCGGCAGTGTTAGGCTAATCTAATTTTTCCTACTATTATTGAGTAAAAAAATAGTCATTAAGAATTCTACCATTATTTTTTTTTCATTAAACGTTTAAACGTTTGGGATTTCTAAAAATAAGGGAGCTCTATACGTTATACATATCTACGATTATGGTACTTTTAATTTATAAAATGTATGCATAAAATAATTAAGCAAGGCAACCAATTTTCTTTCGGTTGCCGCAGTGTAAATGTATCTTAAGATTACTGTTTGTAATTAATTACTATCTGTATTGTTATAGAGAAAATCTCAACCCTTTCTTTCCTCTCGGGTAATAAAATAACGACCTGTTCATTTGTTTTCTTGTTCTACAAAAATGATCGAGAAATGCATATTTATGAGTGCGAAAAATGCCGTTTTTTGTTAGATTGTTCTCCCACTAAATTTAAAGCATGTTATTACTTTTTTTATAACGAGTCCTATTGATTTTAGTTAAAGAATATACAAGTAATAACAATTCCGTTAAAAGAACGTAAATAATAAAAAGTTTGCGGAAACTGGTAGTTTAAATATATTTGAACTATATCCACTATTTTCGAAAGCAATGAATTAGAAGTGAAAGAATATATTAGAAGTGTTTTTTAATCGTAAAATAATTTTAAAATAAAAAATATAAATTATTGCAACTATTTTTTAAGTATAAAAATTTGCTACTTTTTAAATTTGATGTTATAAACTTCTGTCATTCATAGTTATCCTCTGTTAGAATACACCTCTAACAAAGTTTAAATTATGATGTATTTTCAAAGTGATCAAAATTTAGTAAACGATTTTATTTCTATGTAAGTAACTGTATACGAATTGACAATAAAACTCTAAGAAAACCATGTTAATGTTTTGGAGATGTTTTTGGTTTGCTTAAATATTATAGGGTCAATTTTTAAAAATTCAATTTTTCGAACAACATTGAATTCAAGTTTTTATAATTAGGTATCTTGTACAAGATCTTAAGGATATTTATCTTAACCAAGTAAATTGTAAAGCGGTTTTAAATTCAGGTTAGAGCGGATTAAAAATTAAGTAATATTTTAAAATGTCATTTTTCAATAAATACATAAAACGGACGAACGTTCAAATACATAATCGTTTATTGATTAGTTAAAATTGCAAAAAATTACTTCAATCTACTTTTATGAGTTATGGTTCGAATAAGAAAAGAAGATAAACCTATTATAATGGAAAAATAAAATTATTCTACACATTTTACGCATTTACAATTCATTGAAAGAAAGCACAAACAAATTAAACATTATCCAAATATTTTGAGAGAAAAAAATTACTTTGACAATATTCTGTTATAATTTTAATCCCATATTTACTACATGCGATTGAGAAGAATACCTTATTACCTAATTATACTACCTAATTATACTAAACCTAATTATACTAAACATAATTATACTAAACCTAATTATACTAAACCTAATTATACTAAACCTAATTATACTAAACCTAATTATACTAAACCTAATTATACTAAACCTAATTATACTAAACCTAATTATACTAAACCTAATTATACTAAATATACCTAATTATCTATATATATAAATGCGAAAAACCCACTCATCACTCATCACTAATTCTCCAACTTCCCGTATACCTATGGAGATGAAATTTGGCAAATTTGTTCCTTATACCTTAAATAGGAAAAGTAAGCTATTTTTGTTCCGATCGAACGGATTTAAGGGGTTGTAAAACCCCTTTTTCGAAACTTCTCCATAGGATTAACATGGAGAACATGTAACAATGCAAAATATAAAATTTAAACAATGGAAATTTTTAATATTATGTAACGTACGAGGAGCATTCTGATTGGCTGATGACTAAATATCGCCAAAATGTCGCCAAATAACTAAAAAATGTCGCCAAATAACTAAAAACTGTCGCCAAATTAATAAACTTCGCCAAATAAATTAAAATTTCACCGAATGAATAAAACATTTCGCCAAATTAATAAAATATCGCCAAATGAACTAAAATATGATCATATATGTAAAAATAATATAAAAACCGGCCCGTCGCACCGGGGGGGATTTAACTGTGAAAAAGAAAACAAAACGAAAAATGCTACGACCAAAAGTGCAAGCCATACGAAAAATATATTATCAAACTGAAGAGAAGTATACAGTATGAATAATATAAAGGTTCAAGACAGGAAGCCCATCGCTAAATAAAAGTTTGTAATTTAGCCTCCGTGCACTCAGTTAGTTTTGTGTTATCCATTATTTATTAGTTTACCTGCCGAGAGGCCAGTTATGTTACCACTCTACCTGTGAGTGAAGTTCTGTTGAGTTCTGTAATAAAGTTAATAAAGGTAAATTAGCAAATTTTTCAGTTGAGTTCAAATTTTAAAACACGTTGTCGCCCGTGGATGTTGGTTCGCACGACGGGTCGCTCGGGTTCATGGGCCGGGTGTTCGCCGGCGTCCTCTGGGTTGGGCTGGGTTGCCTTCACGGCTGTCGAAACTTCAGTTTCTGTGAAACATCTCGCTGTATGCCTTCGGGCGGGCCAGTCGTACAAAGTGGACATAGAAAGAGTAAGCTATCGGGCCCTGGACAATAGGTACAAGCCACACTGTACCGTAATAATTGGTTCATGAATACTTTGAAACCCACGTAGTAGGAATATGAGTGGGAGGGTGTATAAATGGTCAATCTGGTTGACGCGGCCTACCTTTCTCAACTCGATGTTAAGTCATTTATCCACGAAGGCTGATTTCCCGTAGAATTACTGGGGTTCCCTTAATGCGGTATAAAGATCAGAGGGAAAAATGGTTTAACAAACGACCTGATCGACGCGACTCGATTTCTTATACGACGGTAGGTCATATATCGCCAATAGCACGATTCCCCGGGGAGCAAATGAGAACGAAGTCGACTGCAGTTAAGGGCAACATTCCCGTTACGGGGTACAAAGGTTAGAGGACGGAATGGGTTAATAATTGTCTTGGTCGATGCGGCCTACCTTTCTTTATATAATGGTATGCCTATGCGATGAGTTATGTGGGCAGAATCGAAAACTGTTGTTGTGGACTCCTCCTCCTCCACGTGTTACAAATGTCAGAGGGTGAATGGGGTTGCGTCCATTGTCTGTAGGGGATAGGGTTTCGATTTTTTTTTTAAATTTAATTTTGCAATGCAATAAAAAAAATTATTCTGAATATTTTTTATTTAAAAAAGTTCAATATTAAAAAAGTACGGGGGCAAAATCCGAAAAAAGTGCTGGGGTTCCCCCCCAGATATTGATATGGTTTACCGTACAAAAAAAAATGAAAATCTTAAATTTGGCAAGTGAACCTTTTGAAATCGTTTTCTTTTTATATTCTCGCCAATTTGTGAAACTTAACGACAAATGTTGACATAGTTGACTAATAAAAGTTTTTCGGAGATAATTATTATTAACATTTTTAAGAGTTGTTCCCCTTTAAATCTTTGGGATGTTACTAAAGGTTAAAATAAGGATGTTAATCAACTGGAGTAACGATTATATATCCAATTCATTGTATAGCCAACTTCTCCATATTATCAATCTTTCCAGTTCTTACAGGACCTTGCTAATAAAATTTCGTTACAAATTGGAACTTTTAACAGTTTGGTTCCACTTGATGGGTGAGAAATTAAGAAAATATTTATTTCGCTATAATATTGTATTTGTATCAATTTTGTGACTTATTTCCTTCCCGTGCGTAGAACGGGTATTTCAGCTAGTACTAAATATAAATTAAAAACTAAAGATAATCGTAACCGAATTCTCAATTTTAATTTTTAGACCTTACAAGGTAAAATTCGTTAATCGAATTTCCATTAGTGAATTTTCTTCTTACAAACTAACTTTTATAGTTTCAGGATTAATTGCATACATTTCGAAAAAATTAAATACTTTATTGATTAAATAATTAAATCAATTAATTAATTATCTGTCTTTCAATTTATTTTGATAAATAATTTTCTTTGTTAAAAAGTTGTTTTCCAATGTGTTAGTCATGTTAGAAATAACAATATAATTTTTTTAGTATTTTACTTTAGTTCATTTTGACTATCGTTTCTTCAATGAATCACATTGACTTTTGACGAAACAAGAATCTTCACATTTTTAACGAAAGTCAATTACTCCTGTCATTCCTGTGGTTTTGGTTCTTATATGATTATTGCCGAAATTCAAAAGATATTTTCTGACTTGGATTTAGTCCAGCCATCGAATTTTATTTGAAACCACAATCATTTTTGACGAAATAAATTTCGAGAAAAAAAGAACAAAGAAAAAAAAAAACGCACACACGAGAAAATTAATTTCCTCAGTTTGACCAAATATTTAATCGGAGCATGGGGCAGGCGTCTGTTTCGTTAAAAGTGACGAAAGTTTGTTCAAAACTGAGCACGCATTTTTTATAGTGAGAGATGATATTACAGTCGTTGAGAGGATATTACATCAATTGCAAAACCTCATGGGTTAATTGGCAGAAAGAGACAAAACAATCTCTCAAAAAAAATTTCCTATAAGATTAATGATGCAGATACTTTTAAATATTAAGAAATGCAATATAATAAACGTTGAACGAAATGAAATATTTGTGCAAATCGGTTAAATTAAAAAATTACTTCAAGTAATTAAATAATAAGGTTTTGCATTTTTAAAACTATAATTATTACACAAATGATTAGCAATATTAATCTGTTCATAGTAATGCATTCGATGACATTTTTCTCTCAGGACATGTTCGAGATTTCGGCGATGACGACATCGAAGTGTATCTCCCTCCTCTGGAAGAAATGCCACGGGTCTTGGGATACGAAGATGTGACCTTTGAATTGTGTAAGTTTAGATATTTCTTTTTTGGTCTTCTGTCTAAACTAGCCTATTTCTGATGTTCCGAAGGCTCTTCAACATTCATCGAATATGAGAGTTAACGACTCATGATGAAAAACTGTTTAAAAACGTGCATTAAAAGAGGGGAGGGAATTTGGGGAGAACTGAAAAACATCCAATGCTGGCACCCCATACAAACGGCCCAATGTCCCCTTCCTGTCAAAGTAAAGTCTTTCTACAAAGGGCTGACCGAACGCATAAAGTTGTTCAATTGTTTGAATTGTAAAAAGGGAAACAATTTGATGATGTCGGCCATCTATGGCTTGTAGTTCAGCCATCAAATCGGGCGATTGGATGACTGCACGACCAAGCTCATTGAAATTTACAGTTAGTGGTGAGGTTACTGATTTGAAAATGGGACTGTTGAGTACGACCTGCAAGTATTATTTGAACAAGTCATCTACAGTTGGCTGACCAAAATTTAGTTTAGTGAAATCCGGACACTTCAGGGAAGGGGCTGTTAATGGGTCTTGGGGAGGAAGTCAAAGTATAATATAAAATTATAATAGATGCCTATTAAAGACCTTCTTTCATAATACAAGCACACAGTTTAAGTGAGATTATACGTGTACTTGAAATCAGGAATGTCCGGACGAAATACAGGAAGTTATAGACACCCTTTTTATAGTCTCATTGGAACTTAACAAACTGGAAATTGGAATTTGAACAAGCTGGAATAAAATTCAACCACAAAAAGAAATTATAAATTAATATTATATCCATATATTTATTAGAAAGTTTTGTGTAAATTTATTATACTATGAATGTTTTAAGAGCACAAATTTGTGTCATTTACTTTCTGTTAATTTGTTTTACAGGCGCAGTTCCACCCCCGCCCACAGTTCTGGTTACAGAAGACGAAGACACCGCCGAAGAAATTGGAGATTTGAAGCCCTTCACAGAGTGAGAAACGGGGGCTTTCATTACATCAACTTAACCCTTCGCACTCGAGGAACATGTTTGATGTTTACGTTATTTTTATGGAACTGTTACATCCCGTTCCTGCTCTTTTTATATTCTTGTGTTCTTTTACGTTTAGTGTGGATAATTATAAAAATTAAAAAGTTATGAATGAAGCTGAATATTATTCTCGGTATACCAAACATGTATTTAGTGGTTTGGCATTTGTCAAATGTTGAAAAAAGCAGACAACTGTGAAAAATTTCAATCTGAATTTTTTTTAATTACTTATATACTAGGTGCTTCTAAATAACAAAGAGTAATTTTTGTTAAAGTTTGTGAGATAATAATTTTTTAATCTCAGAAATATGTTGTTCTCTTACATTTTGAAAAACAGGAAAAAAATAACAAGTCGTTATTTTGGTGACTTAAAGATACACTAGAGTGGTTGAGGTTTATAAAATATGCTAATATCCAAATGATGTCATATTTTTAAACTGATAAAGAACAAGTTAACGAAAGAATACGTTTGTACACGAACATGTAGTGTTCTCGTTTAATTTGAAGAACAGGGAACAAAAGAACAGTTTTTATTTTTGAGACTAAGTGTCGTCACTCGGGTCAAACGGGTTAACCATTGAATGCAGTTACCAACACAACGACTAACGATATCTTTACTTTCTATTATCTTGCATATAATTCCTAATAATAAAAGTAATATTTTTGGATGAGCTAAATCGAAATATTGACGTGTAGCGTCTAAAAAATGGTTCTGCGTAAGAGATGCATATAGGACGAAGTGGACTGAATAGAAACATGACATTACTTGCATCATTATGGCCTTGCGTGTTCGCACAGAAAACCTGTCAATTTTATGACCCAGTCTTTAAGTGTAGGATCAGGTGGAGTAAAATGTTAAAGGTCTATTTACAAACAAAAGTAAATGTCTCTTTATGCCTTAACTCATATTTCTTTACATGTCTTTACTTATATTAATACTTCTTTTTTGGGTTGTATTTAAGTTGACTTATTCTCATAAAGTTTTAGAAGTATATAAATCGTTTGGGAATTTTAAATTAAGTCAAAAGAATTTTTTTTTTGACACATTTGTGTGGAATAGTGTAGCGTTTCAAAACTTCTATCGAACAAACAGAAAAAAGTTCTATTTTTTTATACGTAGTTTTAATGAAAGTTGGAAAGTTTTTAAAATATAATTCAATTGACAGGTAAAAAAAAATTACTGTATATTTTATTTAATCGTATAATTTGTAGAAGTGGGGAAAAGGGGTCATCGAATTTTTAATGAAAAAGTATAAGACATTTTAAAGAACGTATCCTCTTTATTTAGTATCTCCATTCTACTCCATTCAAGCAAGAAAAAAGAACTGTATTAAACTTTCATTAGAAACATGCATAAAACCTTTATAAAACTTTCGTGAAACCTGTTTTTGAAGTTTTTACTTGTCATGCATAAAATCTGTAAAAAACCTGCATTTTCCCCTTCAAGAAATTAAATGCTGAATTTTTCTGCATTAAACCTGCATAAATTTCACAACATTCACGAAGGTTTTATGCTGATTTTTTTTAAATCTGAGATTCTGCTTTTAAACACACTTTTTCTCTTCAGATTGCCTCATCTCTCCGAAAAGGAAATCAGGAAAACTCTGATCCGTCACGCAGATTCCAAGTGCGCGTTCGACAAGAATGCCGCCCGGGAGATGCGCATCACAAGCATCGACTATCGGCCGGGCTACAAAGTAAGCACCGGTGTCTTATTTTCTATCCAACGTTATTACATTTATGCCAATAGTGCTATTTGTTACGTAGTGTAACAGTGTTATTGCGTCGGAATGGGGCCATCCTAAGTTTAATTTAGGGTTTTTATATTTATACCTTATCTTAAGTAGTTTATTTTATAAGTTTCACCTCAAAAACATTTTATTGAAATTCCAAAATGAGTATTTGAAAATTAATTTTTAAAAGAAATATTGTCTGTGAATATTGGCGCAGGCATATTTAAACTTATATTTTACAATTCTCTGAAATTTCAGGGGGAACTGTTATAAATAAAAATAATTAATAATATTTTTTTTTTCAGAAATTATATACTCCGGTCGCCAATTGGGCACCAAAAAAAACTTCGCCTAAAACGATAAATTATTTTAATTTAGAAGAATGCAGTATTTTTTTTCTTTCATATATTATTGTATCGCCAGTATTAAAACTAATGAATATGAAGTTTACTACGTGCGTTTATTTTCACTAAAGGAATTAATTTTTATAAAAAAAATAATGCAACTTTTAAAATAATATAAGTTTTCAACAACAATTGGCATTGAAAGAACATCGCCAAGTGTTTTACTTTTATTTTTGCAGAATACATTATTTTGATCGATATTATATTATAAGGCTAATATTCGCAAAGCTTTTTTAAACGTTAATGTTTATTAATTTTATTTAACAATTTTTTTTACAAAACATCAGTTTAAATAGCAGTCGCAAGCATGTAAAGTCGTGAACAAAAAATTAGAAAAAAACACTAGGTTTTTATATCTCGAAAGCTATTCAAAGTATTTGAATAAATTTATAGATTTTATAGATTACTAGCTGAAATACCCGTTATACGCACGGAAAAGAAATTCATCAAAAGCGCATCATCCACATGTGATATTGAAAAGAACCTTATTAAGAACTTGCCAAGTTGATACGTACGCACAGGATTTTGTGTGCATCTTTATACACACATCTTTATATACAAATAAAGTTTTGAAAAAGAGTCACATATCCTCAAAGGGTAATGATACTATGTTAAGAACCATTGCCGTAATGCATTCGCGAACTACGTATTTTATGAGCGATCTTTTGGCTGCTTTCCATTCAAGTTTCATCGGCGAAGCGATACGAGATTCTATCAAGATGAACAGTTAGAAAGGGGATATTTACGTTCTTTTGGCAGTACAGTTATTACCTAATCTTGTTATTTATTCTAAAAAACCTTGCTATTTAACCTATTCTTTTCTGACACGAAACGTCTTGAAAATCAACTGTACGGGGTATCATATGAGAAACACCAAGTAATTCTTTTAAGGGGATCTTGACACTATAACTCCTTGACAAATAGAACGACTGACACAAATTGTGTCTTAGGGTTTGATTGCTAATGGGAGGAAGGTCCATCCACGCGTCGCACGTGCTTTGCATAATATCAATATTTTACTGTTATAGGCGTCTGCCTTCCTATCGAACAAAACAAAATTCATGTTAATCGAGATTTTTGTCACGGAGTTATAGTGTCAAAATCAATCCCCTAACATAGTGTTACTGACCCCATGTTACTGGTTGTAAAGACGTTTCACTTTAAAAGTGTTGCAATTTGAACAAATACCACCTATTGTTTTAGTCTGTTTTGGAGGAATTTCTTCGCTACAATTCGATTCTTTAGTTCATAAAGATAAAATATATTGTAAAAAAAAAAATCTGATATTTTCAGTTTAAAATAATGTTACAGATCTATAAACAATGTGAAGCAAATATTTTGTAGATATTATTAAAAAAATATACTACTAAGCCTTTTAGTAAGCAGTTGTCGGAACAGTTAAATTCGACTATGAGTTTACGTTTAATATGTGATGGTCGTTTGAAATATTCGATACTTTCTCTCAGGTTTGAGTAATTGCTTTAGCTTGAAGGTTAAAGTATCAGCGTAGCATGAACAACAACCCAGGTTTGATTCTTTACTGATATCTGTCAAACGCATTACGCTACATTGACGACCTGGTCTGAGCGCAGCTTGTATCAAAACAATATTCTCAGCGACCGGCGTATCTACCCCTTCTCCTGAAATACGCTTCACGGGTGCTCTTCATTCGTTCTTCTGCCCGACTCATTGAGAGATTATCCTACCCGACTCCTTACTGTGGTGGTCATTTCAAATACTCGATACTGTCTCTTGGGGTCGAGCAATTGGTTTAGCGCGAAGGTCAAAGTATCAGTGTATTGTGCATAAAACCCCAAGTTCGATTTCGCGCATCAAAAGTAATAATCACTACACATTGTTAAGAAAATAAAGTTATTTCCTCCGATTTCAAGAATTATCTCCAAAAATTTAAAAGAACAGGCGAAATATAACAGGTTGTTTTATAATTTGTTTCCTGGCATAAGTTCTGGCAAAAAAATGGCGCTAGAAACTCCCTTATCTCCCAGAGGGAAAGGATTACGCGAAAAATAAATTTGGCGTATACCGCACACTACTCGGAGGTCAGTGTCATCTTTGAGTCCAAATATATGGCGATCTTGGCAGCGTTTCGTGCTGTACACATCTGTCGGTTTGTGAGAGTTTATTTTTCTTGGATAAATAAAAAGTTTTTTTGTTTGTTTTTTGTAGTACACTTTGGAGAGCTTCACCGAAACTCGCCAAGCGGCGTGGAGCTTCGAACCTTACACTGGTGAGTGTTTAAACAGATAAATTAAAAACTAAAAAGAGAAAAATAAAATAATCTTTCTTAAAAAAAAAGGAAAACCCACTTTAAGAAAAATGCGCTGAAAACGTTTTGAAATCGACGCCAAAATACAAATATGTTTTTTTTTTGTAAATTGGCACCAACTTAAAAATGTTCGTAAAATTATAAACTATTTTTTGCTTTTTAGCGCATTTTTCTTAAAGTCGGTTTCCTATTAAAAAAAAAAAATTTAAACAAAAATTATTTTATTATTTTATTTTTTACTTTAGCAGGGGGCTTCGCCCATTGCTAATATTCACCTGGAAACTCAAGTTGTTGCCAGCTTTTTTCCTTACACAAAAATAGTAGTTTTAAGATTATCCAGTTTAATGCCGGATGAATGAAATTTCATTGTTGGACAATCTTTATACAACAATGAAAATATTTCGAAATTGAAGAAAATGTTGAAAAAAAGTAAAGTTTTTTCTCAATGTTTGTTTTACATTGATATTCATTTATTCGAATCGCAAAGGCTTTTTTTTTATTGTTAATGGAGAAATGTATAATTTTTAAGGCATACTGTAAAATATGTGTATATTATAAATTGGCAAGTAACTATGAGTAGTAGTTATTTTTAATTACTAAAGTAAAGAAAAATGAGTTAAAAGAATGTTTTTTTTTTATTATGAACAACTATTTATATAAAAATGAAATACATGTAGTATACAATTTTTAATGCCAATTTTTATGTATTACAGATCAAAGGATCTGAATTTTTTTTAAACATGTATAAATACAAAATACTTAGCGTTTTAAAAAGAAATTTACAAAAAATTAAAAAAATTATAAATTTTGGAGAAAAAAAATGCATTTAATTATGGAATTTTTGATTGAAATATTATATATAACTTTAAATAATATTATTATATAAAATATTACATAAATATTATTATATAATATATTATATATAACTCTTATATAACTTTAAAAAATATGCATTAAAACTCATTTTCCTTAAATGTACTCCCTGTCAATAATGCCCCGGTACACCTTGCAGGAGGGCCCTTGGACGAGGTGAGTGATTCCTCGGCTGCCCCGGGGCCGTGGGAGCTGGAGTGCGCCCTTCCGAAGCCCTTCCAGGTGCACTCCCTCATGCTGGACGTGCCCCACACGGACGTGCTCACCACATGCAAGGCCTGCAGCGGAGTGGGCAGCAAGCGGTGCACGGCCTGCTCTGCGCTCGGATGGGTGGGCACTCAATATTTATGTATTTCTTTCACTCTTTCGCAACCGGTGGTTTCACACTGAATTTTGAGGCATTTCACTAAAAACTGCATCTTTGATCCACCAGGGACCGAGAATGCAGTTATTCAGTTTCCCAAACATATATTCCCCAAACATTATTTCCCAAACATAAATAACTTAAATGCAGATTTAAAAGACAGGGTATGAAGGGCAGATACAATAATAATTTGACTATGCGAAAAAATTTCATTAAATTAATTACTGCCTTCTGGGTGCCCTGTGGATCAAATTTGCATTATTTTGTGAAATACCTGTAAATTTCGAACTTCAATGTACATTTCCCCAAAATAAAAGTTGCCGGCAGAATTGAGGGACGAGGCATGAACTAATACAATATTAATTTAACTGCGCGAACAAATTTTCCTACACTTAATAACTCCATGCTGGGATCCCTGTGGCTTAAACACGCATTTTTTAGTAACATACCTCAAAATTTCAAAACTCATAGTACAATTCCCAAAAATAAATAACTTAAATGCAAATTTTAGAGACGGGACATGAAACACAAATACAATATTAATTTGACTGTCCGAAAAACTTTCACTAAACTAAATAACTATATTCCAGGTGCCCGGTGGATCAAATATGCATTTTTTAGTGAAAGACCTGTAAATTTCAAATTTCAATGTACATTTCCCAAACATAAATAACTTAAATGCAGATTCAAGAGACAGGGCACGAAGTGTCGATACAATAATAATTTGACTCCGCCAAAAATTTCACTAAAGTAATTATTGCCTTTTTGGTGCCCGGTGGATCAAATATGCATTATTTAGTGAAATCCCTGTAAATATCAAACTTCGATGTACATTTCCCAAATATAAATACCTTACTGGCAGAATTCAGAGACCGAAAATGAAGAAAAGATACTATATTAATTTAACTGCGTGAAAAACTGTCCCTAAACTAAATAACTGCATTCTGGGGCCCTAGTGGATCAAAAATGCATTTTAGTGCAATCCCTGTAAATTTCAAATTTCATCGAACATTTCCACCAAAAAATACTTTACATGTAGATTTTAGAGACGGGGCCTGAATACAATATCAATTTTTCCACGCGGAAAAATGTCTCTGAACTAAATAAATGCGTTCTTTGTGCCCGGTGGATCAAATATGAATTATTTAGATTTTAGTGAAATTCCTGTTAAATTTAATCAATAATGCACAATTCCCAAAAAATAAAAAACCTAAATGCAGATTTCAGAAACGGGGCATGAAGAGCCAATACAATATTAACTTATCTGCCCGAAAACATTTCCTTAAACTAAATAACTGCATTCTGGGAGCCCGGCGGATCAAATATGCATTTTTTAGTGAAATCCCCGTATACTTCAAATTTCATTGAACATTTCCCAAAAATATTTGTGATTTGAAATTTACAGGGATTGCACAAAAATGTATCTTTGATCCATTGGGCTCCCAGAATGCAGTTATTTAGTTTAGTGAATTTTTTTAGCGCACTTAAGTTAAAATTGTAATTACTCTTCATGCCCCGTCTCTGACATTTCCCGGTAAGGTATTTATTTTTGGGAAATCTACATTGCAGTTTGAAATTTACAAGATGTCACTAAAAACTGCACCTTTGACCCACCGGGTATCGAGAATGCAGTTATTTAGTTCAAGGAAACTTTTTCGCGCATTTAAATTAATATAGTATCGTTTCTTTATGTCCTGTCTCTGAATTCTCCCGGTAAGAAATTTATTTTTGGGAAATGTACATTGAATTTTTTTTTATTTAGAGGTATATCACTAAAATATGCATGTTTGAACCACCAGAGAACCCAGAATGCAGTTATTTAGTTCAGTGAAAGTTTTTCGGGTAATTAATCTACTATTGTATCGGATTTTCATGCCCCGCCTGTTAATTCTGCATTTAAGTTATTTAGTTTTAGGAATTGTACATTGAATTTCGAAATTTTGAGCTATTTCACTAAAAAATGCATCTTTAATCCACCGCCGCCCCCCCCCCCCCCCAAAATGCAGTTATTTAGTTTAAGGATATTTTTCGCGCAGTTAAATTAATGTAGTATCGTTTCTTCATGTCCCGTCTCTGGATTATCCCGGTAAGTTATTTATTTTTTTGAAAATGTACATTGAAATTTGAATTTTATAAGGATTTCACTAAAAGCTGCAGCTTTGATCCACCGGGCACCGAGAATGCAGTTATTTAGTTTAAAGAAATGTTTTTGGACAGTTAACTTAATATTGCAATGGCTCTTCATGCGCCGCCTCTGATATCTGCATGTAACGTATTAATTTTGAGAAAGGTTTAGTAAAATTTGAAATTTACTGGAATTTCACTACAAAATGCATATTTGATCCACCGGGCACCAAGAATGCAATTATTTAGTTCAGTGAAAGTTTTTTGCGCAGTAAATCCACTATTGTATAGGATTTTCATGCCCCGCCTTTTAATTCTACATTTAAGTTATTTATTTTTGGGAATTGCACATTAAATTTTGAAATTTAGAGGTATTTCACTAAAAAATGCATCTTTGTTACACCGGGGCCCAAGAATGCAGTTATTTAGTTTAGGTAAAGTTTTTCGCGCAGTTAAATTAATATTGGATTGGTTCAATATGCCCCGTCTTTGAAATCTGCATTTAATGTTTTTATTTTTGGGAAATGTTCAATAAAATTTGAAATTTAGATAAATTTACATAAAAAATGCATATTTGATCCACCAGGCCCCAAGAATGCAGTTATTTAGTTTAGGGAAAGTGTTTTGCGCAGTTAAATTAATATTAAATTGGATCTACATGCCCCGTCTTTGAAATCTGAATTTAACGTCTTTATTTTTGGGAATTGTACATTAAAATTTGAAATTTAGAAGGATTTCACTAAAACATGCATATTTGATCCACCGGGCACCTGGTATGCAATTATTTAGTTCAGTGAAAGTTTTTCATGTTGCCAATCTGCTATTGTAGCCGGATTTCTTTATCAGGCTCCTAATTCTGCATTTAAGTTATTTATTTTTGGGAATTGTACATTGAAGTTTGAAATTTACAAGGATTTCATTAAAACTGCATCTTTGATCCACCGGGAACTAAGGAAGCAGTAATTAAGTTTTAGGACATTTTTTGGGCAGTAAAATAATTATTGGATTGGCCTTTCATGCCCAGTTTCTGAAATCTGTGTGTAACGTATTTATTTTTGGGAAATATTCAATGAAATTTGAAATTTACCAGGATTTCACTAAAAACTGCATGTTTGATCCACCGGGAACCGAACATGCCGTAATTTAGTTTTAGGAAATTTTTTCGGGCAGTTAAATAATTATTGAATTGGTTCTTCATATCATGTCTCGGAAATCTGCATGTAACGTATTTATTTTTGGGAAATATTCAATGAAATTTGAAATTTACAGGGATTTCACCAAAAAAATCGCATTTGATCCACCGGGCACCCGAATGCAATTATTTAGTTCAGTGAAAGTGTTTCGCGCAGTCAATCTACTATTGTATCGGATTTCAATGCCTCGCCTGTTAATTCTATATTTAAATTATTTATTTTTGGGAATTGCACATCGAAATTTGAAATTTATAGGAATTTTACTAAAAAATGCATATTTGATCCATCGCTCCCCAAGAATGCAGTTATTTAGTTTAGGGAAAGTTTTTAGCGCAGTTTAATTAATATTGGATTGGCTCTATATGCCCCGTCCTTGAAATCTGTATTTAACGTATTTAGTTTTGGGAATTGTACATTGAAATTTAAATGGATTTCACTAAAAACTGCATCTTTGATCCACCGGGACCCGATGATGCAGTAATTTAGTTTTAGGACATTTTTTCGGGCAGTTAAATAATTATTGGATTGGCTCTTCATATCCCGTCCCTGAAACCTGCGTGTAACGTATTTATTTTTGGGAAATGTTCAATAAAATTTGAAATATACATGGATATCACTGAAAAGGCCATATTTGATCCACCGGGCACCCAGAATGCAATTATTTAGTTCAGTGAAAGTTTTAAACGCAGTCAATCTACTACTGTATCGGGTTTCATGCCCCGCCTCCTTATTCTGCATTTCAGTTATTTATTTTTGGGAATTGTATATTGAATTTTGAAATTTAGCGGTATTTCACTAGAAAATGTATCTTTGATCCACCGGGCCCCAAGAATGCAGTTATATAGTTTATGGAATTTTTTTCGAACAGTTGAGTTAATATTGTATTGGCTCTTCATGCCCCGTCTCTGAAATCAAGCATTTAACTTATTTATTTTTTATTAATTGAACTATGAATTTTTAAATTTAGAGGTATGTCACTAAAAATGCATTTTTGATCCTCCGGGTACAAAGAAGGCAGTTATTTAGTTCACTGACATTTTTTCACGTAGTCAAATTAATATTGCATCGGCACTTCATGCGCCGTCTCTGAAATCTGTATTTAATTAATTTATTTTTAGGAACTGTACATTGAATATTGAAATTTAGAGGCATATCACTAAGAATAGAATCTTTGATCCACTGTGCTTCAAGAATACAGCTATTTAGTTTAGGCAAAGTTTTTCAGGCAGAAAAATTCATATTGAATCGGGTCTTTATGCCCCGTCTCTGAATTATCCCAGTTAGGTGTTTATTTTTGGAAAATGTACATTGAAGTTTGAAATTTACATTGATTTCACTAAAATATGCATCTTTGATACTCCGGACCCCAAGAATGCAGTTATTTAGTTTAGGGAAATTTTTTCGCGCAGTTACGTTAATATTGTAATTACTTTTCATGCCCCGTCTCTGAAATCTGCATGTAACGTATTTATTTTTGGGAAATGTACCTTGAAGTTTGAAATTTACAAGGATGTCACTTAAAAACTGTATCTTTGATTCACCGGGCGCCGAACAGGTATTTCACTAAAAAAATGCGTATTTGGTCCACCGGGCACCCGGAAAACAGTTATTTAGTGTTAGTGAAAGTGTTTCGGGCAGTCAAGTTAATATTGTATCGGTTCTTCATGCCCCGTCTCTGTATTCTCCCGATAAGATATTTAAATTAATGACGCCGAAATGGTGTGGTTAATAACGTCACACTAGAGCTGCACATTGGGCTATTTGCAGCGGTTAGGAATCTATCTCGAAGGAATACCCGGGAACAATGCCTCGTATTTTTGAACCATGGGCAGATGACGACGACACCTGAGCTGGCACCTGACGCAACTTCAATAGGCGTCAGGAAATCGGAACCCGATCAGATTTAACGTGCATCAGTCCCGTGTACACGCTGTAGAAATTTCACAAGTACGGACGACGTATTGTTATGCGGCAGCGATTCTGGCAACCCGCCGATTACAATTTCACTGTATTTTAACGTTTTTGTCCAGTCTCTGGTATCAGCCGTATTCGAACTCGCTACCCTCTAGTCGCTTGCTGAAGACGGTACCTCGGGGGGCGGGCCCCTTGCCGAAATGAAAACACGTCATAGCATTAAAAATCCTGTGCCTGGGCTTTCTAATGGAGGATTTCAATTTACGCAGTTAACCGTTATCCGAAAGAGTGTCATGCGCGGTCTAGTTAGTATAGATGTCTGTGCGTGCTGCACATATTTTATGAGTGTGGGTTAAAAAAGAACTTTTGTTCTTGTGTTCCTTTCAGGAGCGGTGCTCCCTGTGCCTCGGCGACGGCCACAAGGTCTCGATGCAGGGCCACAGAGAGAGGTGCTTCCGATGTGTGGGAACAGGACGGAAAAAGTAAAATACATTATTTCTTTCTTCTTGGGTATTCGTTATTTATAGCTGACTGTGTTATGTATATATAAATATTTCGTGTAAAAAAAATGCAGAAAATAAAAATGAGTAATTTTGTTCGAGATTGAAGTCACACTGCATATTCCCCCCCTTCTAGATGTTGGAAATGTGGCGGTGAGACGATCGCCGTGTGTACGGGCTGCAGTGGTACTGGACAAATTCGTTGCTTCATAGCCATCACCATCACTTGGTAACAAACAATACTTAGTTATTAAATATAAACAAATGTTAAGGGTTTGTGTATAGTAATTAAACGGTTATGCCTTTTAAAATAGCATTCATAATATCTAAACTGTTATAATTTAAAAAGGAATAAGAACTCAATGTATGCCTAATTTTATTGTAAAAATTCGTATTTCTTGACCCTCAAAACTTATAATTTTACATACTGGTCGATAGTGTGCCGTGAATATTGAGGAAGTCAGTAAATGGCAGCCATTTTGGATACTATTTTGAAAATCACAGAAAAAAACGTGTAAGAAAAAAAAAATGGCGCCTTAGATATTTGGAATCTACATAATAAAAAAATAATATCAAACTTGGCAACTATCTAATCAAAATATCATTGGCTTAGAATGAAAACCAGCTGTATATTTATCCCACAAATTTAGAATCCGAATAGGAAGTTATTTGGTGACGATATCCAAGGGCAGGTGTTAGGATCTTTTCTTGATTAAACAACTCCACATTTAGAAATGAATCGTTTGGATTTCGTCACCAAGGAGCTTACGATTATGATTCTAAAACTGTGGTTTAAATTTAACTGGTTTTCATTCTAAGCCGACGAGATGACATCCAACGACCAATGGGAGGGGAATGACTCCTTCGACCCCTCCTTGCGTTCGCCACTGCCATTGTTTGAAATTATCTTTGGCGCACAATAACGTTCGCAGTAGATTTTGTTGTGTAGTTAGTCATGCAAAGGTGCCATTGGTGCAATGCTCGAGTTAATGTCATCCATCCTTTGCTTGTTTAGGACGAACCACGTGGACACGGACATTCTCGACCCTTCCGACGCACTGGCGATAAGTGAAAAGCTCGAGTATGTGAAGGGTCACTTAATTTTTCAAGACGAGAGACCGATGGTAACTACACAAATATATTGTATTATGCGAAATACTTTATACTTCGTAATGCTACAACAGAAGGTATTCCCAAAAAGTAGTTGATCTCATTGCTTTTTTTAAATACTATACTATAGTGATAAGTAAAAAAAAACACGTAAAAACGCTCAAAACAAATAAAAAACCATATAAATAACAATAAAAAAATATAAGTTTGTACAACATTACGATTTTTAAACAACCTTTCTAACATTAAAAATTTGAATTACAAAATTGTCTTAATTCCTATCAAGCAAATGGGTCGACCAGTATCGATAAACCACTATACCAGAATCAGAAAATAAAATTCCTCATTTAGGACATGGTCCTGTTTTCACTAAAGTTACATACTTGCAGAAGAGATACAAAACTGGAGTTCGAATGTACTCTATTGTAATTTTGTTAAGATATCGTATAAAGGTTATTGAACTTTTGGAAATGATCGTGATAAGCGATATTTTCTATTTTAAAAAATGTTGGCAGATAGATAAATTAATAAGATTATTTTATTTACATTTTATTATTTCTTGCAACATTTTGAGAAATTTCACAATAATAAGCATAAAAACGAAACACCTTTTTTGGGACACTCAGTACATTCTTTGTTAAACTGTAATCATACCTTGGCATTTATAAAATGATCCTTCGAATGTTCTCGTATTCTTAAAAGACAATCTTGTGAAATCCATATCATATGATTGGGATAAGAAACATTATTACAACTTTACTTTTCCCGTCTTTAGTTGTAGCATTGAAGAATATTTTTCGTGAATTACATAACTTATATGGAAGTTTTATCCCAAAAAGTTAAAACACAGCGTTTCATTTGAATTAGGAATGCATATAGTTATTCTTGCAGATTCCCTCCGCGTCATTTCCAGTGAAGGATCTGCAGTACATAGCCAACGCCCTTCTGGAAAAGCATCAAAGAATATCTTCCAGCGAAAAGTTGCTTCTGCAAGTAAGAACTTTTTCAGGTCCCCCGTCCCCTGTTTCTCCCATAGTGTAATGATACAAATAGAGGAATAAAAATGCTGATTTACGTGTGTGCATCATTGAAACCACGTGATAGGTGGAAATGCCAATTCATTCATGCGCCAATATTACCTTGGCAACTTTCAGAACTAAGCGTGATCGAAGTATTGTAATATGGTGTTGTGTTTAATTTTGTATTTAAATATCGTTTTTTTAACGAGTGGCACAATTTAAGGGAGTTTAACAGATATATTAAAGATATCTTTCTTACTTTGTACTTTTAAAATAATTGCGTTACGTTTTTACGTAAAAAAATTACCATATGCGAAGTTCTTTCAATTGTTATTTTGTATAGTTCAATAAGAAAATATGAACAATAAAACCGGAGAAATATAAAAAGTTTCGTTTTTTCGAGTATTGAACACAAAGAAATTGATATTTTCGTTTCGTTAATGAAGGGCATATTGTTTGAAAATAAGTAAATACCTACATATATGTTAAGAAGTTGAATACGGACAGAACCCCTTATCACCAAAGAGAAGAAAGTGCACCAAATTTGAAACTCCTGCAGATGTCTGAACGCCAAATGTGGCAGCGCTAAAACCACGTGATGTTGGTTTTTGTATTTCAATGTTGAGACCGTGCCCTTACGAGAGTCTGGCATTGAAGGCGCTCTCTATTTAATATATCAACTCTCTGGTTTCTCCTCCACTCTTTTCGTTGGGTCCCCTGCTTTTCCCATTTCTTTTCGTGATGCTAATAAGACCAATTTTTAAAAATTATTTAATAGCAATAGAACGGCAATCCAATTTGTTCTACAAGTTTTACTTGCATTTATTCGGATGTGGCAATAAGATTGACATCAAAATCGAGGACTTTCAGAAAACAGTTATTATAATTTTGTTCAAAATTTAATGGTGTTCCTAAGATTAAAGTTGGGGAAACCCTCTTTAATCCTATGAACTTAGAATATTTTGTTTTTAATTCAAGCACGAATTTATTTCTGAATTTTAGTAATTTTACCCTGCTATCCTTATTAGAGAACATGCGAAAATCAAATTTAAAACAAATCAACGCAGGAATTGTAAGAAGAAAAAAAAAGTTGTGGTTTTAATATTCAGGAATGAGATTGCCAAAAAAGCTGAAAAACAACAACAACCCCACAAGAGACGCAAAAAAGCTGAAAACAAAATTAGATGTGACTTATGCACAAAAGACGTTTCAAGTAATAAAATATTTAAGAATTTTACATACCTAAAAAAAAAGTTTTAAAATTTTGAAATTTGAATATTATAAAACTTACGTTGGAAATATAAATTCTTGCTTAATCAACCTATTTAGCACTCCAGTAAATGAGGCAGCTCACACGAAATTAGAATAATTGTTCAACCTGTCTGTGTTACTGAGATTATATAACATATTTAACAATACTGAATATGAGAGAATATTAAGTAGCCTCTTTTTAATACAAGATGCTTTTTGCTAAAATTAGTGGACAGTCTCCTATGGTTGAAAATTGCATCAAAATCAGTGTATCCTTTTAGTTGCTTGTGAAGGCCTCCTAAGTAAAGACTCTTAATTTAAAATCTTTTTATACTTAGTATTGCAAAAATCACGTTGTCGTCTGTTGAAGATTTCTGTTTTTTGGAAAGGTGAAATGTTTTGGCAAAAGCATAAAAAACCGGCATTCCACCGAAAAAGCGGAAGAATCTGATCAAGATTTCTGGTACCCAAATTTTTAATGCATATAGTAGGGGTGGGTCCATGTATTTCGCTAAGAGAAAATCTTACTGTTGCAACTTTCGCACATTGTTTTCCATTATTAATGTTCGGACTTCATTAGACATTGTTTGTCTTATGGCAAGAATTTTTAGAAGTAAAACGTCTTTAAAGTTAGGTACATGAGGTATCAAGATAGATGTTAAACTTTCAGATTGATCCAATTCGCAAACTATAACTCCGTTACCGATGCATGTAAAATCTTTGAAATAAAGCAAACAATTAACGGAAGTATGTCAGGTAAAACCCTTTTGGTCGCCCTCCAATCCAAGCCACACTATATTTTGAAACAAGAAAAATATATTTTAACTATTTTACTTCGGAATAATTATATTTTACTTGAAAATGCGGATTCTTGTCTTGTTAATCATTTATTAATTTCCATGCATATATATGTATAATTTTTAA
The DNA here is from genome assembly GCA_963932185.1 of Troglohyphantes excavatus. NCBI lineage: Eukaryota > Metazoa > Arthropoda > Arachnida > Araneae > Linyphiidae > Troglohyphantes > Troglohyphantes excavatus. Next base: position 1,479,964 of record OZ010666.1, on the reverse strand, counting down.
CCAACAACAGCGCGTCAAGCATTGCCTCCAAACGCGCTAAGAAGGAAGTTATCAATTGGACAGTTATGTTTTCCTTATGTATGTTTGCGTGTAATTTCAGTTTTAATTCAAATATTTGGATAAAATTTGCTTTGTTGGATAAGAGATGGTCTCACTCCAGTTAATTGGGAACCTTTTGTAGCAAATACCCGGTTAACCAAATTCCTAATTACCAGACCGTTTTTTTTTTTAAAAAATGTCCAATTATGAAAATTCCTTTTCGTTTTCTTGGATAAATAAAAATCTCGTTTGAAAAAAAAAATTATTAAAAACGGACTATTTCCTCCTATTAAAAAATTAATATCATTGTTCGATAGGGATTGTCTTATACAACATACTCGTTACTCGGCATTATTAAACCGGATAATTCCAAAACATACCCTTCGGGGTGTGGGAAAAAAAAGACAACAACTTGAGTTTCCTGGTGAATAATTCATAACAGGAAGCGAAGCCCCTTGTTAAATTGAAAAGAGGAAAAAATAGTGTTTTTTAAAAAAAGAAAACCGACTTCAAGAAAAAAAGAGCACTTAACAGTAAAAAAATAATTTTTAATTTTACGAACAAGTTGAATTAAAATAAAAATATTTCATATAAATTTAAATTTATTACAACCTTTTGGAGTTTGGTGCCGATTTACGATAATTATACAGAAATGTTGGTACCAATTTAAAAAAAGTGTAATAAGTATACATTATTTTTTTCAACTTGTTCGTAAAATTAAAAAAAAAAAATTAGCTCTTTTTTCCCCTAAAGTCGGTTATCTTAAAAAAAAAAAAACTAAGAACTAAATCGTCCGTTTGAGGTACGAGGGTGACGGCTACTTCGTAACCAAAATCTCTTTTCAGAGACATGGCGTGTGGGCGATTCCGGTGAACTGCGTGACGTACCAGTGGAAGCAGAAACAAAAGCTTTTCTTCATTTACGGAAGCAAGAAGGAAGTCTACGCTCCCGACTTCCCCGAGAGTTACTGCTGCTGCTGCGTGGTGTCATGAGACTGCACGCGCAGATTCATGTGAACCAGAAGAGGGCAAAATAAAATGATACACACAACACAGTTGATACTTTGATTTTACTAAATAAAATTTGCTTTGCATGTGAGGGTCAAGGGGGACAACGATGACGGGTCAATATACGGAGGAAAGAATGGTCTTGGTATCACAGAAAAACCCAGAATTAAAGGGGTAAGTGGATGAAAGAGGTATGTAAATTAAAAAAAAAATTAGTTCTTGTCATGAGTGAAGGAGGTATGTGTTGGCCTATTTTATGACACGAACAGCAGCACTGTGGAAGACTTATTAACAGAAACAAACTAGTGTCAGGGACTACAACCAAATACGAAATGAAAACTTTAAGGTCAAATAGACTCCAATTATCCGGATCAATTGGGACTAGATCCCCTCCGGATAATTCACGAAAATATGTTATTTCTTAGTAAAAAAAACGAATATTGCTTTTATGTGAATGTAATTTAATGACTATTAAAAACAATATCAGTCACCAATAAGAAATTTTTCAAATGTGGATTTTGCTGATTTCTTTTTCTTAAAGCGATCCGGATAATTGGCGAATCGCTTTGTTTGATCCAGAACTGGTGTTCTACTGTATCTCAGAAGTTACTTTTTGTTACATACCTCCTTCATCCACTTATCCCTTCAATTATGGTATTTTTTGCATTCAATTAACGTTCTTCCCGTTCCACAGCTTAGTATAAAGAAAGTATGACGATGTAGCATAAGGCGTGGATGATCCCGATTACAAAAAAAAAGTTAACTCTCATCGTTTTTCCACCGGATTCTTCATATAATGTCGATTGGATTAATATTGCTAGACACAGTGCACTAACGCAGTGGTCCCCAACCCGTAGTCTGCGGACCCTGGTGGTCCGAAAAGCTCGTCTAATCTTTAAAATATTTCTTAATACTTTTTAAAGGCGTTTTTGATATTTATTTTTAGACAAAAAAATTTAAATAGGGAATCGACGGCTTACCATAGAAAATATTTGGTAATGAAGCCTTTGTATTTTGTTGGAAAATATATTTTTATGGCAACTTATTAGTTAATGAATTTTAATTGTTTTTTTTGGAAAGAATAAATAATCAGTTTAATTATTCCATTAGAAGCTCTGAAAAGGTTGGTTGGTGTTTTCTGGCGCCAACCAACCTTTTCAACGCTTCTAATGGAATAATTAAACTGATTATTTATTCTTTCCAAAAAAAACAATTAACATTCATTGACTTATAATTTTTAGGTGTTATTTTCTTCCTTCTTTTATACAAGTACTGTTGTACTTCTACTAAAAAATCATGAAGTTGGTTAAACAAATATTTAAAATACTAGGGGGCTCCGCCCTCTGCTCCGCTAACGCTTCGCCAACCCCCGGAGGATTGCTACGCAATCCTCTTTAGTTTGCTTCGCAAACAATACCGGCTTCATACACTGTAGACAATGACAATGTGTCCTAACAACAATACTTTTTTTAGTTATATAAATTATTACTGACAGTGCCGTCACACAAATTTATTTTTGGGATGTTGAGACAAGAAATTTCCCAACTTAACGATCCGACAGTGAACGATTCAAAATTCCCAATTTAAAGACGTCGGGTACCAGCTCTAGTGTTGTTCTCGTTATCTGACCATTGTTAAAAATATGAGACATCGTTCCCGGGTCTTTTCTTCGAGAAAGGCCTCGAACCAAAGCGTCCTTGATGTAGTAAGTAAATACGTACCAATAACCAATCAAGGGCGCTTTGCTTGAACCAACGCCAGTAGTTCAATGTGCAGCTCTAGTGCGACGTTTATTAACCAGACCACACTTAACGATTCGAAATTCACAACGCAACAGTGCTAAAAAAAATCACAGTTCCAACTTATAGACATTTGTCAGCTTTTTTATAAGTAATATTAAACAGTTCTCTCGAAAGTATTGATTTGTTGCACGCATGTTCCAATGCAGTGTTTCGTTTTGAGATATAATTTAAGTTTCATCTTAATACAAGCTGGGCAATTTCTAGTCTTCCGTCGCTTTCATTTGCTAATAATATTAATTTTCCTGAGGCATAAATTTTCCCAACTCAGGGATTTTTAAAATTTTGAAAACCCCAACTTTTAAGGTTTCAAGTTTACAGGGGGGGGGGGGGGGCATGCTTCCCCCCCCCCCCCCACACAAAACGTTGCCGCCGTTGTGGTGGGTCTGATAAATGGAAAAGCTCAACTGCAGAACTGCTTCAAGGCAATTGTTTCTACTCATTGAAAAGCGAAACGTGTAAACAAACAACAGCATAAAACGCGCCAAGCAAAAATAAGCCTAATTCGCCAACTTTTATTTATATAAAGTAAGATTATTGAGAATTGGCGATAATAATAAGTCCCCATTAAAATATATATATTAAGCTACGGAATTTGGATTTACATACATGTTGGCATTTTGCTCCGAAATATCTTTTAATAATAATTATAGTACTTCACATAAATAGTTACATCTAATTTATTTTTTAAGATAGAATTTCAGTTTTCATACCATTCAAGAAAGGAAGATTTTACGAATATAACTATATTTTTTTAACGGGAAAAAAAGTATATTTTTGAACTACTTAGAGCAGTTTTATTTTATCTTTTGTGAATATACGCGTAAAATTTACGATTATTTCAGACATTTCGTCAATGATTTAAAAATTTATAACTACAAAACTAAATCGAAATTTCACAAACGCTCTGGATCATTTGTAGCCAATAGTTTAATCTATACCTCTAATTTTTTATTTATTTTTTTGTTGAAAATTGAAAGACAAGTATACAAAAATGTATGAATTGTTTTCAAAATTTTCTAAAATCATGACTTTAACATAAAATAACGTCTAATATACTGATCGTATTGAAAAACAAATATATTAATCTTATTACCTAAACATTTCTTAATAAACTGGCATAATTTCATAATTTTAGGACATTTACTTTCTGAGATGCAAGCGGAACAATGAGACAAAAAGTCGCAAATTAAAATTTTCTCGAAATATCCAACATTTTATTCCTTCTTCGCTACTTTTTATACCTATCTTAATTGACTATATCTAATTTAATTGTAAAGACAGGAATATAATCTTTATAACATCAGAAAGAGGAAGTTTTAGCGAACATTAATATATTTTTTTGAATAAGAGAATATGTAATTTTAAATAACTTATAGCAATTTAGAAATCACGTTTCAAAAATGAGGGTGAAAAAACTTCAAAAAGTGGAGCGTGTTTAAATGTTTAAAAAACTTATAAATCCAAAACTAATTCGAATTTTAAAAAATGCTTACTTGGATTTCCAGTTCAAACCTATTTGTACACTCCCTAAAAAAATTGGATCTCTCCTCTTAATAGTGTTTCAGAAACTCGACGGACAAAATTACTTGTAAGCGAAATTTTATAAACGACGACTTTAATATTAAATAACTTATAAACTAATAACAGTATTGAAACAAAAATATATTCTTCTTATTTATCAAACATTTCTTAACAAATTCACTTAATTTCATAATTTTAGGACTGTTACATTTTGAGATACGATCTGAATAACATTGAAAGAACTGAAAATTCCCCCTAGGACTTACTTTTTCCCCCTAGGGCTTACTTTTTTTTAAAAATAGAGAGATATTAATATTGTTGTAATATATGTAGAACTATACAACTCATACAATTTCAAAACTTATAATCAAGCACACAGTGAGACAAAATGTCAAACCAGTTGCCAAACCTAAAACATATAATTACGTAATTACCACAAAGTATAACATAATTAAAACTTAATACTTCCACCAATTATGTTATTACAGTGCAGATTAGAGAGATGACAACTTATTTTAATAATAGCACTAACTACCAGAAAACAATCAGGCTTGTTATCGGAAAGTTAGTCACTGCCAAGCTTGAATACATATCCAGAAATGGACTTCCTGGCGTCATCATCGTTGGCAAAACCTGCATCTGAATAGCCAATATGACGAGATGAATCATAGGCTTCTGAAGCATACTCTATACCATACTGGGGTGTAGCTTTTAAACAGCATTCCAGCGCACGTGCCAAGGATTGACTTGAAATCTGTTCCCAACATTTACTACAAACATTATATCAGGTCGTGTAGTGATAGCAAGAAATATCAAGAAGTGTACAGTTTCTCAATATGGGAAGAGTTTTCCTTCTGAAAGTATATTTGCTTCATATGAAAGAATCGTGTTAGGATCTGCAAGTACGACCCCCTAAATAGACATACCCTCAAAGGTACGACTCCTATATAGACATACCGAAATTTTAATACAGATTTGCATCAATCAGGATAAAATTAAGGTATGATAAAGCGAAATTCTGCGTTTCCCCGGAATTGTACCATGTTTGATGCTGATTTTTGTAGTGGCCATTACAAAATGAAAAAAATAAATATTTGGTTAAATAGGGAGGAAAGAGGGCCAGAAATTTGTTTGTCATAAAGGACAAAAAAAGTTGGAGCTGAAGAGGTTCAAACTTACTCGACACAGTAGGAAATAACCCCAAAAAATTCTAATCTCTACCACAAGTTTAAATCATGACAAATAAATTATCACAGCATGATTTTTATTACACTAAAATATTACAAATTAGATACAAATATATAACGGTAACAATGCAGCACTTCATGCATGTTAGGATGTTGAAATAAACGAAACATTTAATAATTTGATTAAAAATATGCACCAGACAACGTAAGATTGGCCTCTAAGAATGGTTCTCTTCAGACTTCTTCAGAATGTTCAGCTTTGAGGGCTTTATCAGAGTTCTTTTAGACCGCAAGTTATATGCTGGGAAAAAAAATTAAAAATTGTTTTAGAATAATTTTTATTTTGCTTTTAATTCTTCTCAAATGAGGAGCAAACATTCGAAACCTGTTTTGTGACATTGAGGCGATTCACGGGAGAACGCAAATAACTTTTCCTCAATGCATTGACTTGTATATAGACCTCCAATTTTTTCCAATTAATTTCAATGGGACCAAATTTATTTTGGACGAATAAAATAGATTAGTTCGATAGAAAATGCGAAGAGGAATTCAGTAATGTAGCAATTTTAAACAAGTTTTGAATATTTGCTTCTCAAACGTAGTATATTACATGTTTTGATTTAAGTTTAAAATTTAAACGTTTACTCATAAATCGTGGTATGCCTATTGAAAAATTCTACAAAAAAAATTGAATTAAACCAAAATATTTAATAATTTGATTAAAAATATTCACTAGACAACAAAAGATCTGCTTACTTCTTTTTAGTAAATTAAAAAAAAAAATTATAAGAGTATATCTTTGTTTCAAATGATTTTTTTAAAAGTATGAAGGATACCTGTAACCATGACAACAATATCTCAATACAGTAGAAGGAAAAATCCACATATAAGCTTTTATTCTTATTTTTTTAAAGCATTGTATTGTTGTTCAAAATTGAAATATGCAGTATAGATTTTTTTTAACTTAGAAAACTTTAATAAATATCGGCGAATGTACACAACATTAAGATTAAAATTCTTGATACTTTTCAAATTCTTCCAGAATGATAAATACATGAAAACTAAGTTAAAAAAAAAAGATTAATGTGGAAACCTATAAAATTTAAGTGCTTACAAATAATAACCTATCAAAGTATATAAAAATAAAAAAAATTAAGAAATTATAATTTTTACAAATTTAAATTTTTATAACAATTTATTGATAGCAAGGAAAATAATATGACAAGACACTTTTAAGCTAAAATTTAAAAAAAAATTCTCTACATTTCCAGAAAAGTGGAGAAAAGTTCAATAGCTTCAAAATCTGCAATCTAACATTTCGATGTTTAACCACTTGATTAGAAATGTAAAACTCGTCAGTTAAAAATAAGCATCCTTTATTATTATTGTAATTGTTTTAACTGTACGTTATAAGTGACTTCAGTTATAACGAGGTTACACTGTATTTAGAATGGTTGCAAATAATCCCCATGAAACAAAATGCAGGGCTCGCAACACTTTTTACATATGTCCCTAGGGAAAAAGGGACTAAACATCTTAAAAAAAAAAGGACAAAAAGGAACCTACAAAATTGAAATCATCATTAAATTTTAAGTCATCGATGTGAGAATGACAAAATTATAGGAAAAACGCAATAAAGTTTGAAATAAAAAAAAGAGTTATATTTTCTATGTAACAATACAAGCTAGCCGCGCACTGACAACTATCGGACATCCAACTGAACTATTTAGTTGCATTAAACTGAAAAACTCAAATTGTATCTGCTCATTTAGTAATTATTGGACATGTAACTATTTGACAAAGTAGGTATCCTTTTTTTTGCTCTATACCGCGCTAACAACGTTGTCAAATAATCGACAATTTGGTGATTTTGTATGGATTGGGAAAATACGAGTTTGAGCGATTTTTCATCTTTACTTTAGCGATTTCGAAACCTGAAACGTGGCAGCACTGAGTTGAATGCAATTAAAATAATCGCCGGACATTTGCCGAGGGATTTGTTTAGTCACTCAGCTGATTAAAAGTTGCAGTGCAATTATTTCTTGTGCCAGGCAAAATAATTCATAATCAGAGATTTGATTACGTCAGTCACAAGTCCGTGACTTTTCCCTTTCCATATTCAAGAGTTTAATAACTATTGTTTAATAGTGTACAGGTTATGCATTAAACATCCCTATTCTTTAATCACAGTAACCGACTTCAAAAATGTATCATTTCATTTCCAGTTTTATAATATCAATTCCATTCTAAATCTTTCGACGGCTGCATATATTGAGTTGGTCTTGCATTGAGTATAACTCTTTACAAGTCGTTTTAAATAAATGCGTACATATTTGTTTCAATGATTGAATGTATTATAAGCTATTTGTTACTTTTAGCAGAAATCAGGCACGTAGGTAAGGGGGGGGGGGTTTAGGGGGTTCAAACCCCTCCCATTGTAAGTCAAATAAAAAAAATGAAATACTGAATTACTGTAAAAATCATAAAAATAGAGATTTTAGTGGGGGGGGGGGGGGGGGGGGGGAACCACTGTGGGTTATGGGGTATTGAGACCGAAACACGATGACGTCATGTTAGGTTTAATTTGAAATAAAGATAACAAAGGGAATAGATCGTCAAACGGGGTCGTAAAATAAGACTTAAAAATGACGAGACTAAGATGCTCCAAGACCACATAATTTCGTTTATCTTAAAATACTTCAATATAAGTTGCCAGTTTATTCTAAAACAAAACAATCTCCCATGTTTTCTATAACGGTTTTTAATTTATTGTTTTTGTTGGCCCGTGAAAATACCTGCTCTTTTAGTATTATCTGAATTTCGCGAAAAAAAATCGAGCGTTTTTTTTTTTTTAAGTTTGTTGATGTTTTTTCTGGGGGTGGAGGGGGTTTAAGTATTCCCCCTCTACGCCGCCCCCCCCCCCCCCCCAAAAAAAAAAACCCACCGGATTTCCTTGGGTACCTTATCCCCCCCTCCTCGGGAAGGGGGGGAGGATAAGTAAAGAACTCCGTTGCTCAGTCAGTGAAACCCCCCCCCCCCCCATGAAAAATCTATACCTACGTGCCTGGCAGAAATACATATATCATAAATCAGTGAATACAATGAGCAGCACATGCGTTTTGCTGCAGCAATAAAACTGTTTAAGAATACACACTGAATCGTTTCGACTCCTTTCAATCGTGTTTCCAGTACCCCTAGTAAAAATTTTGAGAAAAAATTATTTGAGTTTTTTTTTTAACTATAGCATTCTACTATTTCAAACTTTATGCTAACCAAATTTTTGAAGAAAATCAGAGCATTAATAAAAGAGTTAGCACATTTGCGAAAATACTTTTTTAATAACTCATATTTTTTGTAACTTTTTAAATTATGGTCCGATTGAAATTTAGCATGGATGCCACTTATTGCAGAAAATATCTATTTTGCAAATAAAATGTAAATCGAACAGTATTTTTCTCATTATAATATGAGTTACTGGAAATATATATAATTACAATTTGCACTTGCACCTGCTATTTATCATACTTCCTCCGAACAAGGTTTTTATTTACATTTTGTTTTTGATACAATGCATAAACGAGATCCGGTGGTCCTGGAAGGACAGAAATGGTTTACACATAGGCCTACATTCTACACCAATGTGATTAATTACATTTGTAAAGACAAAAACAGCAAGCCTGCTCCTAGTTTAATGATAATTCGAGAGTTGCAACACTCTATTAGCAGACTCACTATAAATACGAATGTGAATGGAGATTGTGTTGTAGTGGCCCTTGCAAAATGAAAAAAAAATTATATTTGGTTAAATAGGGGAGAGAAAAGCGGCAGAAATGCGTCATCATAGGCATAAAGGAAGAAAAAAAATATGTTTGCTAAAATAAGGGAAAAAGTCCCATTCTGAAAAAAAAAGGACTTTTAACAGGGAAAGCATTTTGAATTTCCCTGATAATTCCATGATATTTGCCTGCAAGCCGTACTTTTTTTACGGCAATATTTAAAAAAATGTATTATTGTTCCTTATTATGCAAGATATGCTTTGACATTATCTTATTATTCCCAAAAATATATTTATTTTTAATATATAAGTTTACTAACTATTTCGCTTGATTTTCTAACTCCCAAAAAAGTGCAACCAAAGTTTAACATCCAAAAATCAATGCATAAAAATTTAATGTACCCCAAATTCAAAATTCCAGAGCATTTACCAAATATGTATCAATAATTCAAAATGCTAATTAAAAATCATAAAAGTCCAAGTAAGTGCAATATATCTCTTAGATTATTAGTGATTGTACTTTAAGATCAAAGTCTAAAGTAACCTCAATATTAAAAAAGAAATCCAATATACTCAAAAAGTAGAAACCCAATGCATCCCTATCCCTAATAATAAAACTAATTTATTAAATCTAATCCAGTATTTTTAGATATACAGCTTAGTACACAAAATATATTTCCTAAGATCTAAAATGTACCCAAAAAAATAATAAAGGCAACAACAGTTTGGTCAAGTTTAACAGAAAAAAAATCATTTTAGGGATGTTCAAAAGATATTTGAATTTTACTAGGAACTTAGCAAGTTTTAAACATTTGAAAGATCTATTTTTAAAATAAATTGAATGGGCGGGTAAGTACCTAGTTATATATAGCCAATTGGTGTGTCAACACCAGCATTTTGGTGTGGTTTCTACGAATTTGAAAGAGAAAATTTTCACTTTTACACACTTTTAAAAGTCCCATGCGCAATTTCCCTCTTTTTGATTGCATTAAAAAAGTATTAGAATATTTGTAACCAATCAACGATGTTTCACAGCCAGAAATCAAGTTAAAAATATTTTTTTTGACCAATTCCCTTTTTTTTCCAAAAAAATCCAAAATTCCCTGATATTTCCAGAATGGTCAAATTCCCTGATATTTCCCTGTTTGTGGACACCCTGTTTAAGTACTTCAAGTAACAAAAAGGACTTTTAGGGAAAAAGGGACCTGTTGCGAGGCCTGAAAATGTAGAATTAAAGTTTGGATATTAGAAATGCACTGGCTGTTCAGTGCAACATAGACCTGCATCTATTTAAACCTTCAGAAGTCATCTTGATCCTTGGCACATTTAAAGGACAAACCCAGAATATGTGGAATTAAGTTAAGAAATTTAAATTCTTCTAAATATGTTAACAGTAATAGCGAAACTTTACTGATTTAACGATTTTTTTATGCACATTCCAACTACAATAAAATAACAGCTAACAACTATTTTCTTTTTTTAATTTAGAGATTTCTTTGAATAGTTTTGGTATAAAATTTTAAGTTGCTATGGAAAATTTCAATTCTGGGTTGGAATGACTCATATCCGGAATCCGAAGTCTTGATGATTCCGGATACGTGACTTTACTGTATATACCTTGTGGGGCTCATTTCATCTACCCAATACTCCCGCTCAGGCGAGAGTAATCACTTTAGCCTGACCGGCAGAGTATCGGCGTAGCAAGCCGAAGTTCCTCGGATCAAAACCGAGCGGTGCCAAGTAGTGCATAATGCTTCAGATAATAGCGTCGCGCTACAATTGGTGACTTCCGGACTACAGATCAACGCAACCTTCTATCAAAACAAACAAACAAACTGCAACACCCGCAAAACTGCAACACCGGAAAAACTGCAGCACAAGAGATCAGCATCAACTACTGCCCACGTGATAACACTTCACGGGCATCTCAATCAATCGTTCCTCCGTCCGACTCACTGAGAGGGGGGTACTGTGGGGCTCATTTCATCTACCCGATACTCCCGCTCAGGCGAGAGTGATCACTTTAGCCTGACCGGCAGAGTATCGGCGTAGCAAGTCGAAGTTCCTCGGATCAAAACCGAGCGGTGCCAAGTAGTGCATAATGCTTCAGATAATAGCGTCGCGCTACAATTGGTGACTTCCGGACTACAGATCAACGCAACCTTCTATCAAAACAAACAAACAAACTGCAACACCCGCAAAACTGCAACACCGGCAAAACTGCAACACCGTCAAATAATGCAACACCGGAAAAACTGCAGCACAAGAGATCAGCATCAACTACTGCCCACGTGATAACACTTCACGGGCGTCTCAATCAATCGTTCCTCCGTCCGACTCACTGAGAGGGGGGTACTGTGGGGCTCATTTCATCTACCCGATACTCCCGCTCAGGCGAGAGTGATCACTTTAGCCTGACCGGCAGAGTATCGGCGTAGCAAGCCGAAGTTCCTCGGATCAAAACCGAGCGGTGCCAAGTAGTGCATAATGCTTCAGATAATAGCGTCGCGCTACAACCTTAACTAACATGCTTCCCAGCAGTGCAGGAGCAAACAGCTATATTTAACAAAACGAAAATTAGCGAATTACAAATAAATGGATGCTCAAATCAGATAAATGTAAAACTTACCTCTAGTACTAGATTTTCCAGTTTCTGCCTTTGAGCAGGCTTTATCCCCTTCATTTGCTGTGTTTTCTTTGAGTGATTCCTCGCTAACAGTCGAATAGCTATCGACATTCTCCCCATCAGATTCTTCATCAATGGGTGCATGACTAAGTTTAGATTTGGAACTACCCTTCTCGCTTGCAGTGGATGCTGTACGCTTAGAACGTCTTGCGGCTTTCACATTGTCCTTTGAGGAATTCGTGCTACTGGAGTGAGCATTATTGCGTTCAATATCAGTCTCCTCCTCGTCAACAGGAAAGGTGTCGGGTTCAGCTTTTGTCTTCGAATCACCTCTATCACTTGCTAGAGAAGCCGAACGAGTCGAACGTTTCGTAATTTTCAAGTTTTCTGTGGACGATTGCACACTTTCAGCTTCATCATTTTCATTTTCTGTTTCCTTTTCATTTACAGGTGTTAGATCTGAGTTGGCCCTGTAGAAAAAGTACTTGGTGATTTTTGAAGTGACAGAACGTGTATTAAGTTTTCCAGCTTTCGAAGTTCTTTTAAGCGAATCTTCTTCTTTATCGGAATAAGCATCAACATTTTCAATTTCAACTGCGGAATTGCAAAGTTCCACTTCATCATTTGTACGAGAACAATCTTTGCTGTCAGGTACAGAGGTGGTAGATGACCGAGTAGTACGTCTTTTGACTTTCAAAGATTCTACATTGCAATCATAATCAACACTTGTATCTTCGATATCAAGTCCTGCTTTGAAGTTTGTGGGATTGCAATTTTTGGCCTTGGGAGAATCCAAGCTTAACTCATTAAATTCATTTCTTAATTGCATATTGATGTTCTTTTTAAGCCTTTTGGAAGAACGACGTAGAGAGCCGCTTATTGAAGGTGCTGTAGCTTCTGAGCTCTGTGGAGTTTCTTGACTTAAAGGCTTCCTTTTCACTCTTGTACGACATGATCTTTCAGGAGTTTGATGTTCCTTCATTGCAATTTTTGACTTTTCAGTACCAGTTGGCGACACATTTCTCTTTCTTAATTTTCTAGTAATTACGGCCTCTACATCATCAGATGTCTTTGTGTTGTCATCAGTGTCTTTTGATTCTTGGTTACACATACTTGTTTTATTATTTGTGGGTGACTGCTCTTTGAAAGCATCTTCCATACCAATTTCTGAATTTTCACTTGCTCCAATCGAAGGAATTTCGTTTTTAATCTTGTTAATGTCATTATTATTTACAAAATCCTCTGAACTATTTACTTTTTGATTTTTAAAGCTTTCGTCATCACATCTGCTGCCGAGGTTGACAATAGGAACTTGTATAGTTTGCACCAAGCTAATCAATTCTCCAGAATCCCGTCGAGATCCTTCGACTGTTACACCATAAGTTTCTGCATTTGCAATATTAATGGTGGTAATATCAGACTCTTCAGGAGCACTAGTTTCAGTAGAAAGGTTTGTAGAAGTAACTTGTAGCTTCCGTTTAGAACTATTTGGTTTAGTATGTTTATCAATAATGTCCTCAGGTTGAGAGTTTTCTGTAAGTTGAGGATCTTCTACAATAATTTCTTTCTCAACATCTTTTTTGCTACAGGAAGGAGATTCAGAAATGTCATCGTTTGTCTCCATAGTCTCATCGTCAGTGTCGCTATCAGTGCTTTCATCAGAAACACAAATTGTTTCATCTAATTTATCAGTAGAAATGACATCCGAAAAGTTGCTATCAGATTTGTCATCAAGCATCTCCATGGCTACTAGATTTCTGTATGGGTAAAAGTCCTTCTTTCTGGCTGGCGAATTTCCATTTAATTGGGAATTTTCAATTACTTTGGAATCACGGATATTCTCTTTAGAAACATCTACAAAAGTTAACAATTTTGATTCTTCACTTGGGAATCCAAAAGGCTTCAAGTTCGAAAGGTTCCCGAGTTTCGGTAAATGACATTGTTCGGGAATAAACTTAATGTCATTTTTAGCAGTACTTTTAAAATCTATAAACGATTGGCCGTTATCCACACATTCTACTTTCATAATAATTTTCCCCATTACGTAATTCACAGTATTTTCAGTCAAGATATCAGCAGCTGCTTCCTCCGATACAGAACTGTTAGGAGACAATTTTTCTTCTTTAGCTTTCAAAATCTTTTGGTACAGAGCTTCAGCGACACTTTCAACTGTTTCAGATTCTTTTGGTGACACTTTGTTATCACTATCTGCTGCAATATTAGAGGCAGAAATATTTGTCATTGTTGGGGAAGGTTCAATTGGTTGGGTTTGAGCTTCATCTACAATAACAGACACAATATTTTCTTCTGGTGAATTTACAGTAAATGGGGTTCTTGGAATATCTTTTCTTGATTCTGGTCCAGGTTTGTTGTTTGATTCATCTGTAATTTCCCCTTCAAAATCTTTCTCAAAGTCAGTGTCTCTAACTTCTTTCAATAATATCTTACAATAATCTTCTTCAGAAAGTTGGGTGATTTCCTTATTTTGGTCTTGTATATTATTGTCATAGGTGCCTTCCTCAATGACTGCATTTTTAAGTTCATTTTTGACTATAATTTCTTGAGTAACTTTTGGACTAGAATTCAAATTGATTTCAAAGCTTAATGATGGAATGTCTTCAATCTCATTAACTTTTTTCAAATTATCATTCTTTTCAATTACATTTAATTCTTCAGTAGTATTCTCTGTTGACTTAATAGATGGCTCATTGATTATTTCTTTCTTCCTCGGAGACAAGCTTCTTCTTGTTGGTTTGCTTGACTGTTCCTCATAAAATATTCCTTTAACTAGGGAGTTGAGGTTTGTGATGGATTTTTCTAATTGAGATTGTGAGATTAGTTTACCAGAGTCCATTGGCAATGTTTCAAATTTTTCAGATACATTTCCAATTTCAGAATCCTCAGTGGAATGTTGAGTACCATCAGAAACACTATCAACTTGCGCAGAATGGCACTCGCTTGGAATGTTCTTGAAATTAGCATCAGTTTCTTCAATAGAATCCTGAGGGACATCATAATCATCTGCTGGTGTTGAATTACATTTATCTGAAATATCAGCATTAGATTCTTCAACTGTAGCTTGAGAACTAATAGGACAACTATTAACTTGTGAACTGCATTCATCAGGATTTTCCTGGATATCAGCATTAGTTAGTTCAATAGAATCTTGAAGACCAATAGGAACACTATTAACTTGTATGGAATTATGAATATCAGGAATGTCCTTGCCATAAACATTTTTAGTAGTCCTGGTTCTGTTTTGGGAACCAGCTTTGTTTGTTTCAGTCTCTTTGGAATTTATACTCATTTCAACGACTGGGTTCACAGAATAAACAATATCATCTTGAACTGGAACATCCTCCATTACTTCTCCACTTGGGTACTTGTTTTTCGTTACAATCAAGTTGTTAGTATCAGAGTGTGAACTACTTGTTTCAAATCTTGCATCTTGCTCTTCCATTTCTATTGTCTTATTATTTAGTAACATATCAAAAGTTCCCAACTCATCACCTTCTGCACTTTCAGTGCACTTAATATGTTGATCTGAGGAAGACTGGGAAAGTAGAGAGGGGATACCAGTTTTGTCTTCTTTTGAATCACTAAGTAAACTAGAAATGTTAGACACTGAAGCATATGTCTCAACATTATATTCAACTGCACCTTCTTCAGCATTAGATTTTACAGCACTTGTTTCACTTTTAGACACTACAGTAACTGGCACAGCAATATATTTTACTGAATTTGCTTCAACCTTAGAATCTACAATATCTGACTTAGTAATGGACTCTACTGCATCCGAATCAGTATTAGATTCTACCATATTTAATTTTATACATGCCTCATCATTGCGCTCTACTGCACCTGAACCAACAATAACCTTTGCTGCAATTGACTCATCAATAAACGTTAATGCTTCTGTTTCATCAATAGTTTCAACCGTTTCCATTCCATCGACAGCTTCTACTTTCTCTGTCTCATTAATATACTCGACAGCTGTTGTTTTATCAATAGTCTGAACTGCTTCTGTTTCAGCAATAGCTATAGATTCATCAGCTTCTATCTCATCAATAGTCTCTACTGCTGCTGTCTCATCAATAGCTTTTACTACTGTTTCCACAATATAATGGATAGCTTCTGTTTCAACTATAGAATCAACAGTTTCCGTTTCATCTATAGTTTCTACTGTTCCTGTCTCATCAATATACTCATCTGTTTCATCAATAGACTCAACAGCTTCTGTCTCATTAATAATATGTAGTGTTTTTGTTTCAACAATAGTCTCTATTGCTTCAAAAGAATCAATAGCTACCGTTTTATCAATAGGCTGAACAGATTCTGTTTCAGAAATAGTCTCTACTGCTTCTATTTCTATAGAGGCGACTGATTTCGTTTCAGCAATAGACTCCTCTGCATTCGCCTTATCAATCTTCTCAACCGTTTCCGTCTCAACAATAGAATCGACAGTTTCTGTTTCATCTATAGTTTCTACTATTTCTGTCTCAGCAATAGACTCAACAGCTTCTGTTTCATCAATAATATCTACTGCTTTTGTTTCAACAATAGTGTCTATTGCTTCTTTCTCATCAATATTCTCTATGGCTTCTTTCTTATCAATAGTCTCTACTGCTTCAGTGTTATCAAAAGAATCAATAGCTTCTGTTTCATCAATAGACTGAAGAGATTCTGTTTTAGAAATAGTCTCTACTGCTTCTGTTTCTACAGACACAACTGATTCCGTTTCAGCAGTAGACTCTTCTGCATTTGTACCACCAATGTCCTCAACTGCTTCTGTTTCAGCAATAGAATCAACAATTCCTGTCTCATTTATATTTTTTACTATTTCTGTCTCAGCAATAGATTCATCTGTTTTATCAATAGACTCAACATAATCTGTTTCAGGAATAGTTTCTACTGCTTCTGTTTCTGCTACAGACTCGACAGCTTCTGTT
Source organism: Troglohyphantes excavatus (assembly GCA_963932185.1). Taxonomy (NCBI): domain Eukaryota; kingdom Metazoa; phylum Arthropoda; class Arachnida; order Araneae; family Linyphiidae; genus Troglohyphantes; species Troglohyphantes excavatus. Next base: position 1,463,058 of record OZ010666.1, on the reverse strand, counting down.
TCAGTAGTAGACTCGACAGCTTCTGTTTCAGCAATAGACTCGACCGATTCTGTTTCACAAATTGACTTTTCATTATTCGCTTTACCACTGTTCTCAACTGCTTCTGTCTCAGCAATAGGTTCTTCTGCATCTGACTTCATATTAGCCTCCATGGAATTTGAAATAAGATCAGACTCGAATGCAATTGAACTAGAATGAGTTTTAGTTACTTCAGTATTTGGAGTATCAGTTTTTTCGACTAAATACTCATCAAAATTAGGACGAGGGTTTGAATTTGTTTCTTCAGTCAAATCAGAGAACTCTTTAATTACTTCAACCCCAATACACTCATTGGCTTTATTAGATATTTTTATATGTTTAATATCAATATTTTTTTTTACGGGTGTAGTCATAGTTGTATTCTTACTTTTGCTCTGTTTTGAAAGCTTTCTAGGAGTAGAAGGATCCATTTCTGGTTCATTGTTCTCTACAGTGCTGACAGCTCCCTTTTGATGTCTTTTCCGTTTGCTTATTTTCATTAAAGTAGGTTGCTCCTCTACTTTAAAACTACTTTCTGAAACATCTTCCTTTAAATTCTGGACTGATAAGTCGAGATCAGTCGTTTCCTTTTTCAAATTTTCTATTTTATTTGCGCAAGACTTTTTCCGATTAGAATCCCTCTCCATATTAAGATCACACATCAAGAAATGACTATCTTCATCATTTTCCACTTCGAAATTTTTAGATGTTTCTTTTTCTGTTGCTATAGAATCTTGTTCCTTTTCTCTTAAGTTATTCTTAAATGCAGAGAGTCTTTTAGTGGTAGGTGCATTGTCAATATAAAAGAGACTATTTGAAGCAACTCTTTCAGAAGTGACATTTTTCTCAAAGCTGTCTATATTATTGATAGAAGTTGGCTGAAAATCTTCAGACAATCTATTTGAAGCTTTCCTCTTTTTTTTATTTTTCTTTAAAGCACTAGTGGGGTCAGGTGTTGAACTAATGAAATAATTAATTTTGTTCTTAATAGTAGACTGAAAATACATTGAATCATTTTCATCAAAATTAGATTGATTTTCAATAATGTCTTGAGAGTGAATCTCTTTTTGTGTAACTTTAAAAGTTTTTCTCTTTTTAATTTTCTTAGATGAGCCACTTTCATCAGCAGCCACGATGAAGGGAGAGTTAGGCTGGTTATCTAAACTTTGGTCAACAACATTTTCATCCATTTCATTGCGAAGAAATGAACTATGTGTGATTTTATTCTTTGACTTTTTGTGAAGATTTGAAGGTGTATTATAATCAATTTTAGAGGCAAAATCAGAGTAACTTGATGATTGGACCTCACTTGAAATGTCAGACAAAACGGCACATTCAATTTCTTGATTTTCAGGAACTTCATTTTCAGCAAACCTTTCCTTCACTTTTAGTGTTTGTTTACTACTTGACCTTTTCTTTTCAGTCACTTTGTTAACTGAATCTATTTTTTTCTTTTTCTTTGAAGCATTAGAATCGGTTGGTTCATGGTCATCAGTTATATATTTTCTTTTGGATTCAATGATTTGTTTATTAGTGTCTGGATTCATCTTAATGTTTTCTATTAATTCAAGTGGTTCTGATTCAATTTCGTTGCTGTTTACAGTTGAACTTTTGTTACATTTCTTCTTGTTAGTTTTGGTGGTGTGTGCATCTGCAATAATTTCCATGTTTTCCGTGGCTGGTTGAGAGTCGATGAAAAACCGATTAACTATGCTGGCATTCTCATCTCCATCTTCTTCTAAAGAGACAACAGATCTTTCCATGCACATATCAGGCAAAATAACCTAAAAGACAAAAGGAACAAAGTTAATGAAATAAAATATTGTTAATTTTTCATATATAACATTTTATTAAATCGTACACAATACTAGCTCGAATTTAAAATTAAACAAATACTGAATAACCAGACTTTCTCAGATAGGACTCTCTCACAACTATTCTTACATTAAATTGTTGGTTGAAATTTTTTTTAATCGGTCTATAAGTTTATTTGATGTATAATTAACAATCTCGGATTCTATGATATGGTTAATCCAGCCACATAGGATTAGAAATGCACTTGGCAATTCATGTAGTCGAAAATCGTAATTTGGAACACACTTATTATCCATTAAGTGGCGATCCCAAACAAATGTCATGTGTCATTCATTGACTTAAGATTGAACTTCAAACAAGAAATAATATTAGTAGATTAGGGATAGGACAAATGTTTTTTGAGGCCGGTTAAATTAAAACAGCATTTATTGCAATAAATTTTGTTCATACAAGATTATTTTCTTTGTTATTTTCCCATGCAGGGTGTTTAAGAATTATCTTTAAAAGTTTGACATGCAATAAAACCTAAAAGAAACAAAATAGCCGAGTTATGCTGCTTGTACACATATCAGCAACACATGAAGTTCTATTTTTAAACATTTTTTTCCGAAACCATTAACAAATCCTTCCAAAATCAAATCGATAAAATTAAAAAATAATAATAATTAAAAAGTTTTTAATTAATTAAATTTTTTGAATGCACATTTATTTGAACAATAACTAATTTTTTTAATTCACAATTTTTTATTATTTGCAAAAACTATAAAAAAAACTGAGTTTTAAGAATTTTTTTTGTGTTATTATGAATAACTATTTATATAAAAAACAAATACCTGTAGTAAACAAAATTTTAATGTCAATTCTTATGTATTAGTTTAAAGGATAGGAAAAAATATTTCAGGAAAAATATAAATAGTTAAAGAAGCCTAAAGAGTTATATTGTTCTCTTATATAAATTAAAATTTTTATTCAAAAATGAAAAAGTTTGGGTGGTACCGTGTCTCCTTAAGAGATGAATTGTAATCATTTAATCAATATATTCTTGGAGCATAAAAAATAATTTTTAAACGTCATGTCACAATAAATGGCTCCTAACTGCGTTATTAGGGGACCTAAATGATAAAAATTGCACCACACTATTTTTGAATGGTCAGTAACTTTTCCTAAAATAAAAATATGTTAAGGACCTTAAAAGCAATTTAAAAAGGCTATTTTTTTTAATGCAAATAAATAATTAGATATTTGAAACAAAAAGTTGATCTAAAGTTACAAATGGACTTTTTGTAAGAATTTTTTTTATAAATGTATATAATAGAGAAAAATAGGTGCAATCAGCTAAAAGCTATTGGGTGCAAAGAAAAAAGAGTTTTTACTCAGATAAAAAGTTGTGTTTAATTCACATTAAGATTTAATTTTTTTAATAGAGGTTTAGTAAAATAATTTAAATGATAGTTATTTTAAGGATTTTCTAAGGACCTTCATTAACTTGAAAATTTCAAAGAGCCTTTTGAACAAAAATAAAAAGTTTCTAAGTACTTTATAAGGGCTTTTATGAACAAAACGAAAATGAGGAGGTTATAAGAATCGTACAAACTTTGAGAATACTGGATAGGAACAAATCAATCATGAAAATTACACAAACCTCTCTCAGTTTCTCGAGAATGGCTCTACTGAATTTCTTTCCCATGAGTCGATGTCCAATTCTGGTCATTTTAATTTCACAGAGCTCTTCCAAGTTATTGGATATCAGCCAGGACACAGTGCTGAGGGGCGTGGCCACTCGGCAGGCGAGGGAAACGACCTCCGCCCTCTCATAGGAGTCCTTCGACAGGAGCTTGAGCCTCCGAAAGAGGAACATGAGCTTGAAATAGGTCGAGGGTTCTTCCGTTCTGTGCTGGGCTGAACACAATATATGACTAAAAAAGAAGAGTAAAATTGCATTTATAAAGTAGAACCCATATTGCTGATGTTGAGTTAATCTATAGGACCTGCACCTCCATTAAAATCAAAAATTGGTTTCTTAGTAAAAAAGAAAATTTAAATAAATGAATATATAATATGTGCAATTAGCTAAAACCTATGGAGTGTAAAGTTTTCTACTCGAACAAAATTATGTTAAATTCTCATTAAGATTCAACATATTTAATAGAGGTTTAGTAAAATTATTTAAATGGTAGTCATTTTAACTTTTGCAGGACGGTTGGTTGATGTTTCACGCAAAATCTTATGTAGGGGAAGTAGTTAAGTTTCAATATTATATTTCTTGTGTTGAAAATGTAAATTACTTAACCAACCTATTTAGTATGCAAGTACACAAGGGAACTCAACCAATTTTTTTTTTTAAAAAAAGTCAACTCTTTATGTTAATACTGAAATTTCGTAACATATTCAACAACACAAAACTATAAGAGGGAATATTAAGTATCCTCTTCACAAAATAATATTCTTTCTGCTAAAAATAGCTGGTCTGCTACGGTTTGAAAATATTAAATAGTCTCCTCTTGGTTGCATGCAAAGGTCTTCTAAGTAAAGACTATTACATTAAAAAAAAATTCTTCAGTTCAAACTTTCAAAATAAATAAATTGTAATGTATTTTTTATGCGAGAAAAAAGGGAATATTTTGGGAAAAGTAAGAAAGTGGATTTCTGCCAAAAAGCGGAAGAATCTCATGCTAGAATAAAAGATTTGACAATTTTAAATATATAACAAAAATATTACATTGTATAAATAATGTTTTAATTCATATATTTAGTAAAAAACAAAATAGCAGTTACGTTTTATTAGTATATTATTTATGTGAAAATTGCATGACCAACCCATTCAGCATGCAAGTGCATGAGGGAGTTCACACAAATTTACAAAAACTGTTCAGCCAGTGTGTGTTATAGAAAATGTAATAAATATCCAATAATGCAGAAGTGTACAGGGGGATATTAAGTAACCTCTTCATAAAATAAGGTGCCTTTTGTAAAAATAGTGGACAGTATCAAATAGTCTCTTTTTAGTTGCCTGCGAAGACCCAAGTAAAGACTATTAAAATAGAAGAATCTCCTCTCTGAATAACATAAATTTTTTAATGAAATGAGAACAAAATACACATAGGAAAATAGATTGAGATTTAGTTACCTTAAAACAGCACTATATGCTGGCTGGAATTTTTTCTTCAATCTGCTGATATGGAGAAGCGCATCATAGAGGGAGTCATTGTCACCTAAAATAAGAATCCTTTTTAAATGATCATAATAAATAAACCTAATATTTTAAATGCACATTTTAGGAATATTTTTTACACTTTCCAATGATTGCACAATCAGTCATCTAATTTATATTTTTTAGTATGTTCAAATCTATCAGAAATTTAATAAATATGAATGAAAAGTCATAAATCTATGTTTAAAAGTTTGCTTAACCCTCCAGAACTCGCGTAAAAATGAGGGACCTGAGAACTCAAGCGTGAGAATTTTTCTCAAGTAAAATTATTTATACTTCAAAGCAATAAACTTGGGAAAAAAATACTTTTAATATAAAAATTGGGTTGCACTTCTTGAAAAGAGTTTAGAAAAGCAAAAGGAAATAACAGTCAATATATTTTTAACTAGTAAATATCAATATTTATATACAGTAAAAATTTATAAATATAATAAAAGTATGCTGAAGAATAACAAATAAATGAACTTGCAAAAACTCAGTTCAATTTTAACATATTAACACATCATAAATTTTGATTTTTTTTCCATGAATCATTATGTAAGATTCAACAACTAATTGATGATGAGATTTGCTAAAAGAAAACTTGACTTATAGAACAATTAAAGACGTGGACGTTAGAACCAGACAGCTCCAGTTTTCAAAAAATTTCAGGACAGACCATAAACGCTGTATGTTTCTCTTACTGTATGAGACAATAGTACAGTTCCTTTCCCTTATATCTAAATATATAGCCATTGCTGGGAGCTATCTGGTTCTTGCACCAATTGCTAGAGGAGTTTTGTCTTTATAGGAATAAGTGAAAAAATGTAAATCAGAAAAAAGTGGTTCTTGTACCTATGTCTTCAATTGGAAAAAAAAAGGAATTTTTTTTATTGATTTAACTTGTTTTTTAATTAAGATATCAAAGGAGAAAAAAAAAAACTTTTACAGACAGGATTATTGAATTTTCAGATATGAGCCAACAAACACGCTTGTAATTTTATTAGGGTAGGTTATAAAGCACTTTGAAAATACATTAATTTACAATTAAGTGATTTAGACACAAGTAAAGGTAAATTGAAATCTAACCTGGAAACACTTTCAAAGCAGATAAAACTTGATTCAGCCATTTGGATTTCACATTGCCTTTGCTCAACACAAGACCAACTTTCGAAAGAGAAGACAGTATTTTTGAACAGGATGATTTCATATGTGGAGCGGGCTAAGGAGATTATAAATTAACAGTAATCAATGTACACATATATAAAAAAAAGCAAATATTTTTTGCAACAAATTTAAAACTTATTCTATATGATACTACAAAGATGTGCCCACACTATACACACAAAATCGATACTCTGTAATGTGTTTATGATACTTTTTAATAAAATTTTTAGCAATTTATATAAAGTTCAAAATTAATTTCAGCTTTTTGAAAAGCAGGGAAAACAATTTGAAATTCCCTGTTGTCTAATTTTTATCCAGTGTGTTAGGAACAATACCGACTTATAACAGAAGAATTTTCTATACAATATTCTGCACCATATTTATTATTTATTTTTTTACAAGTTTTTAATATTAATTTAAGAGTTTTAAGATTTTGCTTTCAATTTTTAACTTTTTCTCCAGCTTATTAAATGTTAGGTTTATTTTGTTATGGCAGGAAAGATGGTTAAAAGTATATTTTATTTGATGAATACATGACCGAAAGTCTATAGTATTCACAAATTTCATAATGCAATACAGTCTAATTTAAGATAAAAACTCATCTATAGAATTTTAAAATACAAATACAACGTTAAAATACACAATAAAAATCCATCAAATCTGGACATGTTTCGGGAGATACGTATCCCTTCATTAGCAGAGAATGAAAAAGTCACGAAAAAGACTTTTTCATTCTCTGCTGATGAAGGGAGACGATACGTCATGTTTCGGGAGATACTCCCGAAACATGTCCAGATTTGACGGATTTTTATTGCGTATTTTAACGTTGTATTTGTATTTTAAAAAACAGTCTAATATAATTAAAAGTCTACATACTCAAGGAATAAATGTATCCTAAATTCTAAACTCAATTTATCCATACAAGCAATATTTTCGTTGTTGTTAATTTCCCTGATTAAAAAAAAAAATCCCAAAATTCCCGATATTTCCAGAATGGCCAATTTTCATGTGGATAGACACCTAATTTTCTCATTAGGAAAAAAAATATTAAATTGGTTGATTTTCAGTTAAGTTTACTATTTTACTTAAGCTATCTTTTACATATAATTAATAAAAAGAATATGGATTTAGATTTGAAAATCATGAAACAAATTGAATCGGTAAAAATAGTACGCACTAAGTATCATGTCCATACATAAATGCACACAGTAAATGGTTATTTGTAATTAAACAATTCTTAGTAATACCTTATTCCACTTGATTTTCCAACAAAAGTGATTGTAAAAACAAATTAGAGTTGAAAACAGAGCTTCGTTTCTGGAATGAAATTAACAATTTCTTAATGCAATTGTAGTGAAGTGGGGGAAATAAGTAATTGAACAGAATATCACAAGTCAAAGGTCAAAATTAAATATATATCTTAAAAAAATCGTAAAAGAACTAGTTATAGTTTTTACAACTTGGTAAAAGGAAAAGGCTGTATTAGCATCGAAAGAAAGGTGAAAATTCATAGTTGCCAATCACCATGTACGGACTAACTTTTAAAAAGTGGCAATCGAAAATTTTGGTTGTAGTTGCCACCACGGAGTATCCATTGTAATATACTCCAAGTACATCTTTGATATTTACGTTTTTAATACAGAATAGTTATTCTTCTTTCTGTTCTTTCCCCAGAAATTTTTAAGCTAATAGAAGGAAATTTTTTAATCTGTTTTAGAACAAGTTTACACTGTTTTAATTTATATTAAAGAACAGGAAACCAAAAGAACTTGTCGTTATGCTCTATCCTGAAAGAGACAAGAGAGTGCAAATAGTTAAATATATACTTTGCCTAAATGGTTGTAAAAAATTAAATAAGTATATAATTACTTTTTTGAAGAACTAATGGAAATGATTTCTAATTCCTTTTCAACTTCCCTGAAATATAAAGAAATATTAATAGAAATTAAAAACTATTAGTAGTTTATTTTATACATACAATTTTAGTTCAATTCGATGTTAAGAGCATTTGCATTCAATACCATTTATAATCTTAATATAAAGCAAATTTAAAAATATATTTTTTAAAGAATATAATTACATTGGATTTAGATTCATTCAGATTGCACTGGTCAAGAAAAAAAAGTTTTTTTTGTAAATGTTTCTTGTATTTCACATTCTAGGTCATTTAACAGATCAGATAGTAAATGATTGGGCAAACCATAAATTTTTTAAAGTATAACGTTCATAAAAAAAAAAGACTAAGGATTTTTTACATTAATTTTTTTAGGGCTGTCCCATATGGTTGAATTTAAAACCAGTGGTTGGAAACCATTGATAAGGTAAAAAAACAGTAGGGATAGGACGAATTTTCTATTTGGTCAAACACTTTTGATATTCGGTCAATCACCAGCTAAAAAGCTGCCATAGAAGCAGGGCATAACCACAGGATTTGGAAAAAAAAAAATTGAAAAATTCTTTGCTTGTAATTAATAATAATAAAAACTTTAGCTGAATTAAAATAGGTTTCTGTGAAATGTACTATTTTTTTAATCACTTTCATAAAAATATCTTCTTTTTTTCATAAATATTTCCAGTTTATGAAAACAGGCTTTCACTGATTATTAGATTTAATCATATTACTATTCTATAGTCCAAGTAGCAGAAAAATTCTTAACAGTCTGCAACAAGATTTTCGGGAATAAGATTTGTCTGTAACTTAATCTATTATATAATTATTGGTATACCTTTCATGAGCAAGAATAACAGCAACGATTAAAGAGAGAATCTCAGCAATAGTATTACTTTGTTATTCACAGTTTTTTGTTTGCGTTGTTTAATCAGTGCTAGATTATCACTTAAATAATAAAGTACCAATTATTTAACTATTTATACACTTTATGAACAAACACATATCCGTTTATTAAATAGTTTCAGCATTTAAAACAAAAAGTTTTTGTATTAACAATTTTTTCTATAAAAAGGAATACAAATTAAAACTATTTCCTTGTTAAAATTTATAAATGAAACAAATAAAGATTATTTTCCGGATTTCCTTGGTAAATTAAAATTGGTATTATACCTTTTCAAGTATGGTAATTTAATTAAATTGCAGAGTTCATACTGGAAATAAAAAGAGGGAAGTGTGCAAAAAGAAAGCATTTCTCTTTTATCTTCTAGCACTTTTATATGCAAGTCCCAAAATTGTAAAACTTTACTTCTACAGTAATTTAAATTATTATTTATTATGGTTTTAGACATTTATATAAGTTTCATAACATGCAAGTCTGATAAATAATGCTTTACTTTTCATTGAAAAATAGCATAGTGAATGAAATCAAATGCAAACTGTCAAACTAATTTAACTGTAAACTAATGTTCAAACTGTCATTTTACATGTTAAAGAATCATGACATAAAAAACCTGAATATTTTGCAGTATAAGTTTATTTTAAAATACTAGAATTCACACTATATCCTCAGGAATATTCCAATTTATAAAGATTAGCGAAGACCGATTTTTGACAAACTTGGTATAACTAATTTATTCGTAATAGTAAAAAAAAAAATTATAAAAATAAATTAAAACTAAAGAAATGCCTTTCAAAACGAAAAAACTGGCTTTAAACGTGTAGTAAAACAAGTTTTCTGTCTTGAAAATCGGAACAGCCACCGGACTAAAACGACGATTTCGGATAAAATCGGCAAATGCGGTTAGCTGATAATAAACAAATTTATAACAAACTCAATAAAAATTTAGAAAACCATGTTAAACAATAACCACAAAAATTAATAAATCTGTAAAAGAAATGCTTTTTTAGTCGCTAAAATCGGAGTAATCGCAATCAAATTGCCGATTTTTGAAAAACTTGCACCATTGATTACCTGTTGACTATTAATAGAATTCTTATATTGACTATCAAATATAAGAATGAGTAAAGAAAAAAAAATGAGCTATTAAAACAAAAAATTGCTCTAAATCCAAAAGAGAAAAAAAATTATCGCCAAAGTAGGAAATAAATGTCGTTTTCGTTAAGCGAAACTTTCTTTCTCAAAAATGGTTCTGTTAATTATTTTCTAGTAATGTATCTTCTCAAAGAACATATACTGAAATTTACCATGGAGTTGATAAAGATAATAGACAACAAAGAAACGTCTGCGGAGATTTGTTCAAACACATGTAATTTATCGCGCATCGCGATTTTCTATTATCGGGATTTCTCCCCACCCACTGACTTTCTTAAATCAGAGAAAAGTAATTATCTAACTTAAAAGAATCTACAGGAAATGTTCAAAATAGTGCAGACATAAAAAAAATTAGTATGATAGACTTCTGCAAAAATTTGTCTGCAGACCTTTGAAAAAATCTGCGTCGTACGACGCCGCGATTCTGCTTCCGAGTCTATAGTAAATACAAATACTATGAAACTCTATATTATAATAATATTACCTCATAAGCATTTACCTTGGGTACTTAGAATGTTTACCTGTACTTTAAAGGGAGTTATTTGGTTTCCGAATATTCGGCCTCAAAGTCAACTGAAAATATTCGGTCAAATCACCATTCGTCACATCTCTATAAATCATAGTAGAAATGGATTGACTTACCTGTGGAAGAGGTTTAATGTCTCCAAATTATAATTCGCAGGCAACAATTTAGAAAATCTCCTGTTCACTGCTTTTATCCATGGGAAAAGCTTCAACTTTTCTTTTGCAGTAAGGGGACTCTCGCACATTTCCTCCATTTTCCTGAAGGCCGAAGAATACATTTAATTTATTTATTGTTAATCTTAAACAAATATTTTTCAAGTATTTAAGCTGTTATGATAATTCAGTGAAATACAAAAGTAAATCCCATTTGCTAAAGCATTAACATTTCCCTTTCACTGAAAGGCAAATATTGAATAAAAAAAGTCGACAATATTAAGCTTATAATTTTTAAAAAAATTTTATAAGTAACCCTTTTTAATTGTAAATGAGCTCTTCGTCACTAACATTAATTATAACAAATAATAATGGCATACTAATATACATATAATAATACATACAAAATAATGCAATATTACAAATGAAAGTAAATTTATTAAATAAATTGTTTGTAAATGACCTTTTTTATGTTCTAAAATTATTTTGTAATTTTAAAAATTAACTTTAGAAATTTAGCTAAATTTTTAAAAGATTAAAAAAAAAAAAAACACACACACACAGCTTAATCTTAATGACTTCTGTAAAAGCGATATTAGCAATGCTAACACATTCTTAATAACACAATCTGGTTTTGTTGCCTATCAAAGAACTCCCTTTTAATTCTGCACTATTGTCAAAAAGAGTAACCAAATTTGTCAAAAAATCAGGGGACCAGTCAATGCATTTCAACCATAACACAGTAGTGTAGATTATAATTATTTTTATTAAGACCATGTGTTGGCGACAACATCACATTACATACTCTGTAAATTCTTCAAGTTCATCAGATATCTAAAAAATATTGATCCCTAATTCCATCACACTGGTACCTTGTGATGTTGATATTTTGGCTCACGATCACCTTGAGATATTACCATTGAATCAGACTTTTTGGAACAGAGTGAATTTCATTGGGTAGAAGCAAGAAAAACAAAAGCGGTCAAGGCTACGCAGGACCACACCTAGACTGGAAAGAGCAAGCAGTCAAACTGGTTGTTTTTTTACTGTTTCCTCCTAAAACTAGTTTTTTATTTGCGGTGTCACACGTGACGTCACTTGTTGCTTCAGGGAACCAGAAAATGAGAGTGTGAAAATTTAAAGGGTATTTTACTTTTGAACTTATCGAACTACTTATTTATGTTTTTGTTCATTATTTCCTTTTAGAAGTTTAGGGATATCTGATGGGAGGATTAAAAGAGATTAGTGAACTGTACAAATAAACTTTGATTTACCTGTCAGATTTGTTCTGCAATAATTACTAGGGATGAACCGGATAGTGGTTTTGCCGGATACCGGATATCGGGCGCACATTACAAACCGGATATCCGAACTGAATTTTGCCGGATATCCGGCAGTTTCTTTTTTATGAAAATATCTTCTCATACACACTTAAAAATACGGAAATCGGTCAAAAATTACGAAATATTTTTTTATTCTATAATATTCCCAAATTACTTACCCTTAAGGTGATACCAAGATTGAATAAACATGCAAAAAACTTTTTTATTTACAAAGGGTTCTTCTAGGGTGTTGCTAGCAATGGGCGTATGTTTTGTACACTTTAAACTCAATTTCTGAAGAATTGTATTTTTACCATATGCTCTTTCATTCCAAACATAAAAACTTAAGTTTGCTTAAACTTTTGAGAAATTTATTTTTATTTTAACTTTATATTGGTTGTGAGATGTTATGACCCTCCACCATAACGATTCTTAAAAAAAAATTTAATAGAATTTTAAAGTTAAAAACGAGAAAAATTCAAGGGAGAATCTGCACACTGTTAATACATTGGTAGAATTTTCAGGAAAATACTTAAATACCATATTCTTAGCAAAGATAATTGACCGGCACAAAAAAAATCTTCCGATGTTTTATTCATCCGGATATCCGGCACTTTACTTCCGGATATCGGATAGTTAAAAATCAGCCGGATACCGGATATCCGTTTCATCCCTAATAATTACATTTTAAAGTTTTTAATTATGAACAATTAAAGCTTTTTAATCCTTTTGTGGATATTTTAAATAAAATATTTAATAGACAGGAAAACAAAAATATTTTTGACATGAAGAAGTGATCCTATAATTTAGTGGTTTCCAACCTGGGGATAGGTGGCGGTTCGGTTGGGGGTATATGAAAACATTTAGTAATGAATGAAAACACTTAAAATAAATGCCTATAATCTAAGTCGTTTAATTAATATGCCATCTAACCCAAGAACATTACTGCCTAACAAAACTTTTTTCTTCTTTTTTTTTTTAGAGGGGAAGGGGGGAAATAAAGGGATAGATGAGAAGAGAGAACCCATAAATGAAAAGTTTTATCAAGAGCCCAATGGACAGAACACATAAAAAAAAAGGTTGGGAAGCACTGGCATAATATCTAAGTTTAAAGGACTCTAAGTATATATTTAAATACACTGCATAATTAAAAAATAACTATTTATGTGGTATCTGACTGTGTTTTGATTTTTAAAAGTTTATGTATTTAATATTTAACACCCATTGCAACGGGCATTAGGACATTGAACCACGATCTGATGTATACCAGACCCATATCCACAAGACATAGAGGAACGGTCTAATGTGGATTCTGCATTGCAAAATTCAATGTAAACTGTTAAAATATTAGAATAACCGAATGCAATCTGCCAGCCACAACTATTACGCTGGAATGGTTATTGATCAAATACACAGTAGAAAATTGTTTACAAAAAATAACCAAATTTGTTAACTATATAGGGTCAGGTGGGGTAAAGTGGTCAGGTGGGGTAAAGTGGTCATACTCTAATAAATGTTGTAGTTTTTCCTCCCTATTTTTTATTTTTATCGTAAAGGTTTTACATATTTTTGTTTTAGTTTTCAGTGAAGAGGAGCAATGTTTTTCACACAAAATTATAATTTTAGCAACACATTGAATGCCAATAAATAGCCATTTTATTTTTGTATGTTTCAGTACAATCTTTTGATTCTCTAATGAACTTCTCTGCTACATTTTGTTTAATCAAAATCTTAATATATTAGTTATACAGGAGGCTTCAAACATATCTCAAGAACACATTTCCATTGATAGGCAAGTTGTGTTTATTAAATTTTTTATTTTATAGTGTTTTTAGTAACATGGGGTAAAGTGGTCATATGACGAAGTTTAACGTATTCATGGTAACAATGATTTTATTTAGGCCTAATATTTAAAGATTGATTATTAAATATTAATTTAGAATAATAAAGCATATATTAATTTATCATAGTTTATAACATAAGATAAAGTAAACAGCATTAGGCTTAACTTTTACATTGCTTGGAATGACTTTATTAAGACCTAATATTCAGTGATTAAAATTTGGATAAACTTGTATAATAAAATAATTTTTATTGTCTTATTTTTTTCTTCCTTTTTTTACGTAATAAACATGCCGAGAAAATATGTTAGGAAGATTGTACCAAATTACTCTGATGCCAGTCTACAATTAGTTATGCTGGCAAGGCTAATTAGCTATGCTGGCAAGGCCAGTTAGCTATGCTGGCAAGGCCAGTTAGCTATGCTGGTTAAAAACGGCATATCCATTTATGCTGTAGCTCAGAAATTACCCGACTTTAAGAAGATGTGTCATTAACAAGTCCAGGCATAATGGTCCTAATGAGAATCATGGCTTCGAAGAAGAATCTTGCATCATTAAAAGCTTCAGATTCGTTGGGCATTCATTCGATTGTTCTATTATATCAAATTTAATCCAAATGTATCTTAAATATCCTAATAGCAGAAAAAGTCCATTGGTTGATAAGACCACCAAGACCTGATTACCACAGAATTTGTGAAAACTGTCAACAAACAAATTGACCAAACATAACAATGTCCATACCGAAATTACAGAATTGCCCATTGACTTCACCAGATCAACAAATAGATATTCATCAGAATTCAGAACCATCATCTGATATATGCAATTTAAATTTTAAAAGTACAAAAGTGTCAAATATGGCTAATACAACAAGTGTATATCCACTGAAGGACTTTAAGTAAGCTAATACTAACAACAATATCTCCACCAATGTCAATTGTACATAGAATGGCTATACATAACTCTAAAGATGAAAACAGAAGAAACAGTTGCATTTCGTCTACAAAAAAAAAAAAAAAAAAAACAAGGGATGCCAAAAAAAGCTAAAAAAAAACGAAAATTATCAAGTCAACAAATTCTTTTGAGCCAATTTGTGCCACAGATATACAAATTTGACAAATCATATTTGTGGGATGTTAGTAAAATATGAAGGGAAGAAATCAATTAAACAGTTTATTGGACAAGATTGAGATAGTAATTAATGGGACACTTCATTAAATATCTAGAAAAATCCTAAACTAGTGACTGTTACACATTTTTAGAATATAACGACATTGAAAAAACAGAGAGTAGGAAGTTATTAAAATATCTTTTTAAAAAAAACTTTTTACAATAGAGAACACTATAAATTTATAATTTAATATGAATATTATTTAAATTTTAAATTTAAATAATAGTTCACAAATATAGAAGTTGTGTAAAATATTTTTAAGTAATAAAATGGCACTGTTTACTTATAATTTCCTTTTTATGTCATATTTCTTCAATATGACCACTTTACCCCACACACTGACCACTTTACCCCACCCATGGGGTAAAGTGGTCATAAAAACATGAAAAAAAAAAAATGTCATTAAAAGGTGTTACTCTCAAAACATATTTTTAAAGTGTATTCTAATGTACTCTAGAACAATGTAATGTAAAATAAAATCCAAAACAATAATATTTTTTAGAAAATTTCTCATATTTATATTCCTGCAAAGTTAAAAATGCCTGTTTTTATGACCACTTTCCCCCACCTGACCCTATCATATTTCGGAACAGATGTAGTATAGGACATTTGGCACGTTTTGTTTTTGTTGGCGACGAAAAAAGTCGCCTAAACGTCTTTTTTCAATTTGCGCTGCTAAATTGTAGAATTTATTATGAAGTTTTATGCAACTGTTGTTAACTATTTTGTTGTATTCTTCCGCTTTCATTCGAAATTGCCGTTAAAAATAGTTCCGGTAAGGCACAAAAACGATTATGCAGCACGATGACGTCATAGGGTTGCCAGATTGAAAGTTGTCACAAGAATCGAAAATTAATAACAATGTCAGGTGGGGTTTCCATACTATAAATTTACCGCCCCTATATACAAAAACAACTCGCACGCCAAATGTCCTATGCTACATCTGTACTATAGATCCCTCTTCCACATGACGAAACTTAACAAGTGGTCTCAAAAGAAAGAGCATATTTTAAGGAATTTTAACTGGTGGGGCAAATTAAATTTTGCAAAAAGCAGAACCCCAGAAGTTAATGACAACTTTGTACTTAAAATAGCAAATTTTAGACTAATTTAATTAATTTAGTTTAAAATTATATGAAAAGTTAATTTAAAAGAAATTATCGAATTTATGAAATTTTCTAATGATTCATAAAAGTATGTTTTATTTGTTTTTATAATGCACAATTTTATTAAATATTTGTTTTAAAAAAACCTAATGTTTTATATTTTAAAATATATATCCTACATTTCCGCCAATTTACTTCACACAAATGTAAAATTTTAAATCTATAGTATATATACATCTAAATCCGTATACTTAAGTAAATTTTAGACTAGTACCCGAGCATATTACAAACAAAATGTGCATTAATAAGTAGCATTTACTTTATAAGATGAACAATAATATTCTATTTATTTGTATTCGAAAAATATTTTATTTTACAGCACAAAAATGTAGAAAAATAAGTAGTTTTAAATTTTTTAAAAACATAATACTTTCTTAAAACTTGTTATCATTTCTGAAAAATGTTTTTATATAATCTCTGCTTTTGTGGTTGGGGTCCACCAAATTGCTGCTTTTCAGCTGCACAACTTTTTTCGCCGTTCCTTCAGCTGCAGAAATTTTAGCACTGAAGGGCGGTGATTGAAAAATGCTGTTCCTTTTCCACTTAAGACTATGATGAGTCTCTTATTAATTGTTCCGAGATTATCTGACTGTCTATGATCTGACATCAACATGTTGTAGCAGGAAATTACTAGGGATGAAACGGATATCCGGTAACTATCCGGTACCCGGCTGATTTTTAACTATCCGATATCCGGAAGTAAAGTGCCGGATATCCGATTTACCAAGCCGGATATCCGGATGAATAAAACATCAAAGATTTTTTTTTTGTGGCGATCATTTATTGTTGTTTTTGCTTTAAGTATTTTCCTGAAAATTCTACCAATGTATTCACAGTGTGCAGATTCTCCCCTGAATTTTTCTCGGGCTATTCAGGTGGGTAAGGAGTGCGTTTTAGACTCGGACGCGGTGAGTCACAGAGAATAGATAGCAAGGAAGATATGCTACAGACATTCGAAATACGCCGCTATAGTACGCCACTATAGTGGAGTATTTTCGAGTTTGAACAATTCACATAGGTGGTGGTGTGTAGAGTGCATAGTTACATCTCTATTCATTGTATATTAGTTGTTATATTCTCCAGTCTAAAAGTTAGTTTCAGCATTTAAGTATGGCGCAATTTAGATCAGCAATTTGGAAATATTTCAAAATTACATTTTCAAACGCATTGTACAATACTGATCTGGCCATTTCAAAATCTGTATAAATATGAACAGTTTATTAAAGAACTGTTAAGGTGTACGTGCATACTTGATTTTTTTTTTTTAATTATAAATTTAAAACACTAGTTTTTTCATGTATGAAAACACTTTAAAAATCACGATGCATTATAAAAAAGAACTGAATTAAGTCAAATGCTAATCTGCTAATTTTCACATTTTTTTAAAAAAACATGATTATGCAAGTTGTAATTCATCTAGAAGAATAATTTTTGTTGGAAATACTTAAAGTATCTTTCTTAAAGTTATGACCCTCTAAAAAGTTTATAACTTGAAAAGTTTTTTTTTATATAATTTTTTTTTACCTCGAGAGTCCTTAAAAAAACCCACTTTTTTTCAAATTTTTAACTTTAAAATTCTATTATATTTTTTTAACGAATCGTTATGGTGAAGGGTCTTAACATATTACAACTAATATAAAGTTGAATTCAAAAATAAATTTCTCAAAAGTTTAAGCAAACTTGAGTTTTCAAGTTTGGAATGAAAGGGCATATGGTAAAAATACAATTATTCAGAAATTGAGTTTAAAGTGTACAAAACATACGCCCATTACTAGTAGCACTCTAGAATAACTCTTTGAAAATATTTTTTTTTTTTTTAATGTTTATTCAATCTTGGCATCACTTTAAAGATAAGGAATTGAGGAATATTATAGAATAAAAAAATATTTTTTAATTTTTGAACGAATTCCGTTTTTTCTAGTGTGTATGAGAAGGTAATTTCATAAAAAAGAAACTGCCGGATATCCGGCAAATTCCAGTTCGGATATCCGATATCCGGTTTGTAATGTGCGCCGGATATCCGGCAAAAGCACTATCCGGCTCATCCCTAGAAATTACCCTTTCCACTTGCATGGAATGTGGTGCGACCAAGAGTCAAACTCCCCTTCCCTTAAAGCCCACATTTTTTTAAAATATTAAATAATTATTTTTCAAAACTAAAACAAATAAATTATTCTGTTGGGGAAATCGAAGTTTATTGTGAATCAGAGTTATTTGAGATTCATAATAGTATTATTAAAAAAAAAAGTATTGGAAGCATTGCCGTTTTCACCGAAGCATGCATATGTAAAATAAAAATCTAAGATAAGTAGTTGAATAAAATAAACTAGTATTAAATGGCATTTACAAAAGTTTTGACTATTTTTTTGCATCGGTTTGAAGTATTTTTTTTAAAATCAAAATTTCAGATACTTTTGTCCCAGAATTTAAATGTATTACCGAATGGCTTTTTATGTAAGATAGTTGGAATTAACCTGGCATATTACATTGTTAAAAAGTAATATATCCAATTTTTTTTTACTTTTTGATTAATTTATATTGGTATCAATATATTGAGAGTATCTAAAAATAAAACATTTTCATAACAATTTTAATAAAAAAATATTTGATCTCTTTCCGATCATACGTAAGTAACGAAGAAAAAAATATATTTTTCAATTAAATTATTTTAACCTTATTCTTGCTGTCGTTTAACTCTAGACATTTAGTACAATAACTTAAATATGCTAATTTTGGTTACCTTAGAATTATACATCCATGATATATTTTGTTCATATAATACTACCAATCAAAATTTAGAGAAGAAAAAAATACATATTCATAAGAATAATCTTGTATAATCTTTTGAAAGACTGGCTATAATTTCATATAGTGTATGCATTTTATTAAATATTAGAGCTACCCCTCCCCAATAATTTTGAAAAATTTAGGCTTCTATTTATATGTATTAAAATTTGTAAATAACGATCCCTTCAAAATGTTATTAACATCGGGAAATACATTTTCCCCCAAAAGTAAAAATTAGAAATCTCTTTTAACTATACAAATAACATTTAGTTAAACTACACACCGTAAAAGACATCTACATAAAAAATAAATGTAATTTACTTATTTTCTGTAGCTGTTAAATGCAGGTAAAAATATCTTTTAAAATTGAAGTGAAAAATCGGCCTAAGGAATGATACTGGAACGTCTTGTTTCTGACAACATTTCAAGAGAACCATACCAAAATGCATTGAAACAATTTCCACCCCTTATATGACACCTCCCAAACCCTCCTCATATATTTCTGCCCTAATTCCTATTCAAATATATGCCAAGAGTTTTCACGACTATAAAAAAGCAGCTGGTGCCCACTTAAAAGATCCTGCGTAGATAAGGAAGGGTAATAAAACAATTTTGAACAGTAGTCAATCCGAAATATATTGTCAACGGCTCGACCACTCGGTTCTGAACAAAAGGATTTTTGTGGATGGGAAATTGCTAGACCGGGGAGGGGTGTAATTTTTTTTCCCTCGTTAGGAGATTCAGTGTCAAAATTGGGCCTTTTCACGGGAATGGGGATCTGTCTCTGTCTAACATCATTCTTTCCTATGCCACAGATTCAAGTTTATGTTTTACTGGGGAAAATTGATTAAACAAAACAAAATTCCGGTGGGGCAAATTTGCATGACTGGTGGGGCATTTCTACACACTGGTAGGGAAAAATCCCCACCAACTCTATGTTAAAATAGGCCCTGGAAAGAGAATTGCCTGGAGAACTGGTGAATAGTACCGTGGTTTATTCCTAGTGTCCGGTGCCCTCGCCAAATAGGATTTGGCAATAAAGTTTATATTTTGGTAACCCTACTTGATGACGTGCGAAAATATAATGTTGTATTGCAACCCTAAATTTTTTTCCTCTCGCTGTGGTTTCACGTTGTTTTGCCATTTTTTAATCAAAGTATGGCTCGCATTGTTGTGATTTTGATTTTCCTGAGCTATGGATGGTATACGCGGACGACGTTTATTTGAATAGTAGGTATTTTTGGGAGTTGGAAATGAAAGGCTAACGTCCCGGGATTGATTGGTGCATGGATGCCAGATTGTTGTCTAACAAGCGAACATGCATGGAGCGGGCCCTGCTGCAATTCATTGTGGAATGGGTTTATCGGTCGAAACATGGATACATTATGCAGCAAATGATCGACTCCCCGGAGGGTGTCATGGATGTGACCCTAAGTAGTCAGAGGCCGAAGTCCACAAAATCGACGTCAGGAGTCTGTGACTATAGCGTTTAAGAGTGCTGTCGAAGTGCCCCAAACGACTGCCAGAAGGATTGCCTGTAAGCACCATGATCGATTGCCCGGAGAGACATTGTTACCATCGAGATAGACGCCGAACTGCCCCCAACAGCCCAATATAAACTGTAGTGCGATGTTAATTAACCAAAGCAAAGCTTCGGAATCAATTTTAAACCGGCGCCATTAGCCCAAGTGCGACCAACGCAATGTCCGCCAATTTGATTTGGCAACAAAAAAAACCCATCATTTTTGGCCTTGGCGACAACGGGCACCGTACACTAGGAATTTACCCGTACCGTTATCATAATAGTGTCAATAGTTTGTTTTAGCAAGTTGTGTCGTAATTGCCAAATCCTCTTGTTTGTCTTAGAAAAGTAAAACAATTCTATCACAACAAAAGGATGGGATACAGTTTTACGGTTAAAAAGTTTGAGCATACAAATGTACAGAAATTCGATAATAATTCATTGTAATGATTGTAAAACTGTTGGCAACAGTTTGAATTTTCTAATTAGATTAATAATTTTGAAGATAAAAGACCAATTTGAAATGTTTATGCAGAAAAAAATTTGCATGAAACGATATTTATTGTACATGAACAAAATCTTGAGGTATAGATTTAAATAAAATCGTATATATGACAGACGTATGTTTATAGGAAACACACAACACACGTGTTTATATTAACAGATATATACTAACCTCAAGTAACTTGATTAATGATTGATTATATATAAAAATAATAGTTTATTGTTTACGTTTGTAACTATTTGAAATATAAATGTGACTTAAATTTTTCACTTAGTTTAGCCACTTTTATAATTTTTCAAACCCTGGCTTATAGACCCGCTGAAACACGTTATTAGGAAATACAAACAAAATCAAAATAGCGGGTGAAGTTTTAAGGTGGCTCCACTACAGCGCCACTTTAAATATTTGTAATATGCTTATTTTGATTCTTATTCGATATTTTGAAATTAATTAATTGAATTTTAATAAGTATGAACAAATATTAGTGAGTTTTAAAATTTTAATTGAAGCAGAAACCTTTCAAAACATAATTCGTTCAGAAAATATTTAAAGTTTTTTGAAAACACTCCCACTTTAATCTGTTATGTGTGTGTTTACCTTTTTTCGAAATTATCATATCAGTGCTGAAGTAGTTGTTTAGTATTTAAATCTGAAATTTTTAGGAGTGGTTCAAAAAAATAATTTTCAATTATGTATTCCGTTGATGTTGATGAATGTTACAAATTGGCCGTGGGATTAGCTCAAGAAGCTGGAAAAGTAATAAAAAAAAAGAAATTAGTTTAGAAACCACTAATTTTTTTGTAAAATGCTGCCAACGTTTTATTAAACGTCTTTACATCATTTCTTTTAGCCGATTTTGATTCTGTGGTAATGTTTTATTTGTAAATAATGGTATATGCTGTTTTATAATGTGGTAAAAATTGAAGCAAAAGTCATAAGTAGCTATCATATTTTGAATATCCGTTTTGCATCTGGGCCGTTTGCATTGTAGCCAGATCCTAGCACTCTATGCCATGCATAGTTTTAAAGACAAGTATGGTGCTCTTATTATCAATTTAAAAGTTTTAAGTTGAATTTTATTAAATTATTATAAAATTCTAAAACTGACCCTTCAAAAATTATGATGGGAAGGGGGCTCAAGTACTTCCATACCCAGAACTTTTAATAAAAGAATCTTAATTAGCAGTTATTATAATTAGTAATTATTAGTTAATTAGTGAATGTTAATTATTAATAATTTGTTTATTACCTAGTTTACTGCATAAATGTTTTAAGAAATGAACAATTTTTGTTGTTATGTAAAATTACAATTAAGATAATTTAAATAAATTGTCACAAAATATTTGTTGTGGGATATTAGTAGGAAATTTTGATTTGAAATTCAAATGGAGCTTGAGCCCCTCACTTTCCTACTCCTATGCTAATACTGATCAATTCAACACACAAGAACATATTTATTATTATTTTTTTAAACTGTAGAGGTCAATTGTTTAGTATATATATATAGGGCAAAATCAAAGTAACGGACGTACCTTTTGCAAGAATAATAAAAATGTTAAAATTATTTTACTCCTCAGTTATTAATTGTAGGTAAAAATTTTGGTATGTTTAAAAAGAGCACAAAATTGCCTTTCATAGTGATAAAAATTTTCATTCTCATGTGAAAATTAATTTGAGAAATATACATTTTTGAGCATGGTAACGGACGTACTAATTTTGGACACGAGTTTCACAAGCATGCTAATTGAGGCTCAATTCCTCTGAATTGATAAATCTCTTTGACATATATATATATTTTTCAATGATTTGAATGTACTAAGTTACAAAAACAATCACAACATTTCGAAAAAAATAATTTTATGATGGTAAAAAAATTTATTTTGTGTCGGTAACGGACGTACCAGCAATGGTAACGGACGTACCTTTTCCAAACTTTTATTGAAAATTCATGTTATTTTCATATTTTTGTAAAGAATATCAGTAATACACAAAAGTTAATTATAGGCAAGACTATTTTATGTATTAGAAGAATTAATTTAACAAGATAATTACATTAATGGCATAATAATAACATTAGTACAGGTAAAATAGGTTTTTCATTGACAAATGGTGTGCATACACAAAAATTTGGGAATAAACTTGTTAAGGCACTAGAAATGAAGATTCAATGAGTCCCCAAATAATAAGGTTGACTTATCATATTTAGGGAGGGGGGTAAAGGGGGTTAATTTTTAAAAAACTCAAATGCTGCTTAGTGTCTACGAGATCCTGAAATTAATGCTAGCGATAAAATATATTGATTTGTTCAACATAGGGCTACGAAATTGGTTTAGGATACTTCAGGAATTAAAAATATATACCAAATTTATCTTTAAACATGTATACACTCAATCAGAGGACTGGAGAAGACCTTATTCAACTATTTAAATTTATTAAATCAGGTGATGTTGAGGACATAATATTTAATATAGCCAATGGGACTAGAGGTCATGTGTACAAGTTACACAAAATCAAGAAAGTAGAAAGCATTATTCTTACAATAACATAAATTGAATAGTTTGCCTGAAGGTGGTTAATTTATCAGGAGTAGCTGGTTTTAAAAGACAAACAGATAGACATTAGGAAATTGTTCCGATACGATAGTCTGTACTTCATTGGCAGTATTTGTATACACTTACACACAAATCATTTTGATATTTTTAAAAGGAATTCAAACCATAATTAATTAACCCATCCACACCCACAATCATTAAAAAAACTTTTAAAGAGCCCAAAAAGTTATATTCTGGTGTTCTGTAATTCAAGTATATGCAAGATATTCATAATATTCAGAGATTAAGAATTATATAATGGTGAATTCCGGCGGTAACGGAAGGCCAGTTTGTACAACAACTTATGGTTATAATTTTAAAAATATATTTTATTTCAAATAACTGATAGGTAGACTTTTATACACTTTACTGCATTTTATTAAAAATGCAAAATCAAGAATTTAGCACTTTATAACTTTTTTTAAAATTTAAATTTTAGTAATGGTAACGGAAGGACGTTTTTTGGAAGTGGTATACCACACTTACACCTTTTTATTAAAAGTTCAGCTAAACCGTAAAAAAAAAAAATCTAGAAAAATTAGAACACTTAAAGGAGAGTTCAATTATTATAAATTGCAGTGCAGTTTTTAGAAATTGTTATATTATGCCCAAAAATATGATGTTTTTTTAAGGTAACGGAAGGACGGTAACGGAAGGACAAAAATTCCAAGTGTATAAAATTGAATTGTTTTACAACAATTTACTCATTAATATTTTGAAAAAGAATAATAAGTGTTTAATTCTGCTTATTCAGCTGTTTTTAAATCTAATTCTGCAACAAATTCTTTTTCCAAAGCCATTTTTTAAATTTTTAATTAAAATTTTAAAATCTTTTAATTTTAAATTTTTTGCTTATTCAATTTTTGGTTATTTTATTTGAGTCAATTCCAGCAGTTACCATCTTTCTCAGGAAATATAAATTTAGTCATTCATTATTTTATTTTCTTAAACATAATACTTCTACAATGACATCATTGAATGAAGCACTTGCCTAACATAATACTTTTTAGTCCTTGCCATTCAACTAACTAAAAGACACTAACAGCTAATGCATTGCTTGACCCATATGCCTTGTCTGCATCTTTTATATTTGATAGTATGTTTTCTTTGAATACCTTACTTTCTATAGAACTAGAGTACTCACAATACTCAATAATATATTTTGAAATTGGTTTTAAATAATAAGTATTGCATGTGTCAGGAAGAGGAGGATATTGTTCCATCTTTCTTGAAAGAATTACTTTATCTGATGAAGAAATCAATTATTTTATCTGATGGGGCAATAGTCGTAAATTTCCCATTAACCACTTTGGACATTTACAGTACCTTTGCCTTGATTAATGGCAAAAATGCTTCAATGTAGCCATGATGTTATACTGATCAAACATGAATGTTAAGTTGGTTTTTGAATGTTAAATCAACTTGTACAACTAAAATTTTCACCTCTTCTTTGAATTATTTTATTAAAAGACAATATTCCCATGTCTTTTAATAAAAATATGCTTTAAAAATGTGCAGATTTGTTTTTAAGAGCATAAAGGCACTTTTTAAATGAACTCTTGTATCTTTTTTTTTTATGGCTTTCTGTCTTCATTCCATTACTTTCATTTTAAATGTGCTAAATTTTGTTCATTAGTATTTATATATTTAGTAACAAAACAATTTAGACGAACTTTAAGTAGAAGGTATATTTGTAACAAAACAAACTGGGGTCTGAGCTTGCGAACTTTTTATAGTGATACATTAATATCAATATTTTCTTGCTGAAATTCTGTATGCGTCACTTAACATCATCGTAAGAAATCGCTTTTAAACTTTCTTCTTTTTTCCATTTTATGGCTTTATTGTAGAAAGAACCCATATAGTGAATAAATAGAAAAGTAGTACCAGTTTTAATTGAAACTCAATTTATTAGTGACATACTTATTAAATAACAGGGGAGGGTATTAAGATAGAAAATACAGTTAATAAGTATATATAATATTTATATGTGTTTGAATTTCAATAATAACTGAAAATTAGTTTGTTTAATTGTGGAAAGTTCAGTCAAAATCAGTTAATACAAAAGTGTCCTTCCGTTACCACATTTATGTCCTTCCGTTACCATGTTTTTTGTCCTTCCGTTACCATTAAAAAACATCTAAATTAAAAACAAAATAAAATTGTTGCTGTTTCTAATTAATAAGTGTCATAAGTCTGCTTTGTACAAAAATTCATTAAGTTGTAGACCCAATGGTTTCTTAGTGAGGTGGTTGAAATATAGTATTTTGGTAACGGAAGGACATTTATGGTTTGACTTAATAAGTTATTGATTTCAAGGTTAAAAAATATTTTTTTGCAAAAAAAATTAATAGAAAGATTAACTACATGAATAAAGTATAAAAGTTAACCTATTTATTTTATTTTGGTAAGGGATTTTAGTCAAGTTATAGTATGAAACAAAATGTAGATATTTCGCACTGCAAAAACATATAGTAAAGAAGTGACTTTGACCTTGATTTTATAAAAGTCATTATATTAATTTAAAAAAAATATGTTAAGATTCAAAAAGTTCATACCTTTCTGAAAAAAATGGTATATGACAAATGACTCAACATAAAGTTTAAAATTTTAAGTGCTATGGCAACATTTTCCCGGAATTCACCTAATACTCAAATATGATTAAAAACATTTTGGTATTTTCAACACCCAGCATGCTTTAAAAGGTGACACTAGCCGATTGATTGAAGTAAATGAAAAAATTCATTTTCTGAAAACTGCATTAATAAGCAATAATGTGTTTTTTAAAGATAAACTATTCAACTAAAATTATACTCTTTCCATGTTGTTATTAAACAGATATCATAAAATTGTCACATATAGTTTTTTTAGTAAAATTGTTACACACAGTTCTGCATATTATTTATAATAAGATTTAAAAAAAAATACTATTTTTAAAAATAATTAGTAGTTTTAAATTTTGTAATAGAATATGTAATGAACTGATAAAATGTATAAGTTTATTGGTTTTATCGAGAAAAAATTGACTGTTAAAATGCATGGTTTTTGGTAACGGACGTCATTTTTATCATCATAATATTCTTTTTCTTGAAATGTTGTGATTGTTTTTTTAACTTAGTACATTCAAATCATTGAAAAAATTATATATTTGGCAAAGAGAGTAATCAATTCAGAGTAATTGAGCCTCAATTAGCATGCTTGTGTAACTCGTGTCCAAAATTAGAATGTCCGTTACCATACTCAAAAATGTATATTTCTCAAATCAGTTTTCCATGAGAATGGAAATTTTTGTCACTGTAAAAGGCAATTTTGTGCTCTTTTTAAACATATCAAAATGTTTGCCTACAATTAATAAATGAGGAGTAAAACAATTTAAACATATTTGTTATTCTTTTAAAAAGTATGTGCGTTATTTTGATTTTGCTCTATCTTTAAAAATAATTAGTTTTAAATTTTGTAATAGAATATATGATGAACTTCTAAAAATATAAGTTTATTTCAATCAGAAAATAATATAAACACTTTTAAATTGGTTTTATCAAGAAAAATTGACTTTATGAAAATGCATGGTTTTTGGTAACGGACGTACTGGTACGTCCGTTACCATGATTTACCCAATTTTTTTTTTTATATAAAATTTCTTTTTAAGTATAATGTTACTTAAGTCAAATAAAAAGTAAACCTAAAGTTTCAAGTTTTTCAGTTCAAAAATAAAGTTGCAGCATCAATATAAGCCAAAAATAGTAACGGACGTACCAATAAGAGCTAGAAAAAAAAGTCACTAGCATTTTTAACCATACCAAACAAGTTACAAAAAATCTTAATATCAAAGTTAGAACCCCTAACTATTATGTAAACAAAACATGCTAAAAGAAGAATATTGTTTGATATTATCCCTTTCACTTTTATAGTCCAATCGGTATCAGATATGCACTGCATGCTTCTAAGTGAGTGAGAAGAGTCTAAACATGGACTTGTGAACCAAAAACTACTTATATTATATAAGCATGGAATACATATTTAAAATCTGCAAACTGTAACCTTTAAAATGAGGTATCATTTATGTATCTACTGTGATTTTGAAATTTTGAGAAAAAGTTTACTTTGATGTGATTTTGCCCTATAGTATTAATAACAAGGGTTTATAGGAAAATAACTTCTCATGGTTGGTTGAAAAAAAATTCTACTAAGGCTGCACAATGTACTATTGGTAATGCTACTACATAAGAAAGACCCTGGAACACTGTCTCATAATTTTGAACTATGGTTCTAGATGACAAGGTAAAAACTGTGATGTCACCTTTTACAGGCATGAGGATTTTCGGGCCATAACAGATTTAATGTGTACAGTCCCCTGTACATGGTGAATTATTTTTGGTGGGTGACAAGAATGAATCTGGCAACCTCTCCCCCCCTTCTGTTTATGATATTTCTACCCACCCACATGCTAGAAATCGATTTAACTGCATTTGGTGCGGGGTCAGCTCTAACCAACCGATATTCTGCTGACCAAATAACTCCCATATAATTTTTCTGTGTTCACTACTGTGAATAGCAGAATATCCAGTTAGGCAACTCTCTCGACTTGTCTCTGATTAATGAAAAAGAGGAAAATATATAAATAAAAGGAATTAAAGTAACATCCAGAAAATGGGATTAAAATAATAGTTTTTTTAAGTAAACTAGGGGGCTCCGCCCTCTGCTCCGCTAACGCTCCGCCAACCCCCGGAGGATTGCTACGCAATCCTCTTTAGTTTGCTTCGCAAACCAATATCGGCTTCATACACTGTAGACAATGACAATGTGTCCTAACAACAATACTTTTTTTAGTTATATAAATTATTACTGGCAGTGCCGTCACACAAATTTATTTTTCGTATGTTGAGACAAGAAATTTCCCAACTTAACGATCCGAAATTCCCAACTTAAGGACATCGGGTACCAGCTGAAGTGTTATCCTCGTTATCTGACCACTGTTAAAAATACGAGGCATCCTTCCCGGGTCTTTTCTTCGAGAAAGGCCTCGAACCAAAGCGTCCTTGATGTAGTAAGTAAATACGTACCAATAACAAATCAAGGGCGCTTTGCTCGAACCAGCGCCAGTAGTTCAATGTGCAGCTCTAGTGCGACGTTAATTAACCAGACCACCTTACCGATTCGAAATTCACAACGCAACAGTGCTAAAAAAATTCCCAGTTCCAACTTTTAAGACATTTTTAGCTTTTTTATAGGTAATATTAAACAGTTCTTTAGAAAGTATTGATTTGTCGCATGCACGTTCCAATGCAGTGGACCGTTTTGAGGTCTAATTTAAGTTTCATCTTAACACAAGTTGGGCAATTTCTAGTCTAGTACAGCAACCAAGGACTTTGTTGTCAATCTCAATCAACGGCATGAATGGTACAGCAGTTGCCGATACAGGATCAAATCATTCGATTGCTGGTGAGGTGCTGTACCGTCGTTTGAAAGAAAAGGGAACACTATTTGAATCCACAACTCTGAAAGTCACACTTGCTGATGGCATTGAAAAACAAATTAATTCGCATCAAACCCAAGTGAATGTCGTCATTCAAGAACGAGTTATCCCAATGGACTTGTTTGTTCTACCAACAGCTCACAACAACAGAACCCTTCTAGGAACAGACTTTCTACGAAAGGCAGGGATTACCTTGGATGTGTCTAACCACAGCTGGCATTTCAGTAACATGCCTAGACAGAAGTTCTCCTTTGCTGAAGACACAATTCAAAGAATTCCTGAAGCACCAAATGCCGTTGTGGATCTCTATTCATTTAACCTAATGAATGTTGAGAGAGAATATGTAGCAAAAATCCAAGGGATGGAGTCAAATGAATTGACAGAAAATTCTTCAGAGGACTATCAACAAGGGGAAGAAGCAATCCCAAAGATTCAACATCACATCAAAACTGTGAGAAATCCTTCTGTCCCAAAGAAGAAAGAAGTACAATCTTTCTACGTAAAATTGGAATCCATTCCAGAAAAGTGCAATTCTACTGCTGATATGTTGTCGAGACCCTCTTGTCAACAAACCAAGTCTTCATGTCACCCTGTTCATGAAGCGAAAATAGGGACACCCAGCCCTTGGAGAAACCATGGACTCCCTCAACGCCCCAACGTACGCCCTGGGAAGCCTGAGTACGAGAAAGATCGTGATCCTCAACGCCGCAACGTACGCCCTGGGAAGCCTGAGTACCAGAAAGATCGGGATCCTCAACGCCGCAACGTACGCCCTGGGAAGCCTGAGTACCAGAAAGATCGTGATCCTCAACGTAGCATCGTACACCCTGGGAAGCCTGAGTACCAGAAAGATCGTGATCCTCAACGTAGCACCATACGCCCTGGGAAGCCTGAGTACCAGAAAGATCGTGATCCTCAACGCAACACTGAACCTGGGAAGCCTGAGTACCAGAAAGATCGGGATCCTCCTGTTGTTCCCATCCGCAGACAAGGTCGTCCCAGAAAGCCTAGTCTCCAGAAAGACCGGAATCCTCCCATTGCTCCCATCCGCAGACAAGGACGCCCCGGAAATCCTGAGACCCCAAACGACCGAGGTCCTCCTACCAGTTGTGCTGCCCAAGCCAGTGTGTCTTCTGCTGAAAGACGTTTCAAATCAGTGTGTGTCCCCCTTGAGAGACACTACCCTCCGAACCGACGCATCCGGCCACTCGTGCAACCTGCTTCTCGAGGACGATTGAAGCAGGTTGAAGTCTGTAACAGATATAATTTCCCCATACAAGAACTCTTCTCAAATGGAACCGTCTTCCACCCCTTTCATTTTATTAGAACATAACCAAATGTATCCTTCCGCGAACTGTTGATTTTTGTAAACCTTTTTACTCTATTCAGAGAGCAAGTAATCCCCGGCATGGCCGGTCACGTAAATTCAGCTCCTCATTAAAATAATGTTTAAATGTTTTCATCCTGAATTCATATTTGTTTAATAAGACGGAAATGCTAATCCTAGCTTGAAAGAAGTCTTGTTAAAACGATTATTTCAGACATTTCGTCAATTATTTAAAAATTTATAACTACAAAACTAAATCGAATTTTCACAAACGCTCTGGATCATTTGTAGCCAATAGTTTAATCTGTATTCCTATTTTTTTATTTATTTTTTTGTTGAAAATTGGAAGACAAATATCTAAAAATGTATGAATTGTGTTCGAAATTTTCTAAAATTGTGACTTTAACATAAAATAACGTCTAATATACTAATCGTATTAAAAAACAAATATATTCACCTTATTTCCCAAACATTTCTTAATAAACTGGCATAATTTCATAATTTTAGGACATTTACCTTTTGACATGCAAGCGGAAAAATGAGACAAAAAGTCTCGAATTAAAATTTGCTCGAAATATCCGACATTTTTATCCTTCTTCGCTATTTTTTATACCTATCTTAAGTGACCATATCTAATTTAATTGTAAAGATAGAAATATAATTTTTATAACATCGAAAAGATGAAGTTTTAACGAACATTAATATATTTTTTTGAATAAGAAAATATGTAATTTTAAATGACTTATAGCAATTTAGAAATCACGTTTCAAAAATGAGGGTGAAAAAACTTCAAAAAGTGGAGCGTGTTTAAACGTTTAAAAAAATTATAAATCCAAAACTAATTCGAATTTTAAAAAATGCTTACTTGGATTTCCAGTTCAAACCTATTTGTACACTCCCTAAAAAAATTAGATCTCTCCTCTTAATAGTGTTTCAGAAACTCGACGGACAAAATTACTTGTAAGCAAAATTTTATTAACGACGACTTTAATATAAAATAACTTGCAAACTAATAACAGTATTGAAACAAAAATATATTCTTCTTATTTATCAAACATTTCTTAACAAATTCACTTAATTCCGTAATTTTAGGACTTTTACATTTTGAGATACGATCTGAATAACATTGAAAGAACTGAAAATTCTACCTAGTGCTTAATTTTACCCCCTAGGGCTTACTTTTTTTTTAAAATAGAGAGACTATTAAAAATATCTATTTCCAATCATTAAAAAGCAATTTTCTTGAAGTATTTTTTAAAATTTTATTTGTTCCTAAATTTGAGTTTCTTTGTATTAATTTTCCCTCTAATTTTTTTTTAGGATATTAGAAAAGCAATTAATGAAAAGAAGACTGTGGAAACAAAAATCTCCAATATAGATTTAGTAACAGAAACTGATAAGAGAGTAGAAGAATTTTTGAAGAATGGTTTTCTGTCTAAATTCCCAGATCATTGGTGAGACTGAACTATCTAATTTCTATTTCTGACTATCCTTTTAAAAATATACTGGATCAACATTTCAAAGTTTATTTTTATTATTTCTACATTTTTTAAATTTCCCTGAAATAAAAAAAAATGAGAAACTAGAGTGAGAAAATAATTTGATTGTTTTGTTGATTCTAAAATTTTATCATCTGAAATTTTAAAAGATTGTTAAAATACTGTGAGCATTAAAGTATACATTAAAATTGCTGGAATAATAATTTGTGTTCAATATCAACTATCCATTCGTGAGCTGTCCTGCGTGACAGGCGCATTTGTATGTAAATGTTTGTTTTCCTTTTAAATCTGTGTCTGTCCTGTGCAGTAATCCATGCATAATTATCCCAAGAAAAATTATAAATTTTTTAATGCATAACTGCAGCTAGTTCATAAAAACTTTGCATAGATTTTTTTAAAAACATTTTTATAATAAAAAATTACATTTGCATGAACTGAAAATTGGTCAACGTTTATTAAAAAAATTTCAACCCCAATATAATAATTTTGGAAACGGATATATTAAGACATTTGGCATATTTTTTGTTCTTGGCGAAATAAAAAGTCACCAAAACGGTTTTTCGATTTGCGTTGATGCATTTTAGAATTAAGTATCAAGTTTTATGCAACAGAAGCAGTTATTAGACTTTCCTGGTGTTTTTATTTATTGACTGATACACTTAAGCGCATGCATATACCCGTGCGCAAATGTCACAAACTCGTACCTCGATCACAGTTCCGGGCAAAATTGTGGTCACCGGCCTACGACTACTCAGGATCAAAGCTGGTACCCCCTTCAAGCAGTTGATTCTGATGCATAAATAAAAAAAATCTGACCCATACAAGAATTCCAAAAAAGGTATTTTTTCTACAAGTGTATACAGGAAAATTAAACAGAATCAAACACAAATTCACCTCCCCCGCCCATTTGATTTCTGCATACCCAAATCCATCCATCTCACTTATATTTGCCCTCAGTGTTAACTTCATATCATCATTACACTTCATATCACTTTTAATCAACCCTGCTTCCGGAGAAAAAAAAGAAACTTTTTATCATGGGCCAAATGATTAATGAAGAATCTATTAACCACGCCAGGATGACAAAA
Organism: Troglohyphantes excavatus; assembly: GCA_963932185.1. NCBI lineage: Eukaryota > Metazoa > Arthropoda > Arachnida > Araneae > Linyphiidae > Troglohyphantes > Troglohyphantes excavatus. The sequence continues at coordinate 1,429,951 of OZ010666.1, read as the reverse complement.
AGTAGGTCTTTTATTCAAAAATTGCAAACTGTTTCCCATCTCAGTCTCAAACTTCTCAATCACACTTAATAGAGGAGGCATAACTAACAATGCACAAGATAGCCAGTTATACCGCAATCCCTAAAAGTAATCTATCAAAATATTTACCTGACAACTGATGACTCCATAAAACACGAGGGATTTGAAAATGCATATTCTTGTATTCATCCGCTCCTATTGGAAATTGCCGCTGCAAATAGTTCAAATAGAAAAACAACACACATGTATATGCAGCACGATGACGCCACATTGCAAGAATTGGAAAATACCAACAAAGTCAGGCGGGGATGCCATAATATAAATTTATTACCCCCAAAAAACACACACACAATAAAACTTGCACCATATGTCCTATAATACATCTATACCTAATTTTATACTTTTTGTAAAATGAATGTCTGTACTTTATAAATAGGGTTTGTAACTTTGATTTGTAGTTCCTTTCATGGAAATTATAAATACTAATTATTTAACCTTAAATTTAATTATTTTTACAGCTTCATTGGTGAAGAATCAACGTCAAATAAGTTAACAGATGCTCCAACGTGGATTATTGATCCAGTAGATGGAACTATGAACTTTGTTCATAGGTATGAAAAGTTTGATATTGATTGCACTATTCATAAAATAGTTATTCCAATAAAACAAATGTTGATTTTCCCGTTAATGTTACAGCTACCCTTACACCTGCATCTCAATAGGCCTTGCTGTAAATAAAAAAGTAAGTATTTTTGAAAAATTTTATTGTACGCATAAGGTTTTGTTTGTCTAACATTTTTTGTAATTAGGTATGTTTTTTTCCTATATAATTACAGTTTGCTAAATTTTACTTACTAAGCTAAATTTATGACTATGACTTATGATTATTAAAAGAAATCAGTACCTTTTACTGTTGAAATATATGTTGTGTTAGAATAATTTAATTTATATTTTTATAACTGAACTATTACAAATATGTTGAAAATGTCTGACCACTATTTTTACACTATAAAAAAAATTATGTTATATATACATTCATTTTTATAAATATTTTACTAAATTAATGTCTGGAGTTTGCACTTAATGCTAAATAAATATTTGAATGCAATGCCACTTTTATGCAACTTTATGCATGAAGCTGAATATTTATCATAACATACCATTAATATTAAGCCACAGTATACCAAATATTACCATTTAAAAAAAGAAACTGGAGTTGGGAGGAATTACAATTTGTAAAAAGTTTTATATCACCAACATACTTGGTGCTCATAGCAAAAATAATTTATATTAAAGTTTGTGAGAGAATAATTTTTAAACTTAAGGTTATGTTGTTCTCTTTAATTTGAAGAACAGCGAAAGAAAGACTTGTCATTATTTTGATGACTTAAAGGCAATACACAAGTGCAAATGGTTAATAAAATATGTTGATGTCCAAGTTATGTCATACTTTTAAATGGGGTTTAATAAAAAACAAGCTAATGAAAAAATAGTGTTTTTTATGTTCAAGAACATGCAAATCTCCTTCAATTTGAAGGCCTCCGTGGCCGAGTGGATAAAGGCGTCAGCTGGGAATCAGAGGGTTCCTGGTTCGATCCTGTGCGACGGACTTCACTAAGAAATGTAAAAAAGTAATGATCTTGTGATCGGAGAGTTGCCAGCTTCACTACAAAATACTAGAAAAGTCATCCAGCACATCCACAAAAATTATCGTCGTGTATACAGGACTGGTGCACGATAAATCTGATCGGGGCCCAAAGTCCAGACGTCTATTGAAGGCATTGGGTGCCAGTTCAGGTGTTTCCTCGTCATCTAACCATGGTTCAAAAATACGAGGCATCGTTCTCGGGTCTTTCCTTCGAGATAGGCCCCGAACTGTCGTCAATAGCCCACTGTGCAGTGCGATGTTAATTAACAAAACCAAACCTTCAATTTGAAGAACAGTGACAATAAACTTTTTTTTTGTTGTGGACTGAGAGTCGTCACTCTAGTCTAAACGATTAATTGATTGAAGTTTTTAGTGGCAATATTTTTGCTATGGACAACCCCTTTTTGTGACAAGTGGGAGACAAATTTTAGATGATTATCGACTACTGAATTAAAAATTTTAAAAGGTGTGGAATTTTGTCAACTTTTTAATTCTGTGGTTAATAGTCATCCACAATGCTCAATATTGAATTGAGTATGCTATTATGAGCATTTTAGAGTTAGGCAATAAATTTAAGTGTTCTTTTAATGCAGATAGTGCTGGGCGTAATCTACAATCCAGTTCTTGACCAAATGTACACTGCTGCCAAGGGAAAGGGGTCATTCTGTAATGGAAAGAAGTTGCAAGTTTCTAGTGTAGAAAGTGAGTTAATTTTATAACATCAGTGTCAATTATAATTATCTTTGTATTTTAGATATTTTTTATTTAATAAATCTGAACTAATTATATTAATATATTGTTTTAGTAATTGATTGAAGTATTTTGGGATATGTTGTCTATGAAAATATTTAAATTAGTTTAAACTTTAATGCAGTGAATATTGAAAGTGAAATTTTTATACAAAATAAGATGGTTAATAACAGGTAGGGGTCCACATTGATAAAATCAAATAAATATAAAAATGTGAAGGATAAGCTGAAAAAACCCTGTCCTTGCGTTTTTGGCCAAAACTGAGCTGGTGTGTTATACATTGGACTTTGAGGTGTAGATTCGGAATATGCCGTCCTTATCGGTGATAAAATCTGTCATTGCACCCCAAAGTAACTTTGAATATTTGCTTTGCCATGCTTTTTTATTAATTGATAAACTTTAAATTGTTTTCCTTGAAATTGACTTTTATGCAATGTAACAGTGTTTTTCCCCTGTACTCTTCATACGTTTTAAACTATTTTTACAATTTAGTATATGCTTAATAAATGCCTTTGTATTAATTACCCTTGGTGTTGAAAGTTTTATTTTCTGTCTGCCAGACTTGACAGAGGCATTGGTCATTGCTGAATGTGGCAGTGATAGGAGTACAGAAAATGTGGACCAGCTCTTCACGAATTTCCGACGAGTCGTTGAGAAGGCTCATGGGTACATAATTTGTTTCTTTTTTAAACTAACATGTCTTTTAATATAGATATATCTTTGCATTCTTAACCCGGGAGCACTTTTACACCCCACGGAAAGTAATTGCAAAATTTTCCTAATTTCCCTTATTTCAAATTGGGTCAAACCTGGTGTAGCTGCTTTCAAGATCACCTTAAATGAATGAGGAAACGCTTATTTTTTCATTTCTTGGGTAGTTTACTAGAATTTAAGTCCTGAGGTGTAAGACACCCCTCGAATGTCCTCGTGCTTTTTTTCTCTTTGAATATGTCTTGTTGTCACCTGCAAAAAAGAGACGCAATCATCAGAAACAGTACTGGAAAAAGTTTCTACATATGAAAAATCAATAAATATGAGAACTTTACTGATGTTTAATATAACAGTGACTATTAATTTGATACTGGAGTGTGCAATACTCTCTTGCAAGCTCCCGTGTTCCTCCGAGTAGTGCGCATGCTTCCATGGTCGTCCAAATAGCTCGCATACTCCGAGGTTTAAAATACATTTTAAGTTGTTTGTAAATAGCTTTAATTTTAGATAAATGACATGTGCTACAAAAAACCTGTTGAAAGTAGTGCACTTTGCCCGTTTTTAAAATATTTCCTATGTCGTTCACTGATCGTGTGTTTTTGGCTTTTCTGCATGCTCCTTCAGGTTGTAAACAAACTGGAGCTCTTTTCACTTCTCCTCAAATAAACCTCTTCCAATCTTCACAGATCAAAATCGATTTATTTTTACTGACATGCTAAAAGTTTTATTAAGTCTGTATTTGAAGTATTTTTTTATTTTTTAAATAATGAAGTAAACGTAATTTGTTTATTTTTCCTGATTTCCATAATTTGTTTCTTGTTATATGCAAATGATATTTCCGTGTCGATTTATGTAAATGAATTTCGTATAATAGCAAGTGTTTTGAATTTCATATCCATCATGCGCTTCCCGTTGGCTCTTTTTGATTGACTCATGTATAGGATGCATAACATGACTGCTTTTCTAAAGCTATTAGACAATTTATGAAAATGCCCAGCCATGTGTAATGGCTGTTTTTCTTTTCTTGTAGTGTTGTATTTAATTTCGTTTGTACTGGATAATTATTTTACAGTAAATTCTTACTTTAACTTTTATTTAGTATTAGTGTTTATTTAACGTAGGAATAAGTTTAAGGTAGGTTTTCAGTTAAACTTTTAAAACTCTGCTAGGGACATTTCCTAATTTCAGCAATATGTTTAGCATAAGAAATATGCATATTTTAATTGAAAAGTGATATTCGTTCTTAAAAAAATGAAATTAAATACATCAGTGTGCAGTACCTCCTTGCGAGTCTGTGTGTTCATTTGAGTAAAACAATTGCTCCCTTGTAAACTTAAGCTACCACGTTCGGATTGATGATTATTCTTCCTTGCGTTTCAGACTGCGCATGATGGGCTCTGCAGCACTGAACATGAGTGCGGTGGCCAGCGGTGGAGCAGACGCTTATTTTGAGTACAGCCTCCATTGCTGGGACATGGCGGCTGGGAAGATAATAGTGGAGGAGGCTGGAGGAGTGGTCATTGATCCGGAAGGTAAGAAACCCTCAAATGGGAAAGGCTAAAAATAATTCAAAAGTGTTATTTTTCAGCATCCAGAGGTAAAAACAGTTTAGAACACAAAATTAGATTTTGAGAAGAGCAAATTTGAATGTGTAGAGTAATGTGGGTTTTTTGGCTTTAAAATGATTCTAACCCAAAAATGAATGCATCTGGTGATAGTACTCATTGACAGCTACAAGACGGCATAAAACCCTATTCCTGAAAGAGAGGCTGTGAAGCGGTTTTACTCCTGAACCCTCTATTTCCGCTTACCGATTGTTTTTTTAATGTCAAATCCCTACTTTTTATGCCTGATGAAATACATGAATATACTTATCCCATGACTTTTCAATTTTTATTTTGGAAATAATGCATAAATTGTATTTAAATGTATTTTTAATTTAAGGCTTCTATATTATATCTGGATTTTTCTCATACTTGTTGATTTAAATTACTGCTAATGCTTTATCTACATCTTGCATTTCTTCCTTAAATGTTATTTGTATAAAGAAAAACTACCATTTAACCATACCGTAGACCATGGTAACTTTGGTACTGGGGGTACAGCTATGGAACAGAGTGTAATTTTCAGCTTTCGAATTCTCAGCCAAAAAGGTAGCAGCACTTACCTGTATGTTCGATAACAGTGATTCAACACCAATTCATAACTCATGGCATCGTCTGGAAATTCGAAAATTACTGGCTGTCCCAAAGTTACACCCCTATTCCCATGGTCTACTGTACCATAATCATACCAAAAAATATATATATATATATAATTTGTATAAATATTTTTGCAATCAAATAAAATTAATTTATCTATCTATCTGTGTATTTTTTTTATTACTGAGCAATTGGGCAGTCGTAAAAGTTTTCTTACAATTAGCCCTAGGCCCTAAAGTAACTTTTGCTTGTGCCACAAAATCTCTAAATATTAAATATTTTCCCTTCAAAGAGGAGGCTGGTATAAGTTAAATGTGTCTAAATGCTCTTACAAAGTCAATGAGTTATGTGCTGTCCTCTGCATATGACTATAGTTAAAAGTTCTGATGCAGTGTTTTCTTAGCATTTATTTAGATTGGTCCCTTAATGCAGCCAATATTTGGTTGCGTAGCTTTTGTGTGACATTAATTGAACACATAAAAAATTTGTAATATTCTAATTCGGCATTTTGTGGTAATCGCATGTTATTTTTTACCTGAAGGTGGAGAATTCGATTTGATGTCGAGAAGAATGATCTGCGCCTCTTCTTTGCCACTTGCCAACGCCCTTTCAAAGTTATTGAAGCACACACGGTTCCCAAGAGACGAGTGAATGGAAGATCAGGATTGTAGAGTGAATGGAAGATCAGGATTGTAAATCATGCATCTAACTCAAAGAACGCATATAATTATAAGTTATTTTTAGACGCGTCATGTGAAATACGACCCTTCAACAAATTCAATAATTACAAAACACATTTAAAATACTTTTGTTAAGAAAACTTCAATTAATTTTAGATAACATTATTATGCTATGTTTAAAAATGATCATGATATATGCAGTGTTTAAAATTAGGAGATAAAAGTTATGGGTCATTGGCACCTAAATTTTTTTTAGTTGCCAAAATGTTTTGCTTATGTATAATTTTAAAATATTTCAAATTGCTTAAGCAGGGCTGCCAACTGATACGATATTTTTGTAATTGTTAAAGCTTCTTTTGTATAAATCCGTACCTCAGAGCCAGATGAGCCTAAGTCTGGTTATTTTTGTTTTATGGTAGATTGTCTTTAAAGTTCGTTTTCTATCTTCCAAATTTATTCAACATTTTTTAAAAAGCATTTAGCGAGATCAATAAACGTCTAATTTTGAAACTTTAGTTGAGAGTAGATAAGTTTTTTCTTTTCTTCTGTAAAGTTGTCCAAATGTGACTTAGCCTCGTCTGGCTTAGGTAGAGAAGTATGGTTCCATTTGTACTCTAAAAACATCACCATATTACTGATATGTATTAGAGCAATTACAAAGTTTTGATTCCTGTATATATATAGAATTTCATTGCACCAATATTTAATCCTGTTTGATTTACGTTTAGAAAATTTATATTTTTGGAAAAGTTAATGTTTGCCCCCCCTCCCCCCCCCCCCCAAAAAAAAACCTCACAAATTAGAAGAACCAAAACAAAATCCTGGGCAGTAGGTTCTTGTACGAAATTGCATAATTTAAAATCAGATATATTACAATAATAAGATTTTTTTAATAAAGAAAACTAAAATATGTGTTCCCTATTCAGTATCCAATTGCAGTATGGATAAAAAATGTGTTTTGAGATCGAAAAACTTATTTCAATATGCCCTTTTCATCCCAACCTGCTTTAAAGTTTTGACAAAATATGTTTAGTTTTTATATTTGATTGATGTATTTCTTTAGTTTTTGCTTCTTATTTATGATTAGTTATGATCTGTGAAAACCTCAATTGTTTGCAGAATACAAAAATATCAATATTTAAATGTGTTAAACATTGAAATTTCTTTTTGGATATTTATAAAGTTTCGCAAGTATAATTTTCATTGCTTTGAGCTACAGTACAGAAAATACTGCCGAACGTTTTCTACATTACATTTCAGAAATCATGTATATTAAATATATTAGTATATGAATATAATAACACCAACTATAAACATTGTAAAAAGTTTTATGTAACATAAAAGCTGTATTTAATACAGGGTGTATTTAAATTTAATGATTTCATTATTATTATTATGAACTTTTATTTGAATTTGAAATGTTCTATTGTATTTAAATAGATAATTTTAATGACTGTAGTTAAACTCTAATTAATTATATGTTGATTTGGATTAAGCATTCGAATGTTGTTAAGATTAAGCAAAAAATGATCTTGTTTTCCATTGGAAATTATATATAGTTTATTAAGAAGTTTAAAATTTTTATTTTGTTTACAATTTTTTACTTAAAAACTTTTTATCTTGATTATTAATCAAATGTCAATGAGAGCTATATTTTTTCAATTGTGTTTTACTTCCATTATAAATAAAATAAATTTTAAAATAAAAAAAAACATTTAAAAAACTTCTTTCTGCTGTATTTTAAATATTTTTTTTAATAGTTCTAATGAATTTAATATATAAAGTAGAAAGTCCAAAATATGGACGTCCGAAATCCGGAATTAAAATTCTTAAAAATAAAGAAATACACGAAATATATTTTTAATTGAAAAAAATTCTAAACTTACTGTTACCTTTTTCAACAAATGAAACGGAAGAACTTGGAAAGAGGTGAGAGTGAAAGTGAAGGTCACTCTGTGTGCATGCGTTAATTTAAACATCGGGAAGTTACCTCTCACTTTGGACACACTCGGAATGTAAAGAAATTCTGTTTCTACAATAACGTTGTCAGTACTTTTCCTTAACGAATCGGCTAGTTGAAAATGGAGAGCGGTGAATGGGCATGCATCCATTTTAGCCTTGCACAAAGTGATCTCGCGCCTTGGTATACAGAATGGACCAATCCAGAATGTGTTGAATGTTCAGAAATTCCGGACGTTTTCAGTAATTTTCCGTGACGAATCAGCATGTAGGGAGGGAAGGGGAGGGGATCTTGCATTCATCCTAACTTTTTTGGCACACAAAATGGACAAACCAATGGTCAAATCTGTGTAAATAATATCTACCCCAACGTTACTGATTTAGCCATTTTCTATGCATTCGCCATTTCTATGCCCAATAAAATAACGGCTATCAACTGTTTTCTCTCTCTAACGTAGCGATTTCTTTGAATAACTTTGATATCCTTGTTAAAGAAAATTTAAAGTGAGAAATTTTAATTCCGGATCGGACTTTCGTACAGAGAGTTAGGAATGTTAATAGATGTCGTGATGATCTAAAATCCGTAATTGCCGAAGTCCTGACGATTTCGGATTTTCTACTATATATATATATATATATATGCATGGGGTATTTCAAAATTGTGGCCCATAATTGACTTCTGTCAGAGCAATAATTGCTCTGCAACTTTTAGTCAACTAAGCAACTAAAAGATCGCACACACCAACCAATACTGATTATTTAACTGCATCCAACTCAGGGCTGCCAGTTCACAGATTTTGCAATCGCCAAAGTAAAGGTGAAAAATTGCCAAACTGTTAACCATGCGAGCCCAAAATAGGCAAATTGTCGATTATTTGTCAAACTTGATAGCGAACGAATGGATATTTGGTGCAATTAAAAGTTGCTTAGTGAATGGATACATTTTGAGTTTTCCAGTTGCATACTCGATAGTTGCCAATGCGCGGCTAGCTTAAAATGATTGAGAATAATCTAGATTTGAACAAATCACAGACATGCAATCAGGTCAGTAGCAGAGATTGTGTATCAAGAGTGAAGGGACATAAGCCCCACTTCTATGGAAATTTGTTTAAATTTTCAAAAAGGTGGTTCGTCACCCTTAATCTACGCCACAGTTTTGAGTATTAATTAACCATGACAGTAGCACTCTAGGCCCTCCGAGCTTCTTCAATACCCCTCTCCTATTTCCCCCTTTTAATGTTCAAGCTTCTGTAGTTTGGCACGTATGACTGATCAATGGATTTCTTTAGATACCTTATTTCCACCAAAATCATGTATGTTTAGCATGTTTTGGAGCATCTTGTTTATTCGGCCCCGTTTGTCGATCTTTTCCCTTTGTCTCCAAAATCAAAATGCTATAGGTAATGAAACACGAGGGCATTAAGTTAGGCTTGGCTTGAGATAAAAATGAATTAAAGATTGCTTAGTGGGTGGATACATTTTGAGTTTTCCAGTCGCATGTTCCATAGTTGCCAATGCGCGTCACCGACTTTTGTAAACTATTTTCTGGGGTAGAATGCCCGGAAAATAGTTTCAAAAGGCTTCAAAAACATGTTATGAGGTAATTTTTATCTCAAACTAAACCTAACATGACGTCATTCTGTTTCCGTCTGGGGGTAATAAATACTTTCCCATGCTCGCAGGGGTTTAGGTATTCTCTCTCTCCCCCCCCCCCCCCCCCAAATTAGCTATTTTTATATGATTTTACAGTAATTCGGTGTACTGTTCACGTTACGCCAATATTTTAACCGTTCATCTGAAGTAATTACCCTGGCTCAAGGGAAAGTATCAGGTATTTGAAGTGACCTCCACACTCTTAAGGGTGCCTCAGTCGTGGACAAAACGTCCTTCTGATTTCGGATCTATTTAATTTCAATCTATAAAAGTTTTTAAAAATAAACTGTCACTGTTAAATAATCAGAGATGTGAATGTAGAGAATGTTTCTATAATGCAGTAAGTTTGTTAGGTATGTAAAACTCTTAAAAGTTTTATTTCTTGAAACTTCTTTTGTGAATAATTTCGTCCGATTTTTGCTAAGCTATTTTGTGCGTCTCGCGTCTAATTTACTCGGATTTTTACCTTCATCTTTTTTGATTAATCTCATCACTGAATAATTTCGTAACTAAACTTATTCAAAGGAATTTTCTACATTAAATATTAACCTAAATTATGTTGGCACCAGAAAAATAATAAAGGTACCCTCCCCCCCCCCCCCCCCTTTGTTTCTACATGTTTTGTCTCCTAGCAGGATTATTTTTGGAGATTTCAGCTTCATCTTAAAGTTACTTTGAAAAAAAAATCCAGTTTCTAAGTTTTTTTTTTACAAAATCGGTGTGTTTTATAATTGCCTGATATTTAGTTTTTTTAAAAAAATATAATCGGAAAATGATCTAAATTTGATGACGGTGGCAGGAATTTTAACAAGAGTCAAATTCAAAAACACACAAAAACAGAATATAAAATATTGAAAAAAAAATTAAACTTGTACTTTATTAGACAATCGCTGAAGACAAATTTATGACGAACTCAAATAGTTCTTTAACCCTCCAATTCCCAAATAGGACCTGACAGTGATGTTCTTTTTAATATTTTAGTTTCTTGTTGTCTCTATGAATAAGACAAGAAAAATACTTGCAATTTTTTGTAAATTGTGCTGTAATATAAAGGTTCTCAAGAGGTCACTAGATGTCTGCAGAGCTAACTATTGGCAATATTTTAAATACGAGAGCCCAAAAATGAGGTTCACACTGGAGTTATGCATTGGGAACTGGAGGGTTGAAACCCCGCCAATATAAATCTCCGCCGCGCTTTTCTCACGCTCCAAAAATCGCCAAAAGCGGAATTCTTTACGAGTGATCGTTGCCACTCTGGTTCCGTGACAGACGCTATTTGAGGCACAATTTGCGAATACCGAAACGAATTTAGAATAAGAAGAACGGTCTTTTCACTTCCTCCGCACCAGTAAGCAATTTCTGGTTTAGAAAGACAAAGGAACCATTAGAAATTGGCGGTGTGCGACGAGACCGCGTTAAATTAGGGAGAACAAATTGACGTGTGCTCTTGTGAGTTGAGCGGCGTGTGGTTTGTGCCGTTATCTCCTCGGTGCGAATTGCGTCTTCAAGAGAATGATAATTCAATCATATTTTTGACGAGATGATTGCTGTCGATCGATAACACAAATCGTGCCAATATTGCACTGAAAGTAAAATTGGAGATTGCTTCTTTTACCAGGATATTTGATTTCGTGGTATAATTATATTGGGAAAAGAAAGAACCTCGCCAGATTACTTGGGTAAAGTAATCGACCCATAATAGGTGGTTTGAGGGTTTGAATATCGTCTCTGATAGTGTAACGAGCTTATAATTGGAGGATACTATTGAGAGGGGACAAATGAACATTAAATCTGTCTTGGTCAAATGTCTTCATGCTTACCTTCATGTTCACCCATAACCAACCAGCTCGCGCGTTATCTTCTTCATCTGACTATGGTTTAAAATTCCGAGGCAGTGTTCCTGGGTCTTTCCTTCTTCATACATCTCGAAACATCGCCAAAAGCTCGTCTTCACATGGAGCACCCATTGCTCCATATGAAAACGCTCCTTATTTCGTTAAAATGAACCACATTATAATAATATATAAAAATGTATTAATAAATAATGAACATTTCTAATTTTCTGGATGTTTTTAAGGTTTTGAAATAGACAACCTTACCCCAGAAACTTGGGCGACGTAAATGCTGTAGATATTTCAAATCCCCATAATTCCAAGGGGAAACAACCAATAGGGATAAATAGAGGAAGTTGGCCGCGCATGTCAGATTGGCCCCAAATCCACTCCTTCCTCTGATCTTTGTTCCACGTTGGGGGGGGGGGGGGGGGGAGACATTACGGACTTACACTGGCTTTTTAAACACTGTAACTTCAGTTATATTTGACGAGTGTTAGCGTAAATTGAAGATAACAAATAGTTCTACAAATTCACTTGATTGGTTAACAGTTGTGTAAAAATTGTGTGCAGTAGAAATGCGAAATTGTAGAATATTTCGCTATGCATCCAAAATATTACACTAAAGTTCAATTGTGACATAAGAAATGTTGAAAGAGTACTTTAAGAAGAACAAAAAGATACCACCAAGAACTTTAAACTTATGACAAGTGAGGAGAGATCTAGAGCTTATCGAAGGCGCAAGAAGGATCAGACACGCGTACAAAGTATATTGACAAACTAAACCTTACAGTACTGTGGGCGGAATGGATCATTATAAAACCGTGACATGGTAGTTCCGATGCCCTATGTAACTGATTCTAACAGTGGCGGATTTACATAGGGGCTAAAGGGGGCTATAGCCCCCCCCCTTGGGCTATAGCCAATTTTTTTTTTTTTTTTTAATTAAGATTTTTTTTTCTTAAGGGGCTATAGCCCCTCATATAGTTAAAGTTTTCAGGGAGTGAGAAGAGGACCAAGTTTTATTATGGTTCTCATTGGGATGGGAAGAGGGGGGGAGGGGGGGGGCTACGCGTCTTGTCGCACTAAGATGACCTTGGACCTTGGACAATGCAACGGCCCAAAAACACATTGCCTGGCAGGGTGTCTTAGGGGTAGATCGAGTTTTATGACTCTCTCTCTTTCACTTTGGGGGTGGGGGCTACGCGTCTTTTCCTTAGAGTAGGGTCTTTTCGTCTTATCAGATGACCTTGACCCTTGCCTTGACACTGCAAATGACCAGAAACAGCAAAACTGAAATTTTTTGTTGTATCACCCGAGTACGGTCATTCGTTAAACGTTTTATGGGAGGCGGGAGATTTTCTGTAGAGGTCAGTGGATCTGTAAAGAGGGAAATAAAAATTCGTGTCGCTATGGTTAGGTTTGATGAGCGAAAACATCGGAAAAGGCGAATTCTATGCTATTGCTTCATTAATAGCTGGGTTAGTCAGGTAATTTTTCTTTCTCTTGTGTTTTATTCGTGTAATTTTATGTATTTTAAGCAATGCAAAAAGCGAGACTGCAGTTGTAAATACTATTGGGTTTTATTCAAGTCTTTGAATGAAGTAGTGATACCGGAATCACATTATCCTTGACAATCAATTCTTAACCTTTTATATGAAAGTTGCTCTGTTTAAATTAGGAAAACCGAACCAAATATCTTTGAATCGTATTTTTTTTAAAACATCAATTTTACGTAAATTGAAAATATAATTCAAAGAACTGAAAATGCTTAATGATGATATTTTTAAACTTTAGTTTGGCATTTACATAAGAAATACTGTACCATATATGAAAAGCAAACAATCAAAACTTATTTTGCTAAAAAAAAATTTACATCAACTGATTTCGCCACCGAATTTTCTATCTAACAAAGGTATTTTATTTGTCCAAAATACGTGTTGTAACCAGAGGTGGCGCCACTGGGGGTGCTGGGGGGGGCTGTAGCCCCCCCGTCGGGCAAGCCAAGCCCCCCTGTCGGGCAGAATTATGAAGTTCGTCGGGGAAGAAGTGTTAATTTAATTGTTAAAAACAAGTTTTTGTGAAACATTAAATAATTTTTTTTTAATAAAATGGATCTGTGTCATCTCGACAGGCAGAATTCCAACAATGTTACAGTTCATTGAAATCCCGACTTTTATGTCCGAATAAGGGGCTCGGACAAGCATCCGATGGGCGCGAGTTCAATCCTCAGCATGTGTGTAGCGATTTAGTAAACGGATGGTTGTCAAATTCGCCCTTTTCCCGACCAAGATACTATATTCTCCGTGTATGAGCTTGCTGGGAGGGCTGGATGTAACGTAAGGGTATTTAACGCAGTTAATTGAAAAGTAATAGTCAGTAAATTTAAGAACTTTTAGGGGGTTGTGGCGTTTTATTTCAAGATTGGTTTGTCGGGCTTGACATCTCATCGTAATTTTGATCCTGTCGATATTTTTACGTTTAAGAACTTTAATTAACCTTTTTATACAGTAATTTCAACAAACAAACAAACAAAAAAAAATTAGTAATAAAAAATTAGGTAGGAGGTGTCTATCTCAAAACGACCGCGGTGTTTAAGGCATGTAACGTCAAACTCAACTCAAGCACTTTTTGGGTTCCGATAAAAACTCTGCATGCTCTCAGACGAGTATGAGTTAGATGATAATGCAATTACGCCAACGCTGTTCAAGGCTTATGATTTCGTTACGTAAGTTTTCGTTATGTTCATGTTTTTGTTAAAGTTCACTTCGCCCACGCCCTGCATGCATTCTTTACACAGATACGATTTTAAAAACATTACATGTAAAGAAAAAGATTTTTACTCTTATAAAATACCGTCTCTCGTTTGTACAATTGATCATGGATACTGAGCAAAATACGTATCTCCGGTATTACCGTCTGTAAAATTATTTCAATAAACGTGTATTGATTCATCCATTTTACTGGTCATAAAAAAAAAGCAAGTATATGACTCTAAGGTCACTACATTTTATGTCAACGAGTAAAACGCGCGTGAACTTCTCGGTGATTCGAGAATTCATACGGTATGGGTTCTCGAATCACCGAGAAGCTCACGCGCGTTTTACTTGTTCGTGTAGAATGGACCTGCCTTACCTTAAATTGTACCTATTATAAAAACAAAAAATAAAACAGATTTTTTATTATACAACTGCAAGTCAAAAATTAGGAAAAAAACTCCGTTTTGAACTATTTTTTGTACATTGTCTTTACGAAACAAATTTGGCATGACGCAAAAAAAAAACCATTTCATCCAACATTGATTACTTCAATAATACAGAAAAAAAACAATAGTCATTTAATTGCTGTCTCAGTTTACCATGTTTTATGTTCATGTAGTTTCATTTTAACGAATGTGGACAAATATATCGGATTTTGTGCAGTCTAGTTCCAAACATAAAATTTATTTTACTTTTTGTCGAGGCAACCATTGTCACTTGACCATAGAAGAACAATTTAGCCGTCCACGGCAGTCTGAGAGTCGCTTTATTTCCCAGACTAGACAGATGCCCCCAAAAGATAAAATCAGTTTCATCGAGTGAGAACATTGGTCCCTCTTCTATGTTTCTCGACCCCCTTGTGTTTCTTGACAAAGGGACGGCAAGACGCCCCTCTCCAGTTCAGCCTTAGGGGGCATACTAAACTGTCCGGCCGAGGCGGCCACCCACCGAGGTATTGAGAGCAATGCTGCTAAAAGGGCAATAAGGTGGTAAAAATGTCATCTGTCACTTGTTATCTTCATCTTCAAAGGAAAAGAACTAAAGGCAAAATATTTTCATTCAAGAACACCCTTTTCCATTTTATAGTTTTTTTGTTCTTTTAGCTGGCTTTTCACTGGCAAGCTCTCTTTGAATTTGGGGGTCACGCATCTGTATAGGACAACACCGACTCAAAGACAAGGCCGTGCCTCACGTGACCTTTCCGGAGCTGACGTCACCACGAGTAGGCCATGGTAGCGGGTAGAAACGGAAGATTTCGCTTCGCTGATGTGGGTTTTTTTAAGCGCGAATGTCTTTGTTTTCTCAAAATGGGTGAAAATTCCGTGTGCTTTAGTTTGCGATTATTATTTATTATCTGAGTTATGGTTTACAAACAAGCTGTGTTCCCAATTGTCAGGGAAATTACACGAAAACACCAAAAGTTTAGCTGTTTTCGTTTCCTAAAAATCGGACGTTGCGCAGGAAATGGATTCGTGTAATTCACACACACACACACAGGGACGACTTTACTCCTACATATTACACCAGGGTATCTATGATTATGCTTATAATTTAATCAGCGTTCTTTAATGTAAATTGATAACATGTAGATGTCAGGTTTAAATTAGATTAAAACATCACTGGTTTAAAAAAAAAAACCAGGGAGTATTTGACATCGTTATTACTAATACAATTGTTATTAAACGACTGAATAGCGCGCCAACCAAAACTCCAAAATAAAACCGTCATAAACTTTAAATTAAAACTGCCAAATCGGTTATGTATTTTTTTTTTTAATTTATGTATGTTCGCGCGGGATTTCGGTTCTACTTTAGATATTTGCACAATTTTTTTGTTGTTGGATAAGGGCTGTTTCACTTGGGAGCAATTTGAAAAAAATATCGGGTTATCCGGCATTGAACTATCTATGGAATTCTCAATTAACCGGACCATTTGAAAAAAAATATTGTCCGATTTCAAAAATTCTTTTTTTTTTTGGATAGAGAAAAATCAACTTAGGCAAAATCTGCAAAAATAATCGGTTATCCGGCTGCTATATATCCGGAAATGTTGATTTCCCGGAGGTTTTTTATACAGTTAATCCGATTTCATAATATTTTCATTGTTTAACAGAAGTTGTCCAACAATGACATTTCATTTAACCAGAATTTATTGGCATTGATAGGGATTGTTTTACAATATACACGGTTGAGCAGAAGTTGCTACTTGAATTTCTCGGTGAATAATAAGAGAGGGCGAAGCCACCTGCTAAATTAAAAACCAAAAAGGGAAAAATAAAATAATCGTTCTAGAAAAAAGGAAAACCGACTTTAAGGAAAATGCGCTAAAAAGTAAAAAATAATTTTTAATTCTACGAATGAGTTGAAAAATTGAATTATTGAATATCAATTTTATACTTAGTACAACTTTTTGAAGTTTGTGCCAATTTACAAAAATTATACCAAAATTTTGGCGCCGATTTCAAAAAGTTGTACTAAGTATAAAATTAATATTCAATAATTCAATTTTTCAACTCATCGTAGAATTAAAAATTATTTTTTACTTTTTAACGCATTTTCTGTAAAGTCGGTTTTCCTTTTTTCTATAAAGATTATTTTATTACTAATACAGACTGACAAACCTTGTGTTTCGGATTTTTACATAATGTTGGTGAGTAAGAATTTAAAGGCATTGAAAATTCAATGCCTATTATTGTATACCTTTCCGGCTATTGTGCTCATTCGGCGATGAAAAAAATAAATTGTAAATATAGTTCAAAACAAAATATTATTGACAACACCTTAAAATGAAACAATAAATATAAATTAATTGAATCTCTGGATAGAGGTGGTTTAATCTACCCATCTGCAGATATTGTAAATGCTGTAAGTTACAATTATATTGTTATGTAAAAATTGCTTTTAAAAGAAAATGAGACCAAATTTTTACAAATAACTGATCACCGCTCATTTGTGGTTAAAACTTTGGAATTAATAAATTGTAATGAATTTTTTTTTTGTTGATGATCAATGTGAAGCGGACCATAGTTCTGTGAGTGTTTTAAAACTAATATTAACTTCAGCTACAAAATCATTATTAAAAAACTATTGCAGGCAAAAAAATTATATTAAAAATTCAAATTGAAAAAAAGTCTAAAAAAATTGAGACATTGAAAAAAGGGATCAAAGTTGTGGAAAAGGTGCAAACATATAAAATTGCATAACTGTATATAAACGCTCAGTTCAATAAAGAATTTTTGTTAATTTGGTCTTTGATACTTTTATTTTCATGCTAATGTGAGTATTTTTTTGGGCATATATATTTAAAAATCTTTAATGAAATGCAAAGGTAAGGTAAATAATGTTTAGGAAATGTAACAGTTAATTTTCTAATGAAAAAATGCTATTCATCTGCTCGAAATAACAAGCGCTACAATCGAAGAAACACAGCGGGGAAGGAGAAATCCAGCCTACTCATGGTGACGTCACAAATCAGAGGCATGGCCTTGTATTTGAGTCGGTGTTGGTATAGGATAGGACACAGAGAGGACTGCTGACTGGTGTTGGTACACTAGTATTTAAGGTTTCTAAGAAAAAGGAGGTCCAGTAAACGAACCGATCACTTGTATTGTACGAAGCAGAGAACAGTCTGAGTTCCGTTCTTTATGAAAGGTTTAAAAAACTTGATAAAGTTTGCTATTTTTAATTTTTAAAAGAGTAAAAATGCAGTAAAGTAGGCAATGCATTGAGATTAGTGAGTGTCCGATCTGCGAGGATCTATTATCATATAGTGGATTTGGGAACTACAGTACCGTCAAACTTTGATGCAATTCGTATAAGGTGAGATGTCTTAAAAATTATTGTGATTTTTTTTTTTTTTAATTATTTATACATGACAATTTAATAATATTTTATTTATTTTGTTAAGAACGGGGTCCTATCGTTTGTTGATTTTTATGTTTTCTGCATTTCGAAGAACTATTGCAATTTTTATATTGCCTATTTAATTTATTTAGTATGGTACTTTTTTCTAACAATACATTTTTTATATGAAGTTTAAAAAATACCTTTATTTTTATTACTGTACATTTTGTGAAATTTAAATTTATTTGTAATTTAATAATAAAATATTAATATGGAATAAGTTTTTCATGTGGGATCGTTAAAATTAATATATTGAGAAATATTTGTTCTAAAAAAATCAGTTCAGAAGAAATCAGATCCTATTTTAAAGGACAATCATGGTTCAATTAGGTAGTCAGAAATAGTTTTCCATTGAATGGACAGTCGTTAAATCCATTAAATTTTTAATTAGTCCTACTAGGTAATTTAAACATGTTAGTGTAAGTAAAATGAAAATATAAGATTGAATTGATTACAGAAATTTGAATTTTTAACAA
Organism: Troglohyphantes excavatus; assembly: GCA_963932185.1. Classification (NCBI taxonomy): domain Eukaryota; kingdom Metazoa; phylum Arthropoda; class Arachnida; order Araneae; family Linyphiidae; genus Troglohyphantes; species Troglohyphantes excavatus. The sequence goes on along the minus strand of OZ010666.1, from coordinate 1,411,362 downwards.
ATATATATTTCCTAAATTATTATTAGGTTAAACAAAAGTTAAACTATGAGATTTCTATTTATTAGACACAGGCGATTCCATTGTCAATTCAGCTTTAATTTTTCAGGCTGACTAAAAAATTAAAAACGACATTTTTTCTTATGTAACAAACATTTAATTTTATATGTTCACTGTTTCATACGACATTAATATTTATAGAAAATTTAGATTACTTCTAAAATTGAACAAAATCGCTTCAAAGTTTAAAAAAAAAAAAAAAACGATATCATGGTGAAAGTGAAATGTTACGGATAACAGATTGGATTGATTTTAAGATACACAGAAAGTTAAGTATTAAAAAAAATCTTTTTAATATAATTTTTTCAAAAATTGTACAAATCCAAAATGTCTTCGAAAAATTAAAATATTTCTTTAAAAAATATGTCACACTTCCTATTTTTTTGTGGACTTTTAAATTTGTTATCTCAGTCGTAAATATATTGTTTGGAAAAGGTCGTGGAAGAAATAAACGAATGCTTAAAATTTTTTAAAAAACTTTTTCATCTTCAACCATGATTGACCTACAGCTCAATGTTATGAAAAGAATTTCATAAGAAATAACTCATCGCTCATTTCCTTTGCCTTTTATAAATATAAATGTTTTATCATTGTTTTTAAATAAAAAAAACCCACTAAATTAAATGACAGAGCGGTATGATTTGTACATTTTTTTTCACTTATCTTTTCCCCACTATACTTTAGGTTTGCGAAAACTGTAAACGAGGTAAATAGTAATTATTCCAACATAAAAATGATACTTATGTTGATTGCAGTCTAGAATATTTGAAACTCTGCAATTCTTTAGTAATAACCCATTAAATATTACAAGCATTTAGTTATAATCATTTAGTTAAGCAATATTTATCCTCGACATGTTATTTAGGAAAATTTTATACATGTATTTTACGTCGGGGATATTAGCCCCCCTGTCGGGGAAGACTAGCCCCCCCCGTCGGGCAATTCCTAGCGCCACTACTGGTTGTAACATTTGAAATTAACTTGCAAAATTGAAATCTGTCTACGCGAATTAGAAAAATTAATTTTAATTTACCCAATATTCGTTTCAAGTGACAAAACACGTTTTGAATTTTTTCTATTCGTATATCAATCATTTGTCTGAGTTTGTGTGGATTGAAGCAAGTACTAGTAACTGCTAGTTGGTATTCTTATTAAAAGCGTAAAGTCTTCCCTTGCATAGTTTAACGTAATTTATTATTTTGACCAATCTACCTAACTATTTCAGTTCTTATCAAAATTTATGTACAATGAGGATATTTCACATATCACCATTGTACTTAAATTTTCGTAATATACGAAATTTAATATTCTTCGAGAGAGATTTTGTGAGATATTGTTTGTCTCTTGCTCTGTCAATTAACCCATGAATATTTATATTTACATGATTTCCACAACCATACTTTCATTGATAGAAGTATTACTCATCAGTGGCGAAGATAGCTACATATGTATAATTTTAAATGGAGCCGAAGCCAATTATAATTAAAGTAAAAGTCATATGGGCTGGATAAAAAAAAATGGAACAAATTAATTAATATATATTTCCGAAATTAAAATCTCTATTATATTAAAATTCAAATAAAAATAATTGCACTTTTAAAGAGCATTTTTTTTATGTCATAATATTTTTCACCTTTTTGTACACCCCCCCCTCCTCCCTATGTTACTTCATTTTAAATTTATGCAGTTAAAAAATAGTAATTAAAACTTTCATTCTGTGTATTTTACAAAACATTTCAACTAATTAGAAAGATATAGTGATTTCTATAAAAAATTTCTTATCTCAAAGTTTGTGAAAAGAATGTTTCAGGAACTTTTGCTACGTCACACAATCACCGAGACCTTTTTCCCTCATGTCACACCACAGTCACGTATGATGGACCCCCTTCTTCAAGGGTGTGAGTCGTAATAAATAAACTGCCTCTTAAGATTCAAATAAGATCAAATTAGACTTAAACAATAATTTTTGTAACATTTAATTTTATATTTTAAAACACAAAATTCAATTTATATTTAAACGTTAGTCAACATTTTTCAATATTTGTTATTTTCTTCGTGTACATGAAACTATTTTTGGTGTGCTTTTTTTATGTTGTATATTGTATCTTACGTTTGCTTACGAAATAAAAATATTCTCAATTAATCCATATAAGGAATTTTCGGCCCACATTTTTACGTTTTTCTAAATCGATAGGTAAATTCACCTGCAAGCATTATCTGTTCTTTCACGCAATATATATTGTAGGCAAAAGATTACTAAGTCAACTTTGGCAACCCTGTAAGTTGTTGTGATGCAAATATTAAGAAAAATACATTGTTTAACCGTGTATATAAAGTTATAAAATATGGATTTTTTTTTATTATTTGCGAAATCAGAGCAAGTTTTTTTTTTAAATTTAGGTTACATTCATTTGAAAATTTTGTTATGATACGAGAATCCCAAAACGACTACGCAAAAGGAAGTTGAGAGGACAAAATTGACTGCTCGATTCAGGGCAGGATTTAGGCATAGGCTACAGTCCAACTAATCAATAATAATATAGATTACTGAAAAAATGGGTGTCTCAATACTTCGAAATTATGACAACGACATGTTTGAAAATAAATCACTTAGACAAAAAAAATTATAAGTATACCAAACAAGTTTCTAAATAACTAATAAATCAAACTAAATCTTAATGAAAATAATATTCTACAAAATTTTTATGATGCGAAAAGTTCTATTTTTCTTAATGGAATTGTACAATGCAAATATAACAACACTTTTATATTCTTTTAAAATATGTGTTTAATTTGTGATTATTTAAAATGGCATTGTGTTACTATTTTTGGAAATCAGTTGTTTTTATTCTACACCGTAATTCTGTTCATGATGATACGGAGACGAGTGCAATATTTTATTGTAATTTTCAAAAATTCCAAAATTACATCGCACATTGAAATTCTTTGAAATTGTTGAAATATTCAACTTAGTATTGGAAATTTACAAAAAAACAGTGCATCCCAAAATTATTAAAACTAAAAAATTAGTTAGTTTGCAAATTTTCAATTCTTGTATTTCAAAAATTTTCCGATCTCCCCTCCCTATTTCGATTTACGAAAGAGTATTCCATACCACCGAGGGCCCGCACCACATATTTGGCCTAGGGGTCCACTAACTCTAAATCCTAGCTTGGCTCTAGCTTGGTGGGAATACCCCAAACAACTGCCCCAAGGGTGAACCAGTCGTTTATGAGCAGCGTGGTGGGCCAAAAATTTCCCTTTTTTATTATCAGAAGGCATTGAGACAAAAATTATTCTTATACAAAAAAAGTACATTGCACCAGAATAAAACACAACAAAGTTGCTTCTTTACAATGGAGGCATTTATCTCGCTAAGGCATCAAAATAACATTTTATAGGCGGAATTTACACATACCGTTAACGGCAATCGTCGAAAATAGGAATTTGTATATACATATACCCTCCCCCCACACACAAAAAAGAAAAAATAGCCCCCCCCTTTGGATGACCCTAGATCCGCCACTGGATTCTAATAAAAGCATGTAAAAACGTTTCACGACACACAAGTTTTGTCTTTTTTTTTTGGCAAGACGCTTTAGAAAAAACCTGATTATTTTAATTTTAATTAATTACTTAATTAAAAATTGAAATTGTACAAATGCATTTTTTATTTAATTACATTGCAATGACATAAATTACAAATTGTTCACCTGGATATTTTAATGGAAAACAAGTAGCCAACTACTCTTTCTCAATAAATTTAGGCCCTCTTCAAAATAAAATCCTGGTTAAGTTACTTGCATGGCAGTGAAAAAAAAAAAGCGAGTGCACTGTTAATAATAAGTAAAATTTTATTTTTGAGTACATTCGATAAGTTTGAATTTTGAAAAAGACATGTACACAAAAATTAGTGCAGTTAATAAAACGAGCAGATGCTAGCCTATACAGGCTTACTTCATAAATATCTTTCAATAAATATCGACAATTACAACCAACACATATGTGGGAATCGAATCCAGAGCCTCCGACTTATCCGTTAAACTACCAGGATGACTTGAAGAAGTTATAAACCGAAAAAATGTTAAAGAGGTGTGCCAAAAGAATGGGAAGGAAGACGATTGAGTTGTAATAGATCAGTTTCCATTTAAGCAATCAACATCAAATAATATGGAAAACGATCTTCTGAACGACTATTTTAAGTTTGTCAGATCGCTTTGTTCAGATTACTTGAACAGTTAAACAGACAAGAGCATGCGCAATACATGACTCCTTTTCTTCCTCACTCAGTCAAAGGTTAGAGGGCAAAGTGAATTAGTGGTCAACCTGTTCTACGCAGTCCACCTTCCTTAACATGATAGTCATTTATCTCCATAGGCGGAATTCTCCCTGGAGTTATGGGGCTTTGAAATATCAATACTTTTCGTGGTAGATTCTGCTGATGACCACTACATCCGAACCCATTTCGAAGACGTATTCCTGTCAAAAGGCAGTTCCAGGTAATTGGGTACAGATGGCCTTTCTGCAGGATGTTTGCCTTAGACCTGAATTCATTATAAACTGACATGAGCGTTTTGATGAAATGTTATCGGGATCGCAGTCTGCCGTGAAAATGCAGGAATTCGATAAGTGTGCCGTGACACGAAAAATTTAGGAATCATTGCGATAAACACACGGCGCCTTTGGCGACATCGACATTGCATCTCTTGCATCGTGGGAAGAGGATTACAAGAACGCGTATTCAGTTCACTGTTGCGGCGTCTCTTTTTTTTTGAAGATGGGACGCATTGTAATTTCATTTGCATTCACAATTCGACCAGAGCCCTCGCTAAGGAGGGGGAGCAGGGATCCCCTTTAATGTATGTAAATTACTGTAGACTTGGCAAAATCACAAAACCTAGTTGTAAGGCCGCCCACAGCAGTCGCGTGGCCCTTTGAAAACATAACAACGGGGCCCCTTTTTATCCTCCACAGAAACTTATGAATAAGTTTGAATATAAATTATGAATTATGGAACTTAAGAATAAGTTTGTCAGACTTTTTTTTATCAAGTTACAAATGTTTGATACTATATTTTATTTGCGTAGTGAATTTATTTGATAACTTTGTTACGTAAATAATCTGCATTATTTTGTTCTTTTTTTATTGGAAATAAAAAATAATTCTAAATTTAATAAAAATCGAACGAGACAATATTTATGTCAGTTGGGCTATTTGCCGTGGAGTCATAGTGTCGGAATGGATCACCCTAAAAAAGCAACATAATGTTTCTGAATGACTCCAAACTGATTTTAAAGACTTATTACGTCAAAAGAAAAGACCATTAATTTTAGCTGTAACATTTTTATTTTGCATCCTGTGCGGTGGCACCCTTAAGGGCGGCCCTGCCCAGTTGGCAAACTTCTGAAACATTTGGGTTTTTTTATAAGTGAAACTTCTTAAGCCTCGCGTAGGCATGAAAAATATTGGTAAGTGAATCACAGAGAGCGTCAAAGCCAAGTGTCTTGATACGGATCATTCATTAAATATAATAGCAGATCAATGAATGAAGTGATAATTTTGAATGTAGTTTTATCATTGAATGTAATAGCGATTAGATATTACATTCTTGCCTACGAAAGCGATTTGTTATTGCATTCAATGAGTGAACGTTTGTATCATTGAATGCGATAATAAGTCTAGGTAAACAGTTGTAAAAATCTGCAAAATTTTAATTTTGATACATTTTACTGCGTATATCAGGGTTGGCAATTTCACTTCCAAAACTAATTTTTTTCCCATATCAGTGGAAAACACTGTAAATTACCAGGAAGATTTGGTAAATTGGTTGATAAAAGTAGGTGAGTTTGGTAAAAAAGTTAAAAATATTTTGACTTACCAATCAACCCCCTCCCCACCCCCTTTGCAAATGTTATGACTTAGTGACGAACCCGATTTACTAAATGCATTTTCTAAAAATACTAGGTAAATAAGAAAAGTCATCGGATTCTAAACTAATATTAAAAAAAAAATATAATAACACAGAATCATAAATAATGAATTAAAAGACAAAATGTCCAAGCATTTTTGACGTGAATATTTCTTTAAAATCCGCCCGAGTACAGCGGTCATTGGCAGAAATTTGCGTGAGATAAAAAGTGTTGATATTTCAAAGTCTCATCATAACTACAAGGGAAGTCAGCCTGTGGGGAAAAATGATCTGCCAACGTGTAGAGAAAAATAGGTCAAGTCGACCAGATTGGTCCGAAATTCCCCCTATCTTACCTTTGTAGTTTCTCAGTCTAATTTCGGACATGCGCTGTGGCTGTTTAGGAGACTTTGTCAGTCATGGCGAGTGCGTGCAGAGATTGAAGAGAGCGACGAGTTCCGTAATTCCTTTTGACTAGTTGATAGTTTAAAACATTTGTGTGATATAATTGTGCGGAGATTAAAGAGAGAATTTGTAGAAGATTTCACTGTGTAGCCAAATAATTACTCAAAAGTAAAGTTCAATTGCGCGACATCGGAAACTTAAATAGGTTGAAAAAGCATAAGCGAATTCTGAACATATAACAAATGCGAAGGGCTTACCGAACAAGCACAGATGCTTGGAAGAAGTATTCACCAAACGAAAGCCTTACGATGCAGTAAGGACTGTGCATGATAAATTTTTTATTGAAATTTTGTATAATTTTAATATTATGACATTCATGAATTTATAATTTAAGGGACAATTTGTAAATCCAGCTGTTCAGTCTCCAATCATAGATTTAAGAGGGGCATTTGTATTTTAAAACTGCCATGGTCCAAATGTCCTCGCATTGGTCTAGGTGTTCTGAGTGGGGGGTTTCAGATCATGTGTCCCCTTCGCATCCGTGTTTAACATCTCAGCAACGCAGAATCCTAAAGCTAGTAATAAATAAAAAGCACAAAACCCTTTGCAAAAGACAATCGTATTTAAATCACGTAAAGCACACCGGAATTTGAATACTTAATTGATTTTAAACTTCGACTATTAAGGCCATTATTCGATTCACTTCAGTTGAGCTTCTTCCTAATTTAATCATCCACGGTTTGATGTTTGACAAATCTGTCAGACAAATCGAATGCGTGATAAAAAAAAAAGCCATCTGTTTAAAGAAGCGCGGTTAATAATAATAAATGCATCTTAACGGCGATAATATCGTTCTTTGACAGGTGTCTTGTGGGTAATAAATTTACCCAAGTGTGCACTGTTAAAAGGAGAGGGAGAGATTATTCCGATTCCACGGCCCGCGGGAAATGCCCTCCACGGAGGCGGAAAGCGGATCCCCTTTCCCCTCGAAACCTTCTTAACCATTCAGGAGGAAACATCAACAACAAGGAGTCGGCCATTTTGCCCAAAAATAGGATGTTCGAATAATAGAGTGGCGGTAATGATGGATGGAGTACGTTTTGGTAATAGAAATGTCGAAGAATTCGATTATCATAGTTGGCAGTGGCGTGACAAAGCGCATTTAATATTCCAGTTAGACAGCTCCCGTTCTCCTGTTTTTTGTTAATTATCTTTGTACACTATGCCCGATCTGGTGTCTGTATTAAATGCTTGTGGATATACATATACAAATACAGTAAAAATAGTGACTACCAACTACAGGCTCTAAGCCCAGCAAAGTTTATTCTGTTTAACGCATTCTAACATTCCTTCATGCAGATCTAGAGTCTATTCACTCTTGGCGAATTAACCATTCTTTCAGACACACTAGTCCACATATACCCTATTGCTCTATTCTATAAATTATGCTTTCTACTTCCCGATTAAGTTGAGATTTGTATAACTGTACCTACACTGTTAAAAATTATGACGACTTTGCACCAAAATTTGGTACTCACTTAGCTGCAACCAACATGTAGTTAGTTGCATGTGTGCTTAGTTTCACCATTTTACGGTGTGACGTTGTACCATTTAGTTGTAAAACGTTGCACCAACACTCATAACGTTGCATAAAACTCAAAATTCGCGTTTTTTTAAAGAATTTTTGGGTGGTTTCCATCCACCAATTAATCGGAGCCAGTTTTTCCAGCTATGCACATAAACGTTTATTTCATAACAACACTCAATGTATGAAACATTTTCTAAATATAAAATTGCAAGGGTGTTTCTTTAAAGCTGTCTACAATAAAATAATTAATTATTATTATTATTATTATTATTTTTTTTTTTAAATAAAGAGTATTAAATTATTTTGCAGTGAAAACAATTTCGATGTCGCTCATTCTATTCACAGCATGTGTGTAGCGATCTGATAATCGGAGGGTTGTAAGATTCGTTCCTTTCGCGCACCAAAATTAATCCGCCGTGTAAGAGATACTGGTGCAGGTTAAATCCATCATGGTTCAATGTCCTCACGTCTATCTCAGGTTGCGTTGGAGTGCCAGCTTAGGTGTTGTCCTCATTATCTGGCCATGATTCGAATCGATGAAGCAGTGTTCTCGAGTTTTTCCTTCGAGATAGACCCTGAACCGTCGTTAATAGCCCACTGTGCTGCTCCAGTTCGACGTTAATTCAACCAGAAATTCTCGTCTCTCTGAAGGTTAATATTGAACTTTTCAAACCTTGTGAACTAAAAACAAACCAGATTGATTTCACTTAGGTGTCAAATTTTGGCTGAAATTATTGAGCTGAAGGGAAAGGAGTGCTTTTCCCTAGATAAAAAATAAATAAAACTCAAGCTATACATCTTTTTAAAAATAATTTACAGATATATATATATATATAATACATTATTAGTTCTGGAAACAGTAGACTTCGTGACAAAAAAAAACTTTACATGAAACGGAGCCACTAAAACAGCTACCATCTTGAAACGGAATAAAACAAAATCTAAAAAAATTCTTGGAGTGCAAAGGGTTAATACAGCAAATGGGACTAGAGGCCATGCACTGTTAAAAATTTCAGTTCAACGTTGCACCCTATCTTGGTGCTCTGCTGCAATTTACACCATATTATAGTGAAATATGGGTTGAACCAAAAATCCTTTACCGGAAAAAAGCGGAGGTTGCACCAATAATTGGCTCAACCTCTTTAACTGCTATCGAAATTTTCGCTGTCGCTACAGCAACAAGCCAAGGAATCCCTTTCATTCATAGATATAATACTCTAGTAGTTCTGGAAACAGTAGACCTCGTGACCCCCCCCCCCCCCAAAAAAAAAATTATATGAAACGGAGCCACTAAAACTGCTACCATCTTGGAACGGAATAAAACAAAATCTAAAAAAAAACATCGTTTTTAATTACTCCAGAAAACATTCATGCCACATTTGAAGAATATCGAACAACGCGTTTGGTTGTGTCTGCGTAAAAAAAACAAATTTACCGACAAGCAAACAGACGAAATGCTAAACGGGCAGTTTTTAAGTTGTAAGCTTTTAAAAAGACAAGAGAGTCGTCTTAGAATTATAGATATCAAAGGCTTTTTCTGTCAATAAAATTGCTTATTCATTTATTTTAACTCAAAGTTTTTACTTTGTTATATATGAAAAATGAATATCATGGTTTAACAAGAAGGAATATGAAATAACCAGTTTAAAATTGAATTTATTTAAAAATAAAGTATATTATTGGATTAACATTCTCCTTTAGTAAAGGAAAATGACTTCAGATAAAAATGCAAATAGGAGTAAACAATATATTAAATGTATTTACTTGTAATCTATTACTTTTTCATTTACTTATTTTTCGATTAACTTAAACTAGAGTTATTTGTATATTTCGTTGTATTAACCGTATATTTTAGTGTTGTCGATAACGATATCGCAAATTACCCTAAATTTTCTTTGAGACAAGTCTATACTGCAAATAATCTATGTGCAATTTCATTCATTGATTATTCATGAATTCATCTAATTTGATAACCACTTGATGTATATTCTCTAATCAAGAAGTACATCTATAAAACTTACATGATTTGCATTCGTAAGTTCGAACTTTCAGAGTTAAGTAACTATCTATCTGTAGAATAGATAAGGAGGAATACTAAAATAATCTAATTTTTCAATTGTATATTCATGGCTACAGAGTCGAAATTGGTGTTGAAATCAAAATCGTTCGTGTAGTTCGATGACATTCGATCAAAAAGTTCCATAATTTTATTGTCAGAATTATTGCAATAAACTCTGTGCCATATATCATATCGAACAAATTTGAGTGCCAATGCCCTAAGCAGTTACAGTTGCAGTTTGCATGGTCGAAGAATATATTAACGTGAGCCACGAAGCGGAGAAGAGAAGTAATAATAAATTGAAGCGAATAAAAATGCGATTTGAAGTGAAGTAACTGATCGCTTGTTACCTGGATGAAGAACTCCATAAACTGTCGTAGAAAGTACATTAGGAGGTGAGAGTTTCGCACTCATAGAACGTTAGATGCTTCTACGTTTATGCTATTACGCAAATAAAAAAACACGTTTTTTCTTCTTCCATTTTAACACTTCAGCAAATTCTGGAAATTAGAAAGAAACTCTCGCTTTGCTTTTTTATTTACATTACCTTCTACAACAACCTGGATAAAAAAAATTATGGAAGAATATTATGAAGTAAAAAATAAGTTGGAATTGTTAGATTTGAAAATTGAAATTTAGTTACAATGTAACAGTTTTTTTTCCCTCTACAATTTCTTTGATTGGGGCATTATACAACATGTTTGCTCCAGTTGTTGCATTTTCGAAAATGACATTTAAACCTCCTTTCGCCTTAAAGTTTCAAAGGTTCATCGTCCGATTTTGATTTAATAGCTATTAGCCGATCAAGTCTTTCTACTTAATTCATATTTTTATTTTGTATTACACCGCATGAATTTTCAATGGGGGAATATTTCAATGTCAAATTTTTAGTTTCTTACTCTTTGATAGTTTTATGAGTCTACGAGGTACTTGAAGGAGCTTTTGCGTTACAAGAATGTACATTGTAACAAGTTACTAATGATCATTGAACGATATGTTAATCAGATGAAGAAATGGAATAGTCCAAGAGAGAGAAGTGCCAGGATTAGATTTGGACTTTGTTGCTATTTCTCAAAAACCACTAAAATAAATTGCTATGAGGTTGAATTTTTAGACGTCTATTTTTCGAGTTTGCTTATAAAAAATTTCAAAACAAAAATTATCCAAACACAGATAAAGTTTTAACAATAATTTATTTTATACAAATTCTCATTCATAAGATATGATGTGAAACGTATAATATTCAATAACTCAAATCGTTTATTTTCGGTTAATAATGCTATTTTTAGATATTTGTTTTAATTAAAAAATTGTTTTAGGTTTTTGAATTAAATCGGCATAATAAAAAATCGCACACAATTGAAATGGAAGGTTGTGGTTTTTGAAACGGGATTGAATCATAACTTTAATGTATAACAAAAGATCAGCAGGATAGGTTTCAAACATTTGGTTGAGAAAGGCACAGAGGCACTGTCTTGTTGGGTTCATTTGTTTTGTAATAATGTGTCGATACTGATTAATGAAACGTTGATGTTAATTAGGTAACTATAAAATGTTAATGCTAGTTAATTTATAAAATGTTAACGTTAAATAATTATCAAATATTGTTGCTAGTTAATACATAAAATTTTGATTTTAATTATGAAATGTTGATTCTAGTTAATTTACAGAATGTTGATATTAAATCATTTTAAATTGTTGATGCTATTTAATTTATAAAATTTTGATGTTAATTAGTTATAAAATGTTTATGCTAGTTAACTTTTAAAATGTGGATATTAAATAATTATAAATTATTATTATTATTTAATTTATAAAATTTTGATGTTAATTAATTTTAAAATGTTGATATTAAATAATTTAAAAATGTTGGTGCAAGTTAATTTAAAAAATGTTGATATTAAATTATTTAAAAATGTTGGTGCTATTTAATTTATAAAATGTTGAAGTTAAAATAAATAATTATAAAACTCAATTATAACAAACATTCAAGTTTTTTTTTGGATTTGAACCTGACATAATTGTCATCAAATTTATTGAGGAAATAGAAAATAAGTTCCTTCACAATAAATCATTCTATTGGTAGATTATTTCATTCGACAAATTATCCCAATATAAATGGAAGGGGAATTAGAAAGTAAAAGGAAGAAATCAATGAAACTAATTCCCCAAAAAACGTGCATTTCCCATCGAACTTGAGCCGAGTTGTTTATATTCTGAGAGAAAGAATATCGTCTGCGATCCGAGGGTTAACCGAGTGGGAAAATTCTTTCTAATCCTCCTCCCCCTTTTCGAATCGAGGTATCCCGGTCGCAATAGGAGCATACCATAAAGTCAGTTTCGGAATCGGTTCACGGATCATTTCGATCTCTACCACGGGCACGGTTACAGAGAATCCTTCTTCTTTCTCGAATTTACTTCTATTCTTTGCCAAACGATCCACTTGTGCGGTTGTCACTCTCGGAGGATTCGAAAGATGGAAATCTTCTGAAGGATACTTCGCTGGAATATATTTTAGGGTGGAGTTTTATTTGGAGTTTCGTTGTACGGCCAAAATTTTAAGGTTAGTTTTTATTTAAATTTTATTTTTGTTCTCTAATTTTGTTTCTAGTATCAAATTGACTTTTTAATTGATTGAAAAGTTACAGAAGTTAAGAACTCTTAGTACTTTTCTTCTTAATATTAAATTTTTTCCTTATGGTAAAAAGGCAGAGTGGTTCTTAAAATTAAAGAGATAAATGCACAGATAATAAGGTTGGTAGTATTTAAAAATTACGTTGTTTTATTTATGATTATTTTTAAATACTATTGTGCAATTGTTTCTTTATAAATTAATTTGACAAATAAACTTTCTTAATGAGATTTAATTACTTAAATATTTGTTGCGAAGAATGTTGTTTTTATTTTCTTTTTGTATTGATTTTTTATTTGCTATTACTTCCTTTTTTTGTAAATTTAAAATAATTTTTGTATTTTTAAAATAATTTTTGTATTTTTAAAATAATTTTTGTACTTTTAAAATAAATTTTGTAAATTTAAAATTGAATAAACTGTATACAAATTACGAAAGTAATTTGGGGGAAATCGGTCTTGTTAAATTTTTTTTAAAAAATTAAATATTAAATTACACATTGTAAAACTTATTTTTTCATCACGTTCTTTTTTTTAAAAAAACGTTATTGCGTTTAATGTATTGCATTTTAAAAATTTTTCACATTTCTGGGTTATTTAATTCAATGTACAACAGTTTATATTTTTTCAAGATATGTAGTTTGTTTGTGATAGTTTGATGCATGAAAACTTTTATATGAAAACAAGAAAGTCGAATTATTTACAAATATTCTTGGATTTTGTATAAAAAAGAAACTAATACACTTCAATTAAAAAAATAGATTTTTTAAAAATTTGTTTACCTTTTATCTCAATCTTTTTAAAAGTAAGAAAAATGGGTTTTCAAATTATTGATGTTAAAGAATAGGATATTCGTAAAAATTTAACGGTCTACTGTAAAAGTGCTATTATTCTACAAAAATAGTAATTTCGAAGCTTATAAATAATAAGAGTTAATTACAATATTTTTAACAATTTTTATATGTTAATACATGTTATTTCCAATAAATTTTTAACAAAAGAACTTATTTTTATAAAGAAAATGAAGCCGTTTACTCTTTTCATTAGAAATTAAATAAAATGTTTCAAATGAAATAAAAAATTGTTTGCGGAACAAAGTAAAAATGATGTCCATACCTCAAAGATTCATATTCACAAATAAAAACAAATGAAAATTATGTGGGTGATTTTCTAAATCGAAGATAATAAATAATGAAAAAGTCGATTTTTTAAAATGATTGATTACATAAAATATTTTGAAAGCTGTAACAAAAACATTCCCATGTAAATCAAATATACTGAGTTTTTAAGAGTTGAAGAGTGTTATTTATTTTATTTTATTCAAGGTATTAATTTGACTAAACATTTTTGTTTTATCATACCTTTTACACCATAAATTCCATAAAAACCTATTTTATCCCAACTATGAGATCGATGTAGGTTACCTTAGAAAAATAATTATTAAAAATATTTCAAAAGCTCAAAACTAAACAACAATTTTATGTTTACGTTTCCAATAAATACGTGAAGGTGTTTGTAAAACAATTGTAATTTTACAATATTTTTCCAGAGAGAAATTAATTTTGAACGTCAAAAATCGAGTTTCAAGTCCAATTTACCCCATTTTAAAAACTATTGTATATATAATATTTTTTTTTGCAACAAATGAGATCGCTTAGGATTAGTTTACTCATAAGAGTTCGTATTCTAATATATCTTCTTAAAATTTATTTACGCCTAATAGAATTTAAGAAAATTAATTCTAAAAGTACGTAAAAACAAATAGTAAAATAGTTAAAAAAATCTATTTGTAAAATTTAAATGTATATTCACAATTACTAACGCGATTTTGGTAATTGTAAAGTTGTTTTCACTGGTTAAGGGTTTTAAAATAATTACTTGCATTAATTACGTGCACTTATATATATATATATATATATTTTGCAAAATTTTAATTTATTGTAAATAAATAGCTTTTGTAATATACCTCAAACAATTAGATAGAAAATATATCATAAAATGCATTAGTTTCGTGCATTTAAAAATAGAGTGCTTTGATGGAAAAGCAGGAAATTCCTGGACGTGATATTACGTCAATGATCGTCAGGGGGTTAAAGTAAAAAGAGCAATTGAACGCTGTGAAAAAGACCTTTAAAGTTTGAAGGTAAAGCACAATTTAAGAGCAGGTGACATCATATTATTAGTAGTAAAACTACATTTTGGGTGTTATTTTATTCTGAATTGTTTATCATACTTTTCTTTTTTGAGCCCCCTTAAAATTCAATTTTGAATTATAACGAGACACGGGAAACCATTACACCTTCAATGTTGCTAAAAAAATGCTACTTTTACATCGCAAATTTACAAATATACAACCCCCCCCCCCCCCCCACAAACCCTGTTCAATAAATTTCAACATAAAAACCAACACTTTCTATACAGCGTGTCCACTGTATAGAGTAGTAAAGTTCTTTCTCCCTCCCCTTAAATGTGGAATGCCGACAGTTATAGTAAAAAAAAAGCGGTGCCTAGGTATGATAAAATGATTATGCATCAATACGATGAGACGGCTTACAGCGCCTGCTAGTGGCAATACAGAGTTAGCGTACCTATCTCTAAAAATATAGTGCATACATGAAAAGAGTCAATTTCAAAGTTGTAGAGAATCATGAATTTAGTACGAAAAGACAACTTGCGTGTTTTGGATAGAATGCATACAACGCTCGTTTGTTTGACTCACACCTGTTTAACTCTGTTTTTACATCTACCGAAAGCGGAATATCTTACTCTGTGTCAAATTTTGTAAGGTAACAATATAAATCGTAAGCAAACAAACGAGCGTTGTACGCGTTAAAAATTATATTCATTCCAAGTATAATAATTGAAATTGTGTTTATTCGCATGCCATATTTTAGCACATGTTGGAAAACAATTAAGTATAGAAATTAAGATAAATCGACTCAGTAGCCGGGCATATTCGTAATGGAAAGCAGTTAATCAGAAAACGAAATTATAGCAATAAAAAGCTTCTAATTAGCTTTGAATATATTGACGAATAGAAATTAAAACTTCTATGAAGTTGCATATCAGATGTTTCTGGAAGTTATGTTTCCTGTATTTTTTATAAAAGTTGTTATTATTTCTGTATTCTTTCTGATTTCTTTCTACGAGGTATTCTTTCTAAACTCTTTCTAAAAGTTATTGTTTCAGAAATCTTTCTTCCTAAAAGTTATTCTTTCGGAATTTTTTCTAAGAGTTATTCTTTTTGAATTCTTTCTAAGAGTTATTCTTTGTAAATTCTCCCTAAAATTAATTTTTTCACCATCGCTTTCATGAATAATTACTAAACTATTGTAACATCCCATTTACTCATTCACTTATAAAAGTAAAAAAATTTAAACATTTCTTAACGTAAAATTTTGAACTTTTAACTACACGTATTTTGATGATTTTTTAAAATAAAAGTTCTGTATTTGAAGATGAGCGCGAAAATTATAACCGCTGTTATTTAGAATTAAGTATTTTACAAGCCAGGAGGTATGCCTTTGTAACTAAGTCGCTGTGTCTTTCCAAAAAATTCACATCTACCTGTCAAAAGTTACCGATTACCGGACGGATTCCAATGTTTTTTTTCAATGCAAGCTATGTGTTATTATGCATTTACACCTAAAAGAATGCCATTTTATATAACTTAAATTACAAAATGTTACCGATTAATGTTGTTTGCTTCATATAATGCATTGCTTATTATTAGCATAAACTTTACATCCTATATGACAGAGAATTTACTAGTATAAAAATTGTGAAATGATAAAGAATTTCATTTTACTTATAAGTTTATTAGCGAGCATTAAAAAAATTGCATGGGGAAATATTTTCATTACACAGATCAGTAAAAATATACTTTTTAAAAATTGTTTTAGTTTATTTAACTGTTTTTTATATTATTTTCAGTGCTGATTCCAAAAATGAAATAAATTTTTTTTTCAATCGAGTAAAGATTTTTCACAAAACGATTTCATATTTAGGGGAAAATAACTCGAATCATAGTGCTTTAATATTTCTATTTTTTATTAATCATTTCATAAATACTTGCTTTATATTTGTATATTATCTCTGTCATGATTTAAATGATAAATGAGGATACAATTCTTTATAATAATATTTATACTTTTTCTCAAAACTTTCTTATTACACTTTCCTTGTTCTGAGCTCGCATGGGATCGTCTTTTCCCATTATACAGCAGTAGTCGACCATCATGCTGATGTTACACCTTCCTTTTGATTTCCTTTATGTATTGATGAAACATTTCACTTGGCTCCTCGCCGTCTGCATTTTCTAAATTTTCAGGAAAATAATCTTGATACGAAATTCGAAAATAAACTTTTAAGCTCATATATATATATTGAATATATCTAATATATTGAATTTTGCTAACATCAATTCTAGAATAGATTTATAGTTTGGGTATATTTGGTATCCAAAAAAAGCTGTTCACTATTAGTTTGAAATATTTTCAGGCTTTTCTCTCGTTTGTTTACATATTGAATTCACAATTTTTATAATTCATCAACTTTCTGAAGTCAGGTTCCACAAATGCCTCTCCTTCAGTTTTGCTTCAGCTAAACTCATGAACAGTTTACTAAAACATTTGAAAGATTCTCCTTCTTTTGGCAATGCCTTAAAAATTGTTTTATAAGGCCTAATTTTATATGAAGCGGTGAAAGTAAACCCTTGTTTGAATTAATCAAACTTGAATATTTTTGATTCCAGGTTTCAATGTGTCTTAATATTTTTGACATTCTTTCTGTATAATGTTTTTTTCTGTCACGGTTGTCCCATTCGCAAAGAAAACACGGGACTTTAGTCTAATCACTCTTTTTACCAAGCAACGTAGAAGTCACTGCAAGCTGTCCATTTGTGTTCTGTATACGAAACTTTATTAAGTTTAAATTCAGGATTTTCATAGCACTCTTTTAAATGAACTAAAAGCCCAACAAGTACAGAAACCATTGGTGTACCAAATCGAAAAGATTTTTTTATTGTAATTTCTTAATTTAAGTATATGTATTAAGTATTAAATCAAAATATTAGTTAAAACCTGTAACTTTGTTTAATAAGTTCAAACAAATAACATAACGTTGCTCATATATAAAATTCGATGATACCTGTGATTTGTGATAAGAAATTTACGTGATGGAATTTTTAAATTATTTTTCCAATAATTAGCATCTAAAAAAATTAAAAAATATTACTAATTTTTTTAAAAACAATTTTTTTTTATCTCAGATTTGTGTTATTATTTAGCACTGAAGGATGTGTACCTGATAAATCTTATTATTGAGAATCACATGCTAAAAATAAATACTTTGTTGCCTAATGTTTCTAAAAATTTAAATTATAGTACAGATAATCCCCACAAAAGCATATCTGTAAAGAAGTCCAACTTAAAAAAGATAGTCAAGAAATTTGTTTTTTTAGGAATTCTGTTTTTAAACACAAATAATTTTACACCTTCATGCTATTTATTTCATGTAGGTGTTTTATCTAAAACTAATGTATCGATTTGTTTCAAGTTCAGCACATTAAATTTTTAAAAAAAATAATCATAAGTAAGTATAGTTTGTGAATTAAAAATAAAACACATAGCATATATATGAAAATTGAGTTTGTTTTCGAATTTTAGAACCTTTGGACATAAGTATTTCAGCGTATTCACTGGTAGACATTTTCATGGCAAATTCTAAACAATATCTTAAGAGTCATTTTTAAGCATGTTTTGAAGAAAAAAAAAGAATTCAAAAAATAGCATTATCCTGTTATGTTCCAGGAATAAATATTTTATAATTTTTTAGTTTTACAAATATCTCGTTTGAAAGCCCATACAGAACTTTTTGAAATACTTTATCTTGAACTCAGAGGACTTCAAAACGTGTTACGGATATTTCGGAATTGTTTGATTTGAAGGGTTAAAAAAGCATGGCAACATTGGTTTTTGTTTCATTTAGAAGTTCAAAATTGATATATTCAAAATAGTATTTTAAACCCTCTGAGCGGTTAGAAAAACAGGGCAAAATTATAAGTTTTTATTTTTATTTATATTTCAAATGAGCGTACATATTTCTATATATTTTTAATTTTTATTATTTTAATAGATATATCTTCTAAGATACACACCAACGCTTTAGATTTGAAAAAATTTTAACATCGAATTTAAAGTTTATTTGTATTGTTAGAAAAACTGGAAATCCATGGTTGATTTAAGTCGTTCAGCTCCGTCAGAAAGTTAAAAAAAATTATAAAATTTAGTTTATTTTTCATCCAAGCTATAGATATATCCATTCATGTGTCACCAGTTTCTCCACAATTGAAAAATAAGTACTTAAAAATAAGTAAAATGTACTCATTTTTGATTATATTCGATGCTTATCATGGCTCCGAAATCATATGTTTCATATTTGAAAAGGACATGTACTCAAAAATGAATAAAAAGAGTAGTTGCTTGCCAACATAGACTGCCTTCATAAATCATTTTCATTAAATTTCAACAATTTACCGGGAATCGAACACAGCGATATGATGAAGTTATAAACAGAAGCAATGTTAAAAAAATGCTTGGCAAGAGAATGGGAAGTAAGATAATTGAGTCGTAATAACTCAGTTTTCTGTAAGCAATCGTCATCAAATAATGTGGAAAACCATCTTCTGAAAAAATATTTAAAGTTTGCCATGTCGTCTTTTTAAGATGGCTTGAACAGAAGCTGATATTAGCAATATTAAACCACACTGCTCCTCATTTTTGTCAAAGTACGATACTGAAATTTGGGTATGTCATCCCTCATTTACGATGCAATTGTACTTAAAGAAAAATGATTGCATGGACGTACTCAATGAGTACGTCCATGTACTCATTTTTAAACACATTTTTTTTACAGCGCAGTTACACAACATATTGCTACTTTTTTTCTGTTTAAATTTAGTTTAAACTCGCCTTTCTCCTTTGCAGATGTCCATACCACTCTTCGCCCTGTTCGTGATCGTGGTGGTGGTGACCCATGGTCCTGTCCCAGGAGTGCACGGGAAGCACCACCACAACAACAACCGGCTGATGGAGCTGTTGACGGCGGGCATCGTGGCCAAGGTGCTGCAGAAGAACGAAGGGGACGAGGGGCACCACGAGTACTACCCGGTGCCCATTCACGTGCCGGTGCACCACCACGGACACCATGGGCACCACGACCACCACGGGTCCGGGTCGCACCATCATCACGTCACGGAGAAAATCATTCCCATACCGTGAGTACCGAGTTGGAAAGGAAATATAAAAATAACAACCCGCTCTTTAAAATTGAGGGCATACTGTATCTTACAAAGTTTTTATTTTTGACTTTTTGAAGCGAAATATTAATGTATATTATTTAAATTTGTGTAAGAGAACAATATTTTGCACACAAAAAATAATATTTTTTTTCAAAATTAAACTTTTTCAAATGTATAAAACGCTAAGCTTTTTTTTTTTTTAAATATTTATATTTTTTCACCAAATTTTTTTTTTAGATCCTTTAAACTACAATACATAAGAATCGGCATTATAATATTCTATACTACATGTATTTGATTTGTATATGAATGGTTATTCATAACAACGCAATATTTTCTCTAAAAATTAAAAATAAATTTACTTTAGTAATTTAAAAAGAAAAAAAAACTCTACTTATGAAGTTAATTCGTATTCTAATTTACAGTATACACATATTTTACAATATGCTGAAATAATTATATATTTCTCATTTTAAAAACCCTTAGCGTATCATAATACTGAATATCAAGGAAAACCAAATACTGAGAAAAAAATGATTTAAAGTTTTCGTTCTTTGAATAATCCTCCTGTCATCCAGCATAAAATATCAAATAACTCATTAAAAGAACGTATAGTTCTAGAATTCTGCAAGCATGTTTAGAAGATACCAAACTATAATTTTAGCAAATAAAAAATAATCGAGAATTTGACAAATTTTTTGGGATGAATATCTGAAACAATTATTTGTTTTTGAGTTCATATAGATAATTTTCTTCTTTTATCAAAAATATATATTTTAATATTTTGCTATTAAAAATTGTGTTATTTAACTAATATAAATAGAATTTTGGAAAATTCCGTTATTTTACTAATGCAAAAATAGTGCACTGTTATTTTTATATTCCCTACAATTAACGACTACAATTTTTTTTTCCTGTTCTTTATATAGAAGATAATAATCAGTTCTTCAATCTTTAAAGAAAGTTCTTTTCTTTTATCTATCAGTTTTATGGTAACTTTCAGACAAAATTGTCAATTCTTGCCGCCATTTTAACTAAAAATAATGTTTTACATTTAAAACAAATTCAAATATTAAGAATTTTTTTTAGCTTTTTACAGTGGAAAATATTTGATGTCAATATAGTAAAATAAGAAATGTAGTTTTATATTACTTTTGAAAGATATTATAATACTGTATTAACATAAATATATACAAACGTATGTGCAAGCAAGCAAATAATTAATAAAAAAAGTAGAAATTTTAACTTTAAATGTATATCTTTACCTTTAGTAGTAAAACATTAAGTACACGAAATATTAGAACAGAAATATTACAACCAGACAACATAATTTTAACCAACAAAAAAAATCATTACTCAACATTTTATATAGGGTAATTAAAAGTGTTTACACTATCCGATTAATAAAATTAATGAATTGTATTCTTTTTTGTTCGGTCTATTTTTATTGATAATTTATAAATTTATTTTTGGATTTCCTCATTTTTTTTTTAGTTTTGCTCTATTGCACGACATACGACGTTTTTTTTAGAAAACAACACAAATGGAGGTAGTTAAATAAATGATTATTATCCTTAATTACGTCTTTACAAATTCTCATTTTCTTGTAAAAAAACAGTTTCATGTTTTTTGCGTGCTTTAAATAATGGATTTTCACGAACACATGACACCATTACTTTACATTGGTGAAATCATCTCAGGCAAACTTTTCTCGATTCGTCTAAGGAAAATAAATAATCTTCTGAATTTAATTTGAAACGTTACGGGGACAATGTACCCCAAAAATTTTAACACTCCCGATTTTTTTTATTTTCTAAAATTATAGTTTGGAATCTTCTAAATAGGATTTCAAATTTTAATGAGTTATTGGAGAATTTATGCTGAATAACAAACACATTTTTTTCAAGGATCGAAAACTTTAAATAGTTTATTCTCAGTGTTTGGTTTTAACTTTTTGAAACGCTAATACCTTTTTTTTTATTAATGGTTAAATGTATATATTTTTAAGAATATTGTGAAATTTGTATGTCTTATAACTTGACATGCGAATTGGCTCTATGAGTAGCAATTTGTTTTTTTAATTACTACAATAAAAAATGAGTTTTAAGGAAATATTTTGTGTTCTTATGAATAATTATTTATTTAAAAAAAATACATATAGCATATAAAATTTGAATGCCAATCATTATATATTATGTAGGGTTCAAAGAATCTGAGAAAAAAAGTTTGGTTAAAAAATATAAATATTTAAAAAAGCGTTAACGTATTAAAAAAGCTTTAAAAATTGAAAAAGTTTAAATTTTGAAAAAAACAATTATGAAATGAACAAACAATAATGATTTTTTTTTGTGAAATTTTGTTTATTGTTCTCTCACATAAATTTAAATAATATACATTAAAATTTGGATTCAAAATGTCAAAAATAAAAAGTTTAAGTGGTACCGTGTCCTTTATTGAGGATAAATATTAAAAAAAATAATTTCTTCTTAAAACTCACTTAGGATTGTTCCAAATGCTTATATTTGTTTTAAAAGGGTTAACTTCTCGTTGATGTTGCCTAAAAAAGTATGACTTTTAAATGTTTTAAAAGTGCACGCAGTTGAAGTGGAATATGTGTCGGCTGTTGTATCGAAATCCAATTAAACACTTCTTGCCATGTTTTAATGTGAAACGTCTCTGATTTAGATCGGTAGGAGATCGTTTGTTAAAACCGCAGGTAACGAAAACGTGTAACACTGATATAGCTTATATCATTGCAACTAATTTACCCTTACTTTGGTATCGTTGAATTGAGGAAAGAAGCAATTGCTTGATCACGCACATGTGTCGTGCACAGATGGAACCGTTGCCGCACCATGCATGATGCAATCTGAGCTAAATTTAGCCTAAATTAAGCGTTTACAGAATCGGCAATACGTTTGTCGATCCGAACAAGAACAGTCGCGTTCGGGAAATCTCACTGTGCCATAGTAGGTAGACTCAATCACTAACAGCATATTTTTTTTCCAGCATTCCCCAGCACACCACTCGCATCATCCACATCAACGCCGATAAGCCCAACTCCCACATAGGGGGAGGCGGATCAGGGGGCGGGGACAGTTTCGATCTGGGCGGGGCCATGGGTGGCGGCAACTCCTACGACAGTAGCAGCGATCATGACGACGACCCACCACCTCGCCACCACCACCACTCCGGCTCTTCCCCGAACATCCAGCAGATCTTCTTCCAGGACAGTGGCGTGTACCCCCCACCGCGACAGCAGCAACCCATCCCGAGGTATCCCCCTGCGTACAGCATGAGGTATCCGGCATACAGCATGCCCTACAGGAGGCCTGGTATGATGCCCTCAGCGGCGCATCCCGCCTACATGGTGACGAGGCCCAGGTATCCGTATGTTGCAATGAGGCAGAGGGTGCCAGCCCCGCCTCCTGCATACCCCCCGATGTACTCCATGCCGTACAGGGGTGTTCCTACGGCGGCCAGCTACATGAGTCCTATGGTTATGCGGAGGCCGTACCCCCCTGCAGTCATGCCGCCCATGTGGAAGTAGGGTCCCTTTATCGAAAGGAGGAAAATGTGCCAGAAAGAGGACTGTGTCAAAACTGAACACTTTCAGCAAAGTGCGTCGACTAATGTCTGTCATCAAGAATGACTTTTTTGTTGAAGATGCCAATGGCTAAAAGCCCAATCATTGCAAGTCTTCTTCCTCAAACTTTCGGAAAATACAAAAAGTAGATTTCGATCTTGGGCCTTTTTTGAACTTGGGCCGAACTTTAAATCTACATCACGAAATTATTATTAGAAGGGACATACGATGTTGGTGCAGGAGGAAAGATCTAGACTTCTCCTTTACATTGATACAAATAATTCATTTTTCCATAAAAAGGACATACGATGATTGTGCTTTTAGCCATCGATGGAAATGATTCGACAAGAACATCAACAGTGGTTAGAGAATTGCTAACTACAAGAAAAGGGAAATTGTCCATCAGTTCCATTCCAAGGAAGTTCCCGTATAAAACAATATATTTGTTATTATGATTTTACATCTGAAACCTAACGTATTTTTACACCTGTGCAATTGTTCGCGGCATCTGCGATTGTTGCCAGGTTGGTCAGCAGCGATATCTGTGACTTGGAACAAGAAGGTCATAATTGACAGTTTTGATAAAAATGGCTTCAAAGTTGGAGACTCATCCTTTTTGCAATGTTCCCGGAAATAACAGAATTGTTGTATTTTTTGGCTTAAAGAAGCATGAGGACATCGATTTCTATTTCATTTAGAAGTTTAAAATTGATATATTCAAAATATTAAAAAAAAAAATATGCAAAAATGACATTGGTTGGCCTTGCTTCAAGCCACAGATATCTAAATGTTACTTATTAGTTCAGAATCCTGTAGAATTTGTAAAAGTACTTATACATTGACCTTAATGATAAGTTTCGTATACACTAAGCGAAGTATTCATTACTGCTATCTGGATCGTGGCTTGTAATGAGTAATTGTGCAATAAGTATGTTATCATCTTCTAATTCTTCAGAGGAACCAAAAATTTTGAAAAGTTGAGTTAATCAGGGCTAAAAAAATAAAAGTAAATAAATAAAAACGCGCCTGGCTGCTGAAATCAAGCCTACAGCAGATGTACTTTACAACAATGGAGGTGATTGTATGTCAAAAGGGAAGAGCCAGGGCTAAAAATCAGATGGAAAAAGTCCAATCTTTTCAAACCTTTTTTATTTTCTTTAAATTTTCTAAGTGTGGAACTTGCTCCCGCTCACCTGGCCAAAATTACCAACAAATCTAGTGCGTTGGAAAGGCAATTTAAAAATTGTTTATTTTTCAGTGACACAAAAGTAGAAGTGAGCCTGTATCATAACATTTTAATTACTGAAATGTTCATCGGTTTTTGAAGCTTTTTATGTCGGTTTTTCTACGAGAGGTAAATTATAATCAGTATTAAGATGTCAAGTCCGTTAATAAATATAAATTTACAGCTCTTCTCTCCTTTGGATCAATGATCGACTTGCATTCGCTAAATGTATACTTGACTTTAGAATTTTCGAAAATGTTATGTACACGTACTTAAATGTCTTCCAAATAAAAAAAGTTCAGCAAAAAACTTCAAAATTGTTGTGGTAATGAAATTGTTTTTAAAACACAGTAGTAGTAATTTTATGAAAAAAATTGAGAAGTGCTGTTGTTTGTGGTTAATCTGCATGTTTTTGCACGCTGTTTTATAAAGAGGGTTTTGTAACAAAATATTTTAGTTGGACTGCTTGTTTATGATGCAGAATTTTTATAAAGTTTATCGTAATTCAATGTCTTCAGCAATAAACATATAAGACGTCTTAAACAGCTTCTATATGGTAGACAACTTTTCCATACAGTTTTTTATAAGCGAATTATTAGTCGTAAATTTCTGTGTACTGTGCAAAAAGTTTGTCTTATGTCAATTTTTCCGAATTTAGTAGTTCGAGCATTTGAAGCGAGCAGGTTTCGCTTAAGATGACCAATTAAAACTTTTAGTATAATAAATTATTGAACTGAGAAGTTATTGACTGTCTCATAAGTCAACATCTTTAAGGGTATCTTATTATTATTTGTTTGAAATGTAAATATTTTAGTATCGCTCCGTTTTTTTATTATTTTTATTTTGAATTCACGCACTTTAAAGTCAGAGATTTGTAATGATTTTTGTTTAAATATGTATAAAAATATTTTGAATGAAGGTTGTGGCAAAATAAAAAATAATTTAGTGTGAAATTTAATTAGTATTCATGTGTAGAGGAAATAGATATTTTATTGATAAAAAAAAAATTAGGGGATACAGAGCACATAATTATAAAAATAATTTGAATAATTTTATTGTATTAAAATGTAATACCAAATTCTATTTTAATACAATAAAATCAAAATAATTACTTTTTTATTTTAAAAGTGCATTCTAATAAAATAAATCACTCTATTTTCGAATGGACTGCACTAAATCTACTATTGGGGAATATGTAAAAGCTAACTTGGGTAAATAACGTGCATAATGGGAATATTATTTACTCGCAATAGCTTTTGCCGATGGCTCCGTGACTGGGAAATACTCATCACGTGGTTTACATATATACCAATCGCAGAGTCATCTGTAGCTAACGCGCGTACTTAACGTCCGTGTCGAATGGGCCTTAACGATTTGGTCTTGTCTCCTTGATATCAGAAGCATGTTTTCTAAAGTAAACAAGGTAGAAGTGACGTAAATAAGTTATTTTTTGTCCATACAATAGAAACAGTGTAATGTGTATTTTAAAACAAATTAAATATATTTATGTCGCATACTAATCTAAATTTATTATGTTTATGTGTACAATTTTATAATATTTATAGCTTAGATCCTCTGAATGTGCTTTATTGAAATTGATGTAAGAAATTGTTAAAATGGTTTTTAATAAAAAACAAGCAAACTTATTTCATGTCTGAAAAGTTGTTCTCAAAGCTTGCACGTTATGTCAAGAAAGAAAACGAGCTCTAAACACGTTCTTTTGTACAAGTAATGATCTCTTTTGTATAAAGTCGTTACATAGTGTTCTTTCTTGAGAGAAAATATTTTTTTTCTTTCTAACACGCATAAGAAAGCAATTTCCAAGATGGAATTCATAGGATTGCCAGTTGACCCACATTGAGACATGTCGGAACACAATACCTCATAAGGGCGCCATTTTCTATTTCGAGGAACGCTCCATTGCGATTCAGGGTTGAGTTGTTTCGCCGCCGGCACCAAAGTTCAGCAAAATGTGGCGAAAAGGGGAAAAAAGAAAGAAAAAGGCTAATTCGATTTTAATGCTCTGATCTTCGTGGTTATCTCTAAGTAGATTTCGACGGGATAAAGTTCGGATTAGCGACAGTGTCTAGTTCCGCTCAGGGTATTTAGGTTGGCTGCAACCGCGACTTGGAGGATGTATCTGTGACGGTAACTTATTTAATTTTAGAATTCACTGATTCGAATGTCCTCTGGTATGTGGAAGAATATCGGTGATCATCTTCTTTTCGTTGGAATGGAATGGCAATGGCTTATGAAATAAATGGAATAAAAATCACATTTAAATTTCCTCTTTAGAATATATTTATTTAAGTAGGACATATTTTATTTTACTTTATAGGTTACTAGTCTTTCAGATTCTCAACATTTGGACTTGAACAAATGAGTGTTATTTAAAAAAGATATCATTGACTTTTTATAATAAAATCGAAAATAGACAAGATCACAAGACATCAATGGACACTATACACGATTCGGTATCGAGATTAAGTCTGAACGGAAAAACAATTAATTTTGCAATGGTGAAAAATAAACACGGGCACATGAAATAGAAATTATATTTTTTATACACGAAATGATACGGAATTTGTAAACATATGATTTTACTTTCATCTGCCGAAGTCATGTTCATTGAAATCATTCATTGACGTCATCCGTTAAAGTACTATAAAAAAAACACAGAATGGTAAGGTGGCGGTAAATGGACAAAGGGGTAAAATGAGTATTTTGAAATTAAATATAAATGACACATTGGTACTATTTTCTTTTTCAATATTTGCAGAGTGGTGAGGTGAAAATGGGTAATCGAATTAATTGCTCAAGAATAGAAAATTGGAAAAAAATTAACGATCTTCGGAAGAATTGCAATTATTCTAAAAAACTATGAATTTCATAGCTTATAAATGACAATAATTAATTACAATATATTCAACATGATTTATATGTTAATATAATATAGCTATATACTTGTTTTATTTTAAACTGTCAATAACACATTTCGAAAACAAAATGCAAGCCATTTGTTGGTTCATTAGAAAATAAATAGAATATTTAAATGAAATAAAAATTATCAGCGGATCAAACTAAAACTAACGTTAAATACAGCATAAATTTCTGAATCAAAATAAATTCCAAATTATACTATCAGGTTTTTTTTAAAATAAATAATAAAAGTAGTTTTTCCAAAATGACGGATTACAACTTGTTTTTACAAAGACTGTTACAAAAATAGTTATTTAATAACCAAATGTATTGAGTTATTAGAGTTGATTTTTTTTGTTCTATTTTATTGAAGTTACTAATTTTACTAAAAAAAAATGTTTTAATAATTACTTTTTACACGAAAAATTCCATGATTCCCTCTGGTAACCTAATATTTGCACTTTTGAATCAAAAAGAAAAACACTTATTAAAAATATTTGCAAAACAAAGAATTAAATAAAAATAAAGGATTGTGGTCCCAAAGAGAAAAATGAAAATTTTTACAAAAAAAATAAATAATAATAATAATAATAATAATTTTACAATGTTTTTCCAAAAAGAGATTTAACTTTAAACATTAAAAATCGAGCTTTTATACCCATTTTCTTACCAAATAGAATTTGTGAATTGTTTGCTAACCACAAATAAAAAAATTGGGATTGACTGATGACATTTCTGAAATCTGCTGAAGTTACACTAAACGCGTTATGTATCGATTCCTCAGGTTACCGATGGGGTAAGTGACAATTTACAGTACACAATTTTCAGAAAAATCTTTTGAAAGTTTGTAGTGTAATAAGGAATGGGAAATAATGATCATCGGGAGTCAATGAAAATAAAAAATTACGTTTTGAGTTATTGCAATTAAAGTGCTATGCAGATTACAATGTGGGTTTCAAATGAATTCTCAATTTTTTTTATGAATTCTTAATCTCACATTCATAAAAAATACGTTTAGCATCCAGCGAAAAAAGGTCAGAATGAAACTTTTATCAAAATTGTAAAATTGAATAAAATTGTAAAATTGAATAAAATTGTAAAATTGAATAAAATTGTAAAATTGAAAGCTTTTTTGAAGTTTTAAAAAAGGTGCAAAACTGCAGTTTTATTTCTTAAAGTTTTTAATTTTCCTGCATGAAACCTTTAAAAGAATCTGTATTTTCCCTTCAATTATTTTAATGCTAGAAAACTGAAGGCTTATTAAAGTTTAAAAAAAAAGGTTTTTGCAGGTATTGTGAAGGAATTTGAAGCAAATTCAATATTTTGTAAATTAAAAATACTATTTTCGTGCCATAAAACCATCAATTTTACAATTTTGATGAAGTTTTTCTTTCTTGTAAGGCACATCAATGCTTTAATGCACATTTTGTCTTAAAATTGTGATGTTAATAAACTAGCTGAAATACCCGTTCTACGCACGGAAAATTAATAACTTACAAAATAAATAAAAATACAATATTTATAAGAGGTTTCCAGCTCTGAAAAACGTTCGATCTGAACAAAAAATTTTAACTTTTCCTAAGGTATAAGGAGCAACTGCCACCAAATTTTATCTCACTGGGTATACGAAAAGTTGTAAAATTAGTGATGAGAAGAAGGCGAGGGCTTTGTAATTTATGCATAGAGATTGAATTTATGCCGTTTTCAAAAAATAAATGTTTCAATACGACATTTTCTAATGATTTATCACAACGTATAAAACTTTTAAATACTTTGTCGATCGACAAGCAACGAATGACAATTCTATTTGTCACAGAGAAACGGTTTGCATTCAAAGTTTATGTTTGTATTTTAAAATGTAACAAAACACATAAAGTATGATTATTTAAAATTGCTTAATTTGATATGAATTAAATTTATAGTAGTATATGCATTTGAAATATTTTTAAATTTCATTTAAAAGATATTCCCTAATATTATATTGGCGAGTATAATTTAATGTTCATTGAGATAGATAATATTATGAAAATATAAAATTTAGACATGTGAAATTAGTATTTATCCAAATAAGTATTTATCCAATATAATTACCTTGGATTCTTAAAAATAAAATTGAAATCGAACCGTGACAACTATAATATATTAACACAAAATGTACTTTTTTTGGTGATAATTTTGTAATGGTAGTACCACCATCTTGCCGGAAAGAAGGTAAAACCTCTAAACAATCATAAAGGTGAGTTCCACCGTCAGCACGTTGCGTACTTCCGGAAGGACGTTGTACTTTCTGTCATTAAGACACACATACGCACAGAGCAATTTCATTTTTACTAATTTTTTTGGACTCAGGGTCCTCAAAACGCTTAGAAACAGTGGATGTCTGTCATCAATACTTTTTGTTCAAATAATACTCTTTCAGTACTATATACTCGATGTGCGGTTTTAGGAAATAAAAATTAAATATATTATGGAATAAAAATTATGTAACTTTTTTCCTCATTTTTATAAAACAGAATGGTCATAAATTTTGCGCAATGGTCAATGATTGTTTGGCTGCATTACATTAATAACGTATATATATCCTACAAATTACGTAAAATTAATGACAAATAATAATTATTTTATTTTGCTGCAACCTTAAATAACAATGTCACTTACAGTATTCAATGCATGTAAAATTTCAAAAAACGCAATAAAATGACTCAGTCTCCAGCACATTTTCATTCTTGTCATACATTTTTTGAAAACCACCAACTACTGAACATTATGAAACAGAAATTGACTGCAGAAATTTATATAATTTGCTTTAATGGGGAGCGTAATGCAGAGAAAACTGAAAAAAATTTAGTGGCTTTATAAAATACATGGCACTCACTGCAAAATTGAAGCACCCTGCAGCATAAGTGACTCCTTATTTATTCTTAAATTACCTTTTCTCTTTATGCATTGCAATATTTACAAGTTGGAGGCGTATTTGAGGCGTACTGATAAGGCGGCGTATTGCAAAATAAGATATTTTGCAGTACGCCGCCTTTTCCTCTACTGTCTTTTACGCAAATCAATTCACACACAGAGTTGCAGTAAATTAATTTCCCGTATGACCCTAAAGATTTTGAAGACTTTTTCATACTATGTATAATTCTTAGTTGTATTCACATTCAAAATTTGAAAGAAAAAAACAAACACTGCACACCCTTTTTGTTTATAAATGTCTCTTCGGGATACCTAAACTAGTTGATGATGTGTACAATTTCTTTGGCGTTTGGCAGATAATACATCTTTATAACAATTCTGTAGAAGCAATTCTCTGATACATTGACATTATTTTGCTTAGATGTAACCCATTTTTAGATTATGTTTATGACTATTTATATGTAACACATTTGATAAGGAGTGAAGAAAACATTTATAATACGATTCATATTTATTCAATCGTTTTGAAACTTTGGGAGAAGATGATAGAAAGTTCAAGCGTTATTTTAAACCAATAAAAAAAAATTGACACTTTCATCAATTTTGGGGTACCGAGTCCTCTTCATTACTGCAGTTTCCAATTCCAAATGTTTGATTATGCTGTATCTACGTGCAGGCACGTCGCACCGCCCCCCCCCCCCCCAATAATTTGGAAATCCTAAAAGTTGGGAATTTCATGGTTTGAAACTACCTGAGTTGGGAAAATTTATGTCTGAAGAAAATTCATATTTTTAAGAAATGAAAGTGAAATCAACAAGGTTATCAAGGGAAAATAAGAAATTGTCCCACTTGTAAAATTAAACTTAAATTCGTGTGTTTGGTTAAGGCTACAGATGGAGTTGTCCGATGCAGTCTGCGGCCAGCACAACTCCAGTGTGTTCCAAACAGACATTCGTTATCCATTGACGCCCATAAAAATGCTCGCATCTTTGGAAAAACAAGCAATACTTTAATACCTTATTGCAAAAATGTAAATTGCGTAACCAATAGACGCCGAACGTCTACGCATTTTTGACATTATTTGTCTGTGACGGCCCTGTCTACGTGATCAAAAAACCGAAACTCCGAGTATAACTTTGTGCCATTCATGTTTTTTCTGTCTTTCTAATTTATGGCTTAAAATTTAAAGATTTCTTCCCCTTTTGTGGTAGAATATATGTCATAGAAGAGTCGGAAGAAGGGGTGGGCGGTCATCCCTAACGGGATTACACCACTGAAACGTTGGAGAAAGTGCTTCAAGGTATCAGGGACCAGAGTATGCCTGTTCGTGAAGCACCATACGTCCGACAGAATCCGTCGCAACTCATTGACGGATCGACTTAGTTCTGCTGATGAAGGTAATTTCCCTGACGTCATTTGGTACGAGGAAAATCAAGTTATTGGACCGAAAAAAACACCGATGGAGGTTGGCAAGAGCCTATATTTCGTTGATCTCAAATTTTAAGATTAGATATGCCATACCAAGTCATTTTCTGGTCTATAATTTCAGATTCCCATAACTTATGTTTCATGTTCAAACAAATATTTTTAAATAAAAAAAATTGAAAAAAAGAACTGGATTGCGTTAATTTGTGTACTTATTTTTCATTAAAAATGTAAAAATATGAACATTTCAAAGAAAAAATATTATTTTATAAAGTAAATGCTTAGATTAATAGGAAAGAAAACACAACGATGTGCCACTATCTGTTTACAGGGCGTATTCAAGCTATAACAGCGGGTGGCACATAATTGTATGATTACGGGCTAACAACGTTGTGCAATGAAAAAAAATTCTTTCACCCCTCTTACAAGATATAAGATTATTTTTATATTTTTAATACAGGATCTGATTACTAAGGTATACAGTTATGTTGGATACAAATTTCAACTTTATACGCAGGAAATAAAGTTGTCACACAAAAAACCTCAAAAGTTGTCAGAAAGTTGTATCAGTTTACGGCAGTTAAAGTATAGCACAAAAATGGTTTATCCTGTGTAGTTAAACAGCCAAACAATGCCCATAAAATTGTGACCAATTAATGTAGTTAAAAATAATGTTTTATTTCGGACGAATAGAAAATATATCCTATTTCATTTTTTTTTTGTATATGGACTTAACAACTTGTATTGTATTGGACTTAAACAACAAAGAACTTCTTTGTGATTGTTAGTTATGTAAAGTAGACCTGAGCCCTAAATTCCAAAAATATTTCTAATTTTTTTTTGCATGAAACGATGCTATACATATTTAAAAAGACGTGCACAAAATATCAAGGCAGTAGAAAAAAAACATACGTGTTTTTACATGTTTATATACTATTAATCATCTTCATACCTACTTTTTGTCTGCAATACTTGTCATTTACACAAAATAAACTTTTGAAGTTGTGGTCATGTCTGAAATGCTAAGGAGTTGCAAAAAATGTACTTAAAACTAAACTGTTAATCAGTAGCGGCCCGTGGTCAAAAATGTTAGTGCAGCCGAAAACATGTAACTCCCCCCCCCCCCCCCCCCCCCGCGCCATTTTTCACAACCATACACGAACGGACATTCTTTAAAATTTATTACTCAAACCAAAGTTTCCTTTCAACTTTTATGAAAGATAACATGTAAAAATAATAGAAAACACTTACTTATTTTTTGAAAATAAAATCAATCCTCCTATCAAACTTGCGAATCGGTCAATTTTAATATTAATTTAAGTAAAGAAACAACAACACACGGTGCAAACTTATCGAAAACTATTTCCGTTTGGAGAGATTTTTCGAAATTATGTTTTCCTCCATCCCGCCTCGCCGATTCAGCAATGAACCAATCATTTATTCGAAATCCCTAGTACAGCTAATTTGAAAAAATCCTTTTGCGCTACGTTTGTGTCGTCACATCCTCCATTTTAGCGTGCTAGGGAAGTCATACTACGTAAGGTTGCCATGGCAACGATGCAGCCGATTTCGAACTTCGCTTTTTAGCTGCAATTTTTATTGAATGGAGTTTTTGTTTTTTCTTCTCCTGAATTTGTGCGTTACGGAAACACGCTTGCTATTTATCGGTAATTTTTTTTAACTTAGAGTTGAAATTTAATCTCCATTTCCAATTCTAATCTTCATTTAAGAAAATTAGTAAAATATATAATTTTAGTTATAAAATATAATAAAATTAGGTGCAGCCCGGCTGTACTTGCTGTAGTGGGCGAGCCGCCACTGCTGTTAATAGTATTTGAGACTGTAATATTTGTTTTATAAACATAGGGAGAGCTTTATAAAATTAAGTTATAAATTATTTTTTTACGAAATAGTGAACTTAAAATATGTGAATATTTCTCACGTTATGAATGTATTTTTAAAAAAAAATAACTAAAACGCAAATTTGCAGAAATCCCTACCTAGATCTATAGTATATATATTTACATTATTTAATAATTTTTGTTTTAAATATTGAAAACTGAAAAAGGATCAGTTGTGTTTATAAAAAAGCACATTTGGGCTTAAAAAAATCAAATTAATTAAAAAAAATATATATATATTGATTTTTTTCAGATAGTATTAAAAATGGTATACGTCATTGCTCATTTACGATGCAATTGCACTTAAACAAAACAAGTACGAACATGTACTCATTTTAAAGCAATTTCTTTTTTACAGTGTGGTTTTCCACATTATTTGATGTCGATTGCTTCAATGGAAACTGAGTTATTACAATTTTATTATCTTACTTCCCATTCTTTTGGCACACCTTTTTAACATTACTTCGGTTTATAACTCTTCACGTCGCTCTGTCAGCTTAACGGATAAGGCCCTAGATAGCTGTGCCTGCAGATCTGGGTTCGATTCCCGGTAAGTCTTGGTTGTAAGTGTCGATATTTATTGAAAGTGATGTATGAAGGCAGCCTATGTAGGCTAGCATCTGTTATTTTTATTCATTTCTACCCATTGTACTCATTTTTAAGTAATTTTTTTTCAAAATTGAAACTTATGTATTAAGAGCCATGATAAGCCATTTATTTATGAATACCTATATTTAACAGTGCATTGATTAAAATCAAACCTTTACGATACTTTCAACTGGAAACCAGTAATTTGTCCTGATTTTCAGGTGATGTTTAGTTTTTCAGATAAACACGACTAAAACGAAATTCTGGATCTGAAAGCAATCACGAGGAACACATATGATAATTATTTCCCATCCATAAATCCAGTTAGGTATATATTTATGTTAAAGCATAAACCGAATCTTCTTAAAAACTCACTTTCTATTCTAAAAACCTCTTCTTACGATTCATTCCTTTTACTTAATAAATGCTTAAAAATGGATGTCGCAAATAAAACCCCTAATCTCGGTTTAAATGCAATATTAAATATAAAACACGAGAAATTTATAAGACGATTTGTTATTTCCATTCGATATTGCTGACGCTCCATTGGGTCTCGAAGGACACGCGCTAATTGTCAAGCGACGCACAATGGACTTTATGAGAGAATCTATCGATAATAGGATTACGCGATTACGATGATCTGATATGAAAGAAATCGATCTGATGATTAAAACATATTCCAGGGGTATTAGGATGGGTTTGGGGGATGATTTGACTTTCTCCGAATTATAAAAAATGGGACGCATCAGAAGCGTCGTAATACTTAAATGCCAAAGCTCTCTTTAAGATGAATTTGGAATAGTTTGAAATAAACTATGGAATACAAGACCCATGGGATGAAATAAGGCATAGCATAAATTTTCCCCAAACCTAGTCTGTGATTTTGAAGTAATATATATATATTTCAGTTCAGAAGTCGCTTGATATCAGATTAATTTAAAACCTGTAGGTTACTATTAAAAAAAGCGTGGTTTCAATTAGGAAACATTTTCAAAATATTAAAAGTTATGCAAAAGAATTGAGCAAATTATTTTAATTTTCAAGTATAGTAAATTACGCAACGTAAAATTATTCAAAAAGTAAATATAAAGAATTTTTTTTTTATTCTCTAGGTAAACACATACATTTTTTTTATAACCCTATAACATTAAAACATATGTTTAGATTTGTTTTATTCTTTGACGAAAGATCCAAACCTAAAATAATAATAAATATATGTAGCTGGCGGACCCCGTGAGTCCGCGACCCTAGGCAGCAATGTAGTCGGCCTAGTGGCAAATCCGGCACAGCTCCTATTTCTGGCCCGAGCATTGTAAAAAAGTCGCCTAGGTGGTTGCGTTAATACGCAATGCAATGAGTGGTCAATTCCGCCAATTTCCTATTGAGAAGAATTGTGAGTTTGCAAATGTTTACTAACTTTCACTCATGGAGAGGGTCTCTGTAGGGGTCCTTAGGGGTGTGCGACGAGTAGCACCGCACAAGGCCCCCCTTTTAGACAGGTCCCACGTATAATAAAAAAAACCCATATAAAAGTATTTCAAAGGGGAAAAAAATTCCAATTTTTTAAAACTACTTTAGAATGTTTTTTTAAAATTGTGGTTACTTATATAGCTTAGGACAAACATGTATGGTTATACTGATCATTTGTGCTGTAGATCAATTCTCCGAAGATTCTGCATAAAAAAGTAAACTCTATGCACTGCGCTATACCACTATCACATTGAAGTCAAATTAAAATAGTTTGAATTTTTAAATATTTTTTTCGGAGGTAGGGGGAGTATTTGTTTTACAACTCCAAACATAATAGCCCCACGGTCAGTTTAGCACAGGACCCCGCGACAGCCAAGGGTGACCTTGGGTCTCTTGCATTATACAGGATGTTTAAGAATCCTCTTTACAACATTGACATGCAATAAAGCCTAAAACAAATTAAATAGCTGAGTTATGTTGCTTGTGCATGTAATAGCAACACATGAAGTGTTACTTGTACGCAATTTTTTTCCTCAAAATCTCCAATAAGACATCAGCGCAATGTGCTTTTTCCTAAGGATGGGTGCATGAAAATTATTTTTATAACGCTGACAAGCAATAAATCATAAAGGAAATAAGATAGCAAGAGACATGACATAACTAATTTGATTCTTTTAAGTTTCATTGCGTATCAAAGTTGTAAATAAATGTCTAAACACGCTGTGCTTAATTAATGTGAAAGTGAAAATTCGATTTAGAAGAAAAAGACTAGACTATCCAGGCTGCTGGTGATGGAAGGGGTCGAGGATATCGTTCAAACAGACGATAACATTTTTAATGTATTTTCGTATAATCGTACTAGCAACTACAACTAGAAAACTATTTCAAGCGACCCGGTCGGGTTCGCAACGCTAAGCCAAAAAGGAAGAAATAACGCCACCTCTCCAAAGCAGCCAACAAGAAACGAATGCCCGACCGGTAGAGCTTATATAAACTCTCCACAATTCATAATGTTAAGCCGCGTCCGTAAAATATATTCCAGAACCCATACTACATTTCGTAAAAAAAAAAAAAAAATATTGGTGGAACCGTATCAGTGCAACCTTTAATTTAATTCAAGAATATTTTTTTTTTAATTGAAAATCAACGGAGATACGGAAATTTTTAATTTGCGTAAAGTTAGTCGATTTGTCAGTTTTTCAAATTGTGAAGCCCAAATTTGTTAAACACACTAGACACTACATTATTCAAACGATTATTCTGATTAATAGCTCATATGATAGCTTTATGACATCACTAAACTCTTATGTAACTTTTAGTTTAATATAATTTAGTTATACATGGTTAATTAGCTAAAATAGTAATTGGATTATTAGATAGGAAATCTTGCAAAGGATCGATGCCAAAAAAAAAAAAAATTTCCCATTGACACCAGTCGCCATGTAGAAAAACACTACAATATGGCAGCTTTTCCAAATAGAAATGTTCACGCAATTCAGTGCAAGTAAACAGTTTTACTATTGTCTTTTCAAGTAATTCAGTGTGAGTTATTTTTTTATTATCTTTCATATTATTGATTTATGTATATTTCGAAGCTGGTATGGTATGTTAATTATAATTGTCCTCCCGGGTAATAGACAATGATTTGATATGTTGTGATTTGAACTATCCACAGTTCTCCTGATAATATACAACAAAATGCTTTCTTTTTTTTATTCATTGTTCATAATTGTTCTTAATTTAATGTGCCTCTCACACACAGCTCGCTTTCTGCAGGGTTTAGCGTGTTCTTTTAAACCATTTTTCATACTTAAATTATGTGTTTATATTTTACCTAGCGAAATTTTAATGATACTCTCTTTGTTAAACTCTTTTATTTTTAATATTTTTGCAGTGTTCACTTTAGAAATAAAATCCGTAGTGGTACTCATGCCTATTCAGGTTGCGTGAGGTAATAGCTCGGGCAGGTCCGTTGCACGTGGTTCCTTGAACTATCATCTATTGGATTAAATTATAATATGACATAGAAAATCAATAGTAATTATTAAAAAGTTTAAATGGTGATTGATCTGAAATTCTCCAAAAGGTGGGTTGAAAAAAACCTGATATCCCCTCAAAAAAACTTTTCAAAAGTAAAAAACTCCAAGCCCCTCTCCCCCCCCCCCTAAAAATAATCTTCGAAACTGTGGCTAAAAAAGTTGTGATATAAAAAACAAACAAGCCAATATCACTTGGGGCTCAACCCTGCACACCCACTCGCTAGCCTTCTCACGGAAAAAAGCTGCGCTTTCTTTTCTTAGCGCGATCAAAATTTTATACACACATAAAGTTTTAATCGAGCTAAGAAAAGAAAGCGCTGCTTATTTCCGGGAAAAAGGCTAGCGAGTGGGTGTGCAGGGTTGAGCCCCCTAGGGCAATTGGCTTGTTTTTTTTATATCACAACTTTTTTAGCAACCGTTTCGAAAAAAAAATTATGGGGGGGGGGGGGCTTGGCCTTTTTCACTTTTCTAAAGTTTTTGTGGGGGGTATGAAGATTACGGTGTTACATGCAACTAATTATATAAGTAATTGCATATAATACTGTAATCTTCTTATGGAGTTATCTAGTTGTTTGGAGTACTAATGCAACCGTGGATTTATATAGAGCGATGATGTATAAAATTTGCGAAAATAAGTTTAGTACCTAACTTTTCAATAGTAGTGAAAATTTTATCAATAATTGCCCCACCAGAGAATCCAGGATCCGCCCATGAAGTGCATAATCCTAGTTTTAAAACCATTTAAACTCACAGTGAAGGCCAAGGTAGAATATTTTCTCAGTCTTGTCTTCCGAATAGTATTCGTCCTTCGTGTGTTTTACATGCTTGTGTGAGAGTGGTTAATTCCTCATATCCAGCACCATTCCAAACGCCCTTTTTAATTCCGACGATCAAACACGGCCAATAACGATCAATCCGACGATCAATGTCGGTCTATCTTCTTTAAGTAATTGGCGTTTATCGTCTTCTAAAAGAAGTTTCAAACATTAGTCGCACTTTATCATACATAATGCGGCTACATGTTTCAAAATGGTTACATTTTAAATTTTAATATTAACTTAAGTAAAGAAACAACACACCTGTAAATTTATCACAAAATCTATATCCATCTATATCCGTTTGGAAAGATTCTTGGAAATTCTTATTTTCCTAACTGGTGTAATAAATAACGAGGTGCATGTATGAATGTGTGAATGAATGTGTGTGTGAATGTGTATGTGTTCCCGGGTCTTTCCTTCGAGATTGACCATGAACCGTCGCCAATAGCCCACTGTGCAGCTCTAGTGCGACGTTAATTAACAAAACCAAACCGGTTCGAACCTTTGCGCGGTTTGGTTTGGTTTTGTTAATTAACGTCGCACCAGAGCTGCACAGTGGGCTATTGGCGACGGTTCGGGGTCAATCTCGAAGGAAAGACCCGGGAACACTCACACACACATTCATACATGCACCTCGTTATTTTAGAACAAAACCTTTGCGCGGACTAGACTAAAGAATAGTAAAAAAGTAGTGATATTGCGATCGGAGGGTTGCCAACTTCGCTACTAAAATACTAGAATGTCGTCCAGAACATCCACAAAAAATTAACGGCTTGTATACGGGACTGGTGCACGATAAATCTGATCGGGTGCAAAGTCCCGAAGTCTATTGAAGGCATTGGGTGCCAGCTCAGGTGTTGTCCTCGTCATCTGACCGTGGTTCAAAAATACGAGGCATCGTTCCCGGGTCTTTCCTTCGAGATAGGCCCCGAACCGTCGCCAACAGCCCACTGTGCAGCTCTAGTGCGACGTTAATTAACCAAACCAAACTTTTTGGTTTTTTATCCACTGATTATTTTATCCACTGATGCCTTCCAAGTCTAATAAAAACACTAAAATTGTTGCCCTTAATTTTACTTTAAACATTTCTTTTTCCGGCAGCATCTCTTCCATTTGCAGTATTTTCACAACAGAAGCTTTGGCCATTCTTCTTGAAATTAAAAAATATGTAGCTTCTAATCATCACTACATTACTTTGTCCGATAGCCTCTCAACTCTTACAGCTATCAATCAAGTTAACAACAAATCTCCCAGTGTTATTAACAACATTGAAAATTATATTTATACTATCACTCACATTTTCAAAAGTATTTATCTCATTTGGACTTCTGAACACAAAGGCATTCTAGAAAATGAAAGTGCTGATTATGAAGCTAAAATGGCCCCTTACATTATCATTGAAAATTTAATTTCATTAGAAGAGATCTATCGAACTTTAAAAGACAATTTCAAAAAACGAAAGAAGTCTGTATGGTCTGAAAATAAATATGCAGTCAACTATACAAGCATCTCGCAACTATTAAACCTTGCCATCGACTCTTTCCCCCTAATAGGAGAATAATTGATGTTCTCCTCTCAAGATTCCGCACCAAATCATTACCTCAAAATTCCACACTCGACAAATTTAATCTTAGCCCCTCATCAGACTTCCCTTTTTGTAATGAAGAACGTATACTATTGAGCACATTCTTCTCACTTGCAAAAAAACACGAAAATGCTCGAGAAACCTTCAGAAATTCAATTGGAATTATCCCCCTTTCTATTTCCTGAGTCTTCTTAATTTAACCGATGCTTCATCCAAAAACAAAGAGCAGTCGTGAAATTTATTAGTGTTAATATGAAAGATTTTTGATCTTCTTTTTTTTTTTTTTTAAATTATTATTATTATTTTTCTTTCTCTCTCTCAGAGACATCCGTGGCCGAGCAGTAAAGGCGTTCAGCTACTAATCCGAGGATTGGTGGTTCGTACCCGTGCGATGGACTTGCCAAAAAAAAGTAAAAAAAAGTAGTGATCTTGCAATCTGAGGGTTGCCAGCTTCGCTACAAAATACTAGAAAAGTCGTCCAGAACATCCGCAAAAATTAACGGCGTGTATACGGGACCATAGAAATGTACTGGTTCACGATACATCTGATCGGGTCCAAAGTCCTAATGTTTATTGAAGGCGTTGGGTGCCAGTTCAGGTGTTTTATCGTCATTTGACCATGGTTCTAAAATAACGAGGAGCATGTATGAATGTGTGTGTGAATCTGTATGTGTTCCCGGGTGTTTCCTTCGAGATAGACCCCGAACCGTCGTCAATAGCCCAATGTGCAGCTCTAGTGCGACATTGATTAACCAAACCAAACCAAATTTCTCTTTCTCAATAAAGAAAAGTAACGAATGAGACAAAGCAAAAGTCTCTGGCGAGCAAAGATCTCAAAATCTTTACAATTAATCAATCAACAACTCAACGAAAC
The DNA here is from genome assembly GCA_963932185.1 of Troglohyphantes excavatus. Taxonomy (NCBI): domain Eukaryota; kingdom Metazoa; phylum Arthropoda; class Arachnida; order Araneae; family Linyphiidae; genus Troglohyphantes; species Troglohyphantes excavatus. Next base: position 1,370,071 of record OZ010666.1, on the reverse strand, counting down.
ATGCTACTTTTTGTTGTGATTTTTGAAAATTAAATATTACGAATTCGAAATGAAGTGTTATTAAATCTTAATTTATAATTAGTTTACCGTTTATTTTCATAACTCTTGAAAAAGAAGATTACATAGCGTGTATTGCAGAAAATTACGCTTGTAAGTTTTCGTTCGCCACATAATCTATTCAGTCTTGTCATCGCTCCAACTCAACACAGATCTGAAAATGAACTGGAAATACGTTACAAAGAGCAATTTTTTTGATGCAATACATAAAGGAGTTTGGAAGACTTTTATTGATGCTGTTGTAGATGCAGGATTTGATATTAGTTCTAAGCAGACTTATAATGGTTGCACAATGCTGAGCTTTGCTGCCGAATATGGCGATCGCGAAATCGTCGAATATCTGGTTCAGAAAGGTGCTGAGGTTAATGTCAAAAATGTGGATGGTACTATACCTTTACACATTGCTGCTAAATACAGCCACAAGGATGTTGTGGAATTCCTTGTTAATTCAGGAATGCTTGTTGATATTCGTGATAATAGAAATCGCACCCCATTACATTATGTAGCTGAAACATTCCACAGACAACAAGTAGCACCTTGTGCATGTGATAATGGATATAGTTATAATAACATCAGGGCATCGAAAACCTGTCCTGCCAGTGATATGCACATGGAACTTGGACTTTGCCTTTTATCTCACGGTGCCGATTTTGATGCTAAAGATGGCGACGGTGATGTACCTTTACTCCTTGCTGCTAAGTATTCATGTGTAGAAGTCGTTAAAATGCTTCTTTTATTTGGTGCGAATGTAAAGTCGTTGGATAAACAAAAGTGGACAGTGATGCATTACGCTTCTCTAAATGGCTGGCTGAGTGTCGTACAATCTCTTGTGACCAGAGGGTGTGATGTCAATCCTAGAAATTGTAGTGGCGATTCCCCTGTCATGTTTGCTCTTCTAAAATCGCCTAGAGCTATTTTTGAACTGCTTGTTGAATCCGGGGCCAGTTTGGAAGGCTGTGACAGCAAAAAAAGGACTGTGCTACATCATGCTTGCCGAAGGGGATGGCTAGATGTAGTGTATTCTCTTGTAGAGAGTGGATTCGATATTAACGCAAAAGCTAGCAGTGGCAATACACCTTTACTCTTTGCTGCTAAGCATTCTCACAAAGTAGTTGTTCAGATGCTTTTTAAACAAGGAGCCAATATCGAGTCCCGTGATTCGAAAAAGGGGACACTGCTGCATTATTCTTGTAGAAGTGGATGGCTGGACGTTGTGAAGTTTCTTTTAGACGCAGGATCTGACATTAATGCCAAAACGTGGGATTGTGAAACACCATTGTTCTTTGCTGCTAAATTTTCACATTTCGACGTTTTTCATCATCTAATTGAAGCCGGGGCTGACATCAAGGCTAAAATTTTTCTTAAATCTTATTGTGATCGTATACAAGATGGCGAAGACTCTGATGGTGGGGAGGCATGGACGGTGCTGCATCACGCCGCTTACAAAGGATGGTCGGAGGTGCTGCTGTTACTTATAGAGGCGGGAGTTAACATTAACGAGAAAACTTCGGAGGGTGATACCGCTTTACATTTAGCTGTTAAGGGGGAAGACTTGGAAATTGTTAAACATTTATTAAATGCAGGCGCCGACTGTATTGTAGAAAATGAGGATTGTGAAACTGCACTTAATTATCTTGTTAAGAGTGGCTTGACTAATGCCGAGACAATTAGATTATTTATTGAAAATGGTTCATGTATTCATTATGATGAATATAATACCTTAAGTGAGTCTGCGTTTTTTAAGGAGGATATACTACAAGATGCAAAGATTTGCACTCAAGCTATTATAAATGAATTTAACAATGTAGATTTGGTGGAAGTCTATAAAGAAGCCGTGGCTGTTGAGTATCTACCTCCTATTGAAAGAATGAGAATGAGAAGTCATGGAAGTGCGGCACACGCTATTGAGCAGACTGTCAGACATGAGATAGAAACTAATGGATATTGTAACATATTGGAAGTTCGCCCCATAGTATTAAGTCTAATAGCTGCTAAATCTTTTATTGAAAGGCATGACAGTGATAGCATAAGCATGGATAGCATAAGCACGGATAGCATGAACTAAGCTTGGATATTGAATGAATGAATATAAGTGATGGAAATGTGGCGCACTGTATCGAGCAATATGAGATTGACATTGTAACTAATGTATTTGACACTACATGTCCTATAGTATTTAAGTCTAATAGCTGCTATAAATGTTTTATTAATAATTATAAGTATTATCAATAAAGTTGGATATCAAACATTTATTTTTTGGATGAATGCTGTTGCTTAAAAATGAAGTTGATAAAAAAATATTACAATGCATAGTTATCAGCTAGTTGACATATCTTTCCATCGAAATAAATATTTATAATTAAGACTTGCAATATTTTTTTTAATACCAAGTATAAGAAAATGTAGGTTAAAATCAATTAAAGCGTCGACTTTTCTGGAAAGACTATACTATCGGCTATTCTAATTAGTTCTTGGTAACAAAAACTAGATTTGTCGTAATAATTTTTAAATATCCCTCGTGCAGGGTTGTAAGATTTGGCGAGAATATATTCGAGAGACGTATATTTGTAAATGATTTTTCGACTTTTGGTCTAAACCCCTTATTTTTGAACACTGCACATAATTGAACTAATCTTGCGATTCACATCGACATCTCGTAATCACTAACCAAATACAGTTGGTATCCTTCAATTATCACACTTGATCCGCAGACATCCATTTAAAAATCCTTAAAACATTAATTCTCAAATGCAAATAAATCACATGCATGTTAGATTTAGTGATTCCATAAAGTGTTAAATAATATAGCCTTAAATTGAACATTTAAAAAATGTGTCGACTTTAAGAGCTCAAAAATATATAGTGCTCCTTATACTGACACAAGAGTGTCGGGATAAAGGCAAATGTAGTGAATTGTATCTTATACCCGACATCCCTTCTAAAACCTAGTTTTTGAGATTATGTGTTTAAATAACAATGCCACAAGTTATTTCAAGACAAAAATAAATAATATCAATGTTTGATGTTTCTGTAACACATTAACTGTACTATCTAAACCCTATTTACAGTTCCCTTACCTCTTAATGATTTCATCAAGAAAGGCACAATAGCTCAGTGTCATAATGAAATCAATAGAACATAATGAAACTTGCCCTCCAAAATGATAATAATTATGGCAGTCACCTGTTGACTCGAAAAACAGCTTAGTAAACTAAATTATTTTGTTTTCTTATTTCAAATCTATTAAATAAAAGGTATCAGCTTTAGAAGTAGTGTCAGGTTTAGGTGTATTGACGTTATATGTTCTATAAATAATACCTAAACTTGCATTAAAATAATTAAATCACTTTTTAAAGCTGCATAAATATATTTATTCGATTAAAACAGTTTTTTTTTTCATATCTGAAACATTTTCTTTTAAATCAGTAATAAAATAAAAGCGATTTAAATAACTACTACCCTGATCATACTTCTGTGATACTCAACAGTTCATGTATTTAAAAAAAATAAAGGAATTTTTTTAATGGTTTACGTAATTTGATGAGAAATTGCATAATATAATTAATCCTAAACAAATTTAGCGTTTAAAGAAGATGCTACTGAAACTGAACATCATACTTTTGCATATTTAACGAAGCATGCACTTCCAAATATCTGGGTAAAGATCTCCTAGCTTATTTCGTTTTAGGTATATTAGAAAATTCAAAAAATATAGATAAGAATTTGATAACAAATCGAATTATTTTAAAAATCCAATTTGTGCGATTTTATATTTTAGTGCTGCCATCTTACGGCAATGTTAAGAACTAGTTTATTAGTATCCCATTGTTAATACAGAGGGCAGCACGAAAATATTTGCATGATTTAGAACAGTGGTTCTTAACCTTTTTAAGCCGCGACCCAAATTTGAGAAATATGTTCATGTCGCGACCCAAAAAAAAGTCAAAATTTTTTCATTGCTTTATTTTAGATCGTATTTTTAAAAAATCTTCAATCCTACGATGATGATTTTTTTTAACTTACAATTTTTTTTTTTTTTTTTAATAATAAAGATAAACATAAGTACTTTTCGATCCAAGGAAAATTTAATTAATAATCAAGTGTTTTTAATAATAAAGATAAACAAAAGTACTTTTCGATCCAAGGAAAATTTAATTAATAATCAAGTGTTTTTAATAATTTTTATTGACCAAATTAAAATATATTTATAACTTTTTGAAAATAATTGACATTTTAACTTATTCCTAAAAAAAAAAAAGAAATATCAATACATATGTTAAGTCTTTTAAATTTTAAATGCAAGTCATACAGTTTTAATGAGAACCTTGTGCTTGAATACATTTTGAAAGATCTTCAAACCTCGGTTGAATGCTTGTCAAGGAGCACCTTATATCTATTTCAGGATTTAACTTGTTCCGGTAATTGTTTTTGATTACACACAGAGCCGAAAAACCAGCCTCACACATATATGTTGTTGAAAAGGGCAATAATACTTTTAGGGCTTCTTTAACAATTATTGGCTTTTCGGTTTTTAATTTTAACCAGAAAGCTCATAAAGATTCAGTGTTTTTGTAGAAATTGTATCGAAGTGCTTGGTCACTTTGTATTTCTATTAATTGTTCTTGAAATTGATTAATATTAACAAATTCCTCATGCAAATCACTTACATCAAAATTAAATGGCATTCGAACCCAATTATATTTGAAAACATCGTCTGCAGGGAAATATCGATCAAAGTCTGCTATTAGTTTTTCTAAATGATTAAAAATAATTTTCTGTATTTCAAAATCTGTGATATCAATATTATTGTCTTCAACAAGTAAATTAAGAGTCGGGAATGAAGCAAGTTTCTTTACTTCAACCTTATTTCTCCATAATTTGAGTTTATTTTTAAAACATGTAATTTTTTCAGTTAATTCAATAATAGTATGATTACGTCCTTGCATAGACGTATTTAGATTATTTATTTCAAATAAAATATCTGACAAATAAGCAACTTGAGTAATCCACTTCAACTCGGAGAATTTAGATGCTAATGGGTGTTTCTTTTCTCTCAAAAAAAATTCGACTTCTGTCCGCAATGATAATACTCTTTGAACAACTTTGCCCCGGGACAGCCATCTAACTTCAGAATAATATATGAGTTGATCGATGCGTTCGGAGTACCATAGGGGCGAAGCCCCTTTAACCTCCTATATGTCTATTAGTAGATAACGCCTGGCAGTAGAATTGGCGTACATGTCTCGCAGATGCGAATGAAGGACTGAACAGGGACGACACAGGACACTAGCGCTTCGAAGTTGCGATGGCTTCCTATGAGGCGGGCGAATCCATTTAAACCATGGGTGTTTGCGCAGTTGAGCTCAACTGTTAGCCGCGATGCTTGAAAGATAAAATGTAAACAAACAAATGTACACTCGTTTTAGATGTATCGGTTTTCAATTGATTTCAGCGATATTTTATTGATGGCATTTCATGTTTTATTCTGTTTCGCCTAATTCACACGCGTTTTAGACTTATGGGCTTTCAAATTAAATGTAAATTAGATTTCTACGCCATATTTTGTTATTTCTCAGGCTTTTTTTAATGTCGGAAAATTATACTCCTTCTAACTTAAGACTTGTTCTAGAAATTATACTAATGTAAAGTTTGTCTTTAACATTATGCAAATTATACTTATTCAAAAACAATTTTTAGCATTGAAATTTTTTTTAAAGAAATACATGTATTTTAAGTTTTATGTCAAGGCCAAATTGGTAAATTACTGAAATAATATTATAAGGTTGAATTAATCTATTAGAAAAGATCTCTTAATATTGTGAGATAAATTGATTGCTTGTGTAAAAGTGTTTATGCAAAGTGTTAAAAACACAAAATATGAAATTTTATTTATAAATATAAATTTATTTTATCAGTGAAACATGAAAAAAAAATACAAGTTTAATTTCCCTTTGTTAAATCTTTATTAAAAACATCCATTAACAACGCATTTACAATATTTGTCATTTCCTTTGTTAATTTGGACAAAATTACCCTGATTACCTTTTAATGGACATATATAAGTAAAAGTTTCAAAATTCTTGCATTCGGCATTAAATCAAAATAACATTGTAACATAAATCGATAATTTTTATATACAAATATTACATATATGAATATTAACTTCCAAGACCACCTTCTGATATATCTAAAACGAGTGCACATTTGTTTGTTTACATTTTGTCTTTCAAACATCGCGGACTCCGTGGTTGAGCCTCAACTGCGCAATCACCCATGATTTAAATGGATTCGCCCGCCTCATAGGAATCCATCGCAACTTCGAAGCGCTAGTACACAGGACGACGGAACGGACAGAGTTCGAAATCGGATGAGGTCATGTCTGATTGGCTTCTGCCAAAGTTGCTGCTTTTCTATTGGCCGGTGGGCGTGGCCACGTTCGCCGCTACTGGACTGCAAACTTGGATCTCATTCAGTTGAGCGAGAAAGAAGGTGAACAGCGCTTGCAATTTCTCAGCTGCTGACTCCTTCTCTCGCAGAAGGGAAATTAGTTCGCTAATTCCCATAGCATCATTAAAAATAGGAGCAAGCTCCTTAACCAACTCGGCGATGGGCGATCCTTCGTTCGTCGTCGAGACAGGCGGATGGGTGGGCTTTTTTATATTCACCGGTTTTCGGGCTGCGGGCTTCTTTTTCGCGGCTCGATCACTGGCTGGTATTCTGGTGGTTTTTGGGTACATCGGGCAGCGTCTGTTGGAGGCGACGTGTCCGCTGGCATGGCAGTTGATGCAGGTAGGCACTTCCAGTTTCCCGATGTGGCATTGTCGGGTCTGGTGGGAGTCCCCGCATTTGAGGCATCTGGGTGCGGCATGGCAGGTATGGCTGGTATGGTAAAACCAGTTGCACTGGAAGCATTGGGGAACATGCTTGGTTCGATATGGCTCAACCAGGATGTCCAGTCCCAAGAGCACCTTGCTCTTTAGGATTTTATTAACACCCTGGTTTTTCGTCAAAGCCGCCATAAAAACCTTGGTCGGCTTTTTTGTGGCACGTCTCGTGAGCTGCACCACCTTGATAACATGAAATCCAAGCGTGGTCAGCTCGTCGGAGATGGAAGAGCATGCCGTTTGAGTGGGCAGGCCCTTGATTGCCACTCGAAACGGCACGCTGCTAGGTGGGGCGGCAAGGTGGAAGTCGTAGCTCCGCTCCTGGAAATGGGTCACGATCATGAGGTAGTCCCCTTCAGAAGAAGGCTGAATTTTTATGAAGTCACCGGTCTGCTTTGCCTGGAGTTCTCCATCCATCATCCTTTTTAATTCAGCAAAAATCTGAGGGTATTTTTCAGAAGTTTTAAGAAAAATAGCGTCCGGCAGGATGTTGTTTGCCTCGACGATAATGGGTGCGGGAGGGGGGCCGATAACATTAATTTCGTCGTCTTTCCCCTCCGCAACGAGCGCGTCGTTCTGCTCGCTTTCAGAATAATATAATAAATGTTCGTATTCTGCACCAAATTCGAAACACAGTTCGCGGAAAATTCTACAGTTAAGAGCTCTTGATTTGATAAAATTGACTACCGCAACAATTTCATCCAAAACGATACATAATTCGGGTGATAATTTTTTTGAAGCAAGATTTTGTCTATGTAACAAACAATGAATCGATATAATTTGTGGATTCATTTGTTTTGCTCTTGACGAAAATCCCTTTTGAGATGCTGTCATGGCAGCTGCACCGTCTGTGCAAATACTGAAACACTGATTCCAATTTAATCCTTCTTCTTCTTTTAAAAAAAACGAATCGACCATAAGAAAAATATCTTCACCTCTAGTTGTTGTTGACATTGGTTTGCAAAATAAAATGTCCTCCTGTATATCTGTTAAACCTGGATACCGCACGTAAACCATGAGTTGAGCATCTTTACTTACATCTGTCGTTTCCTCCAGTTGAATACTAAATAAACCAGCTATTTTTATAGCAGAAATAAGTTGATTTTTAATATCAAATGACATATCATTAATTCGTAAACGAATTGTATCATTTGATAATGGTATCTTTTGTAATTTCTTTGAACTTTCATCTCCGCACATGATACGTGCCATGTCAATGGCAGCAGGTTTTATAAGTTTTTCAGCAATATTATGGGGTTTCTTTTGTCTTGCAATATGCCAAGCCACATAAAAAGAAGCAAGTGTAGCTTGTTTGGCAGAATTTATAAAATCATTACTACTTGGTGCATCCAAACGCTGTCTTTTTAAATGGGCTTCTTTTCTTTCGAAAAAAGTACGATCTTTTCCCTCAAAGGAAAAAATTTTATGTTTTGCATCAAAATGTCTTTTAAGTTTGTTCGGTTTCATCGATTCATTACTTAATATTTCACTGCACAACACGCATTGCGGCTTGTTCACTCCTTGATCATAAATGCAAGTAAAACCTAATTCTAAAAATGCTTCCTTGTATTCACGTTTTGCCATTATTAGGGTGATTACAATTTTACAATACGCACTGCAGCTTGATCACTCCACTATTAATAATAAGACAAAATTTGTTTCTAAAATGCTTGTATTCACGTATCACTGTTATTACACGTTTCACTGTTATTCACAACACAATGCGCAGAAACGAGTTTTTGACAGAGAGCTTACTGAGTCTGCGCGCACGCAAAGCAATGGCGTGCGTATTACCAACACCTCCTAGATAGCCCAGTCAATAAAGACCCTAAAATATCAAACTTCGGAAAAAAATAGGGTAAAGCTGATTTTTACCCCATTGATAGACCACTACTAGAGGAGCATTTTGACAAAAGTCCCCTAAAATCCCCCTGGAGCTTTCCCCCCCAGCCCCCCTCAAAGGACAAAATCCCAATATTTACGGAACTGTCATTATCTCTGTTACTAATGATCGGATCAAGCTCAACTTTTTTTTGTTTTGTTTGTTATTAAATGGGCTACAATATTGGTAATCCAAATATTTTCGTTAAACCAAATAGTTTTTTATGAATTAAGAAAAATGTGTAAAAAGTAGGTTTTTTATTTTCAAATTTTTGTTTTGGGCGTTATATATTCTTTATATGTCAAATGATGTAAAAACTCTTGATATAAAATTAATAACCTATATATTTTTAAATCAACTGATATACAGTTTTATTTATTTATGTGCAATATTAACGCGGGGGAAAGCAAAAATGTTCGGCGCGCAACGCGGCATAACCTGATAAAGTTGGCAACGTCGCCCAGTCAATAAAGGACTTGAATCGGAAAAAAATAGAGTAAAGCTGATTTTTAACCCATTGATAGACCACTGCTAGAGGAGCATTTTGACAAAAGTCCCCTACAACCCCCCTGGAGCTTCCCCCCCCCAGCCCCCCCTCAAAGGTCAAAATCCCAATATTTACGGAACTGTCATTATATCTGTTACTAATGATTGGATCAAGCTCAACTTTTTTTTGTTTTGTTTGTTATTAAATGGGCTATAATATTGGTTATCTATATATTTGCGTTAAACCTAATAGTTTTTTTTTATAAATTAAGAAAAATGTGAGAAAAGTAGGTTTTTTATTTTGAAATTTTTTATATTTTATTTATATGTCAGATTATGTAAAATCTCTTGTTATAAAATTTATAATCTATATATTTTTTATTAATTTATTTGCGATATTAACGCCGGGGAAAGGGGAAAAAGCAAAAATAATGTCCAGCGTGCAACGCGACATAACATAAAAAAGTTTTCAACGTCGTTTATATCACCATAAGTCATGTTTTCCTCTCTACTCAACCCTTCTCTTTTCTGCACCCACAGAATAGCTAACACACCCTCTTTTGCAAGCACAAGATAGTTGATGTAACAGATCATATGGAGAAAATGATTTGATTGTTGTAATTGGTTTCAATGTTCTTTTGAAAATTCCATTGTATTTAAAGTTTTAATTTTCCGTCACCATTTTGTAGTGGGGAGTTTGTTTCTTAACCATCCTTGAATTTGTAAATAAAAAACTCTAAGTAAGCGTTGTTGGCACCCTTTGAGGTCGGTGGTATTTTGCCAGGTCAAAGTTAGATTTTAGCGTACTTTTCTTTGTCAAAGCCTCAAATTTGAAATATCGAGCTTCGTTAAATGTAGAATATTTTTTTAATCCATACAAGTACAGCACAAATTGCTATCAGCCAACAATTCTTCTTTCTATGTGAAAGCATCTAGAAAGATATTGGCCCAAATGCGAGTCTCAGGCAACTTAAGCATGTCCATTGCTTTTATTTTTCCTATACCACAAAAACAAGAAGTGGTATCACAGCAAGTCATGGTTAAAATAAAAGTTGTCGGGAACTCTTGTACTTTTAATTTGCGCGAGAATTTATAATTTTAAGGTGCCTAGGGCCGAAGGCCCTTTAACCCTATCATTTATTGTACATTTATGGAACATGATGAATAAAACATTGGTAAGAAAACAAGCACAGGACAACACGGACGAAAAAACATACAGACGCAAAAACTCCACACACTCAGATTCGCAAACACATGTCTCTCACGTCAGAGAAGACAAAGGCCATGGGAGGGGAGACGCCGAAGGCATCCCAAACGTTGGAGGAGGATACTCATAAGGTTTCAAAAATACCCAGTCATCCCGGGAAAGACATTGGTAGTAGGACATGAAGTAGATTCATTCGCAAGGAAATTTTTTAGACAGAAATTTCTGGAAAAACTGTTTTTCGTTAATTCTCCTTAGAAAAAAGGGGGGAAGGACGCAATTGCCTCCTTCTGCCAATCAATCAAAGAGTGAGAAAGAGATTGAGTAGAGCAAGTGCTCAGGTACGAAGGCCCGAGGTCTTCTCTTATTGCATTTAAGGCTAGCATCATAGTTCGGAATGTTCTTAATTTCGGGGTTGTCGTGATTTTTAATGGTTTCGAAAAGTTTTTTGGCAGTTTTTTGGGTGTACTCTTTGAAGCTTGGAATGCGTAGTGATTTAAGTATGTTCTTGATATGAAAGTACCATCTTGCCTTCGCAATTGGTTTGATGACGGAGTTTTCTAATCTTTCGAGTTTAAGGAAGTGAGATTTAGCAGCGTATCCCCAGACGGGTACTGCGTAGCTGATGATTGAACGAAGGTAAAATTGGTAGATAAGGATTTTGTTTTTACGATAGAGTCGACTGTTTCGAGCTATGAGCGAGTAAAGTTGTCTTCTGACATTTTTGAATTTGTCCGAAATGTATTTGATATGAGCTTCCCAGCTAAGTTTTTGATCAAGGATCACTCCTAAGTATTTGACCTGGGTGGTCCAAATGATACTTTTTCCAGACATTTTGACGTAAAGTTTTGTTTTGGCTACTTTTTTCTTCTTAGTGAAGACAATTGCTTCAGTTTTGTTGACGTTAGTTTGGATTTTCCATTTACGCATCCAGTCTTCTATGAGGTTGATGTGGAGTTGGAGGCTTGTACGCAGTCGTTGTATGGACCCTTTAGCCATAATTGCTGTGTCGTCTGCATACAAGCTAAGCATTGTTCGGTCAGTTTGTGGTATATCGTTGATGTAGACCAGGAAGAGAACTGGGCCAATTAGTGAACCTTGTGGGACTCCACTTTCAATACTCCTCAGGGTGGATTTGGCATTTTTAACTTGAACAGTGAATTGGCGATTCTTGAGGTATGAAGTGAGAACTTGAATGAGGTAGTCTGGGAATTTGTTTTCGATCAGTTTATGGATTAAGCCTTCGATCCAAACACGGTCAAAGGCTTTGGCAATGTCCAGAAAGATTGCCCCAACTGGAATTTTCCTATTAAGATTACTTGAAATGTATTCCACAACCCTGAGGAGTTGGTGAGTTGTTGAAGTAGCAGGCATGAAGCCGAACTGCTGTGGGATGATAATTTGATTTACATTAAGATGATTCCTGATTCTTGAAAGGATGATGGCCTCAGCAATTTTGCTAAAGACCGGCAGTAGAGAAATTGGTCGATAATTTTCAGGGATTGAACCGTCTTTACCTGTTTTGTGAATTGGGACGACTTTCGCAACCTTCCATTGGGGTGGGAAGTGTCCCAGTTCAAGTATTTTATTGATGATTTCAGTTAAGATAAGAACAATATTTGTAGTAAGGTTTTTGGCCATTTTGTTTGTAACGCCCTCTTTTCCTGGCGCTTTTTTGACTTTCATCTTTTTGATATACCGTACAACCTCCGTTGCCGAAACTCTATCAATTTCATTATTTTTCTCTTTGATTCTGAATCTGACAATGCTTTGTTGTACCATCTTTTCCGTTTTATGATGGTTAATTTTATTGTTAGTGAACTGTTTCTGAAGACTATCCGCAATGGTTTCCGCAATCTCAACATTTGTTCTGGCAAGTCCAGTATTATCTGATTTTTTCAAAGGTGGAATGGATTTATGGGTTCTTTTGAGTGTTGCAGTAGTTTTGAAAAGTGAATTGTCCATAGTTCCAAGGTTTTGAAGGTGGTTATGCCAGCTCTGCTGGGTAAACTTTTTGATTTCTCTCTTGATGATACAGTCAGCACGATTGAGTTTAACTTTCATGGCGGGGTTCCGGTAGAACTGCCAGTCCCTTCTTAATTTGTTTTTGTCTTTGATGAGATCTCTGATATGTTTAGGGATGAATCTTTTCTGCCTAATGGGTACTGGGGATGAGGTATCAGAGTGAATTTTTAGAATGGTATCGGTGAGATTGTCAACTGCTTTTTCAATTCCCTCCTTATCCTGAATGGGAGGTTGGAATACTGTGATTGTATTTGCTTTTTGTCGAAAGAGATCCCAGTTAGTTGCGGTGTTGTTCTTTCCTATAGGTATGTTGAATGTGAAATCAAAAAACATATTCACTGGGTTATGATCAGAGGCCAGTTCGGCTAAAGATTCGATTTTATATTGAAAGTGCAGTCCCTTTATGAGGGCAAAGTCAATAGTAGAGCGTGAATTGCCCGAATAATGCGTGTGGGTTGGTGGAAAGGCCATTTCACAGTAATCCTTAGCCATGACTTTCATTATGGTGTACCCATAGCAGTTGTTGATTTGATTGTTCCAGTTTTTATGAGCTGCGTTGTAGTCGCCCGCAAGGACAATGTCCTTGTTTTGGGCAAAGACTGTATCGATGTCGCTTTCCACATCAGCTACGTTGCAATTTGCTCTGATATAAATAGAGGCAAAAATAATTGGGTCAATGTTTTTGAGATTGAGCGAGCTAGCCGTAGTTTCAATAGTTTTTAGTCCTTGGAAAGTGACTTGGTTATGAGGCAGGTTATTCTTAATGAACACAGCGGTTCCACCAAAAGCTTGATTTCTGCTGTTCAGAGGACGTTCAGTACGATAGATACAATAATTTGGGATGGAAATTTTTTGTTCTGCTTTAAGCTTAGTCTCCTGGACAAGTAGAATATCAATGGAGTATTTGGTGAGATAATCTTGTAGAGTAAATTTTTGGTGAAGAATGCTATTCGCATTCCAGAAACAGATGTTGAGATGCTTCCTATTGTGGTTAAGTTTAGGTTTTTTATTACTCATTATCAATTGAGGGAGTAGGGTTTGCAAAGATTGCGAAGTCTGTTAATGTTTGAAGTTTTTCAACTAAGTTTTTGCCTTCCTTCATTTTTGTGAGAAGAGTTTTCGCCGCCTCCATTTCATTAAAAACTCCCGCTATTTCATTAATGAGTTCAACCAAAACTCCAAGATTGGAGATGGCTTCGTGGAAATTCCCAATCTGGGTGTTCGCAACATTCACCTGTGGAGTCGATGGAAAATTAACATTTATTTCCTGCTGATTCTCATTAGTGATGTTTTGGGTGGCAGTCCTGTTGCCAGCAGCTGCCACGTTTGCATAACTGACTGGAGCATTATAAGGTCTGGTATAATAGTTTCTATTGAGGGGAATTCCAGTCCTTTCCGCGTCCCTCTCTGCTTTAGTTTTGGGATACTTAGGGCATATTTTATTAGAGGCAACATGCCCCTCCTGTTGGCAATTAATGCAGGTAGGATTGTTTATTCGAGGCATTTTACATGTGTTGGTGGTGTGGTTAAGGCCACATTTAAGACAGCGAGGTGGCATCATGCAGTTGGCTGAGATATGATTGAACTTGTTACAATTGTAACATTGCGTGATGCCTTTACGATTTTTAAAATGTTCAATCACGACAGACATGAAAAGGCAGTTTGTCAGAGAAAAGATCTGTTCATTCACTTCATCCCTGGGCAGTTCCACAATGAAAATGCTCAAAGGTTTTTTGGTCTTGCGATTTGTCAGCTGCGTTACATTAATTGGGTTAAACCCCTGTTCAGTTAATTCCTGTTTGATGTCGTCACACTCGAATTCTGATGGTAGACCTTTAATAACCACCTTCAATGGCTTTTTGCCTGAAGGGGTTATGCAATAAGAGTTTATGTTCTTTTCTTTGAGGTAAGTTTGCAATTTACGATATTCAGTGGAATCTTTGGTAAATACCTTGATGTATTCACCTCCCTGATTGTCTTTATTAGTGACTGATGTGATATTGTTAATATCACGCAAAATTTGGGGTAGATTTTTACATTTCTCAATCATAATTGGCGGAGGGGGCTTTTCAGCGTCCTTCGCCACTTCAGCATTCAAGGAATTAAGTTTATCAAATTTGTTGTTAGTAACAACATCATTACTTAAAATAGGGTGGAAAGAAGCAGCCTTAACCGGATTCCTAGGGAATTTGAAACCATCATGAGCATCCGAATCCCCCCCATTGGTCGAAGTCCCCGCTGAGTTATCTTTATTGTCATTGGCATTTGGCTTTTTTGCCTTTTTAGAATTTGAGATGGTCCGTGCACGTGCTCTCTTACCTTTGTTGTTATTGTGCAGAGTGCACTTCTTATCGTTACACTTTGGCAAAAAACCAAGTCTAGTTTTAAGTTTATCAAGTCCTGCATTAAGTTTATCAAGAATTTTAACATCACTATCATGCTCCATTTTCGTGTAATTAGCACCGTCTTTTAGTCCCTCGCGAATAGCTTCCATTCTTAAGTTAATACGACGATTAGTAGAATTAATAAGATTGACGGTTTCAGTTAGGTTATGACAGTCAGAAGATGAATCAGCTTCATCACAAGTAACTTCCATTTCATTATCGCAATTAACTGATTCAGTCTCCAAATTTACATTTACCATTTCAACAACATCGTCGTTATTAATTTTAACATTAACATTACTATTTCTGATCACACAACTAGGAAATAAACCAGTTTGGTTTTTATCAACAAAAGGCGCGCTAACTGTAACGTCGCCCGTATCATTATTGGTTTGAATGCAAACAGTTTCAAAAAGTTTAGTATTAACATTAAAAGTCTTAGTATAAGCATGAGAAACATTATTCTTTTCATTAACATTATCACTGGCAACCATGTTCAGGACCGAGGAAGGAGCAATATCTTTTTTGCCATCAATCGGCGTCTCAACGCCATTTTCATCAAGTCCGGAACTAGGCTTAGCATTGATATTTGTTTTAGCCTTTACACTCATCGTTTCATTCAAATACTCCACCCCACTAACCTGTGAAAGGCCCTTGACGCCTTTTCCAACAGATACTTCCAGGTTCCAATCCAGGCAACCGTTATTTCCGCAAACAATTAGCTCTCCAAATGACGGAGCAAATCACGAACACAACCGACGTGGGCTGTCGCCGCAACACGAATGATGGTTGTACTTTTAATTAATGTTCCTATCTTATATATGACTGTTAAAGAAATAGCTCCACCTTTCTCTTTACAAAAAAAATATATTTTTCCTGTTCAGGAGATAGCGTAATTAACAGAACCTTTAAATCTGCATCGGAACCCACAACTACAACGTTTGAGCTAGCATTAATTTTGGTTTATGGCAGTCCTTTCAATGTCTACCTATTCATCTGCTCCCGCTGTTATCACCTTCAATCCATGATTTTAACGGAAAGTTCCAATTGCGGCCCATGACAACCTTTTGTCTGGGCGATAAACAAATGTTTTCTTCTTTGAGAAAAGGTAAACCCGGCTCCCTTCGGCCGCAATTGGGCTATTGCTGACTTTAAAATTCTAATCCCAGAGTTAGTGATTATTTCTTTTTATTGGTTTCGTTTTCCAAGAACTCCCCTTTTGCTGTAAGACAAACGGTGTTTTTCTCAAAACGATATCGCAGGATGAATGTCTTGCATCCCTCCTGTTTTGCTCTTCATTCTTGGTAGTAGGCTCTTCGGGATATCCGTCAAAAACAACAATCGCATTTTCTCCATACTTATTGTGAATATATCCACAGTAGTTTTCTAGGACATCACTGTATGTACAATACAAAGACGTAAAGTAGCATATTGTTCATACCAGGCACTTGTCGACAACACCTTCTTCAAACATTTTCATCACAGAAGATTTTGTACCCTTTCGAAGAGATACACAATCAAATATGGATGTTGGGCGTGCTGACAATTCATATTCCAGATACAATTTTAATTTTCTGGGGCTATCGCAGACACATAATATACGGTTGAAGATGAAGAGCTGTTGGGAATTAACGATAACTTCTTTTGATTTGATCTAACTTTAACTGATTTTTTCTGTGCTTGAGTTTTTACTATGTCTTTCCTATAAAGTTCAAGTTCTTCAAAAAATTTCTCTATTATTTTGTCAATAGTTTTAAGCCCAATCTCATAAGCTTGGCCCCAATGTACAGAATTATCAAATACAAATACAAATTCCAAGGACACTAGTTCTCACGAAAGTTTGGCGAACGGATTGTGTTGTTATAGTCACGTGGAAAATTTTAGTAAGTCCAGAGTTCTATTTGTGTTCTTGACTCTCGTAGTTCAACATGTTGTTCATTTTATTGTATTGATGTTCCAAAAACTCCAACTTCTTTCTACAAAAAATACACACCATATTTGAATTGTTTATTCCGATTTCGATTTAACGAACTGAACTTTTAAAAAATAAGATTGAGAAATAATATACTTGTACTTTGTAATGACTTTTTCTAGATATCTATGACTAACAATAAAGAATAATGTTTAGAAAAATAATGTTTATGAATTAATAATACTCATTTAATCCCTAAACACACAGAAATTGAAAAAAACGACTGGCATACGTTAAATACATTGTAAAATTCATGAACACAAATAGTTCAAATTAAATGGTTGTTTTGATATGAAGCACAGGACATATAACTTTTTTTTTAAAGCGAAAATTAAACTGTTCTTTTACAGTGAATAAGACACCAAAGGTACTTTACAGACAAGGTCAATGTAGGGTGTGGAAGGATGGAGTAGAAATGAGTCAGGGAAACAGGACTTATGGTAATAAAAACGACGTTGCCAACTTTATCAGGTTATGCCGCATTGCGCGCCGAACATTTTTGCTTTCCCCCGCGTTAATATCGCACATAAATAAATAAAACTGTATATCAGTTGATTTAAAAATATATAGGTTATAAATTTTATATGTAGAGTTTTCACATAATTTATCATATAAAGAATATATTACGCCCAAAACAAAAATTTCAAAATAAAAAACCTACTTTTCTCACATTTTTCTTAATTTTTAAAAAACTATTAGGTTTAACGCAAATATGTAGATTACCAATATTGTAGCCCATTTAATAAGAAACAAAACAAAAAAAAGTTGAACTTGATTCGATCATTAGTAACAGAGATAATGACAGATCCGTAAATATTGGCATTTTGAACCTTTGAGGGGGGCGGGGGGGGGGGGGGGGGGAAAGCTCCAGGGGGATTTTAGGGGACTTTTGTCAAAATGCTCCTCTAGTAGTGGTCTATCAATGGGGTAAAATTCAGCTTTACCCTAATTTTTTCCGATTCAAGTCCTTTATTGACTGGGCTAAGAAGAGAAAGCCTCAGGACAGGAATTGGACGTCACTTCCGGAAGGCCATTCGCGAAGAGCGGTAAAACCGAAACATTGTATTAGGGAATAACTTGTATTAGGGAATAACTCTTCTAGGAGGTGTTGGTATTACTTATTATTTGGTGTATTACTAACTTTTTTGGTTCGACTCAGCGCGACCCAAGAAATATGCTTCGCGACCCAATTTTGGGTCGCGACCCATAGGTTAAGAACCGCTGATTTAGAATATTCCGAGAGTAGCGGCGAAACTTATTTTTCAAAAGGTGGCAGTAAAAAAATGTAGACATTTTTACATTTAAGTAAGGGTCTGTTTCAGGCACATAGGAATAGAATTGTCAAGGGGGGAGGGAGAGAAATTAGTGAGAAAATTTAAAGTTTGGGAAACCTTATAATATATCTGTGGTAACGATTAGTTAGAGAATTTATAGTTATTGTAATTTAAAGATCTCATTTGCGTTTTAGTTGAAACAATATATTTCCCAACTTAACGATTCAAAATTTCCAGTAGTCCCGACGTCTAATGAAGGCGATGGGTGCCAGTTCAGGTGTTTCCTCGTCATCTGACCATGGTTCGAATTTACGAGGCATCGTTCCCGTGTCTTTCCTTCCACATAGGCCCCGAACCGTCGCCAATAGCACACTGTTCAGCTCTAGTGGGACGTTAATTTAACAAAACAAACAAAAACAAAATTTCCAGCTTATATGTGCCGGTTTTCAGCTCAGGTGTTGTCCTCGTTATCTGAATATGTTTAAACAATACGAGGCATTGTTTCCAGGTCTTCCCTGAACATGAACTGTCGCCAATAGCCTAATATGCAGCTGTAGTGCGACGTTATTTAACCAAACGAAACTTAACGATCAAAATTCTCAACTCAAGAGTGTTAAAAATTCTCAGTTCCAACTAATTAACATTTTTCATCTTTTCTCTAGATTAGGTAATATTAAGCAGTTCTCTCAAAAGTATTCAACTGTTGTACGCATGTTCCAATGTAGTGTCCGTTCAGATGTCTAATTTAAGTTTAATCTCACAGGTTGGGCAATTTCTAATCTTCCCACGCTATTTCTCATTTGCTAATAATATTAATTTTCTTTTGGTATAATTTTTTACAACTCAAGGGTTTGTAAAACTCGAAATTAAGGTTTCTGAATTATTGGGGAGGGGAGAGGGGAATGTAGGTAATTAAACTTCCAGAATCAAGTTCGTTTTCTATGTTGTCCTACACTTTGTGTTAACATCCAACAAATTTAACTGCCGTGTATACGGGACTGGTGCACGATACATCTGATCGGGGTCCAATGTCCTGACGCCTATTGAGGTTGCGTCGGGTGCTAGCTCAGGTGTTGTCCTTGTCATCTGACCATGGTTCAAAAATACGAGGCATCGTTCCCGGGTCTTTCCTTCGAGATAGGCCCCGAACCGTCGCCAATAACCCACTGTGCAGCTCTAGTGCGACGTTAATTAAACAAACCAAACCAACCTACACTTTTGTTGTCGAGCAAGCTTGACCCGCCTGTTGAGCATTTTTGGTGCCCCCAATGGAAATGTTTACTTCTGTCTCCGTTCTTGCCCTAAATATCCTCTTGAACGAGGTGAATACGATCCATTTGAAGCGAAAATTCACCGAAGCGCATAAATCAAGGACGAATTTTTACTTTTCCTCCAAAAACGGACTTTTCCCGTCTTTATAAAGTTTATATTAGAAGATGGAAAGGTAGTTGACCCTTCCTTCCCATCATGCCTCACGGCTCTTTGCGTGCAAAGGAAGGCGTCGTAGCGAGTCCGACAGAGAAATTTCTTTCGGCTATTCTTAGTAGTAATTATTACGTTTTTTACCGCATCATCTGAATTATGAATAATGAGCTTTGTGTAACGGGTTGTAGAGGGTTTAAGAAGTATTGTCGGGAAATTGTTTTTGATTTGTGAACGTTTTAATGACGCTTTTACTTTCTCTTATTCATTATGCGATTCAAGTAATTAATAAAGTAATTTTACTCTCGCCATTTTAAAAACAAGATTGTAGACAGCTAAATTGTCCGATTAAACTCAGTTACTTTCCTCGCCAACTGTAGTTCGCCAATCACGGAATCTAACCCGGGGCGTTACGAATGCAACGTAGCCTAACTAACTAAAGTAATTACTCGCGCCTGAGAGAAACTATGAGGTATTGGGAAGTGACCACTACAGTACCCCAATCAGTGAATCGGACAGGGGAACGAATGAAGAGGCACCTGCGAAGGGTGAAAATAAGCAGGACGCTGAGAAGCTTGTGATGGAAGAGCTGCATTTAGGCCGGGTCACCAATGTAGTGCGGTGAGTTTTGCAGTCACCCGGAATCAAACCCGGGACATTGTGCATGCTTCGCCGATACTCTATCGATTAGGCAAAAGTAATGACTCGTGCCCAAGTTGGAATATTGAGTATTTGAAGGGATCACCACACATCTGACCATGGTTAAAAATTACCCAAAGCCGCCAACTGCTGGGCTGAGTGCGAACTTAGCCTTCAGTCAGACATGTTCAGCACCCTCTTTCCCAGGTCTTTTATTGTACCAACCCAGCTTCCGAAGTGCATATCGATGGTTTACAGCACCCCCACATTGCATGTTCATTGTTTGGCCCGAACGAGATATTCGTATATGTGGTGAGGGTGGGTTGGTCAGGAAGAAGAAAAACATTGCGTTGTGTTTTTTTTAAAAGTTTCGACTGATGATGTTGGGTAATAATAGATACACATAACATCTCTATTAAGGTGCTTTATTATAACAATTAATTTTTGTAAAAAGCCTTGGTGGAAGCATAAATGAATGAAATGGGGTGGGTACAATTGGGTATTTAGGAGCCAAATTGACTTACGGATTGTTTGAGGAGAGTTAGCGGCAGGGTGGATGGTTCTGTATGTCGTGTACACTCGAGTTTTGGTATTTCTGTACTCCGAGTGTTTCCGGCTACGAGGACACACTCCGAGGAAGTCCTCCAAAGAAAAATTCAAGATTTTTTGAGTACATTATGCTTTTGATCCCATCCACACCTGACACCCCAGACTAGCTCAGGCCTCGAATTTCCGTCTCTGTCTGCCCGTCGGAAGAGGATGCGGCAAATGTGGCGGCGATGAAGCAGACCCCTTGTACCCGGAATCACTAGGATTGCAGAAGTGCCAAAACTGGAGTATAGATGACCTACAGAACCATCCACCCTGCCGCTAAATCTCCACAAACAATCCGTAAGTCAGTTTGGCTCCTAAATACCCAATCGCACCCACTCCATTTTGTTTATTAAGCTTCCACTAAGCTTTTTTTTTAAGAAATTGTTTATATCTTTTTTAATAATAACACACCTTAATGAGATGTTATGTGTATCTATTATTACCCAACAACATCAGTCCAAATTAAAAACATACAATACAAACATAACGCAATGCTCTTCTTCTTAACCAATACAGCAATATAAATGTAAAGGCGGAGTCTATCTCTTTCCCCCTGCCCAAACACCGCATGTCCCTTCCAAATAATTTTGTGTTGTAGGTTTAAAATTCGCCTTGAGTACGAAAAACACCCAAGTTCGAAATCTTCTTTTTCAGTTTTCCCAAAGTTTTCAAAAGCGGATGGAGCTTTTAGTCATCCATTTTCTCCCAATAAACAAACAATACAACTATTTTTGAAAAACTTGCATTTCGATGAAATTTGTAGACGGGGATCAAACGGAATAAATCTGTCTGTGACTTCATTTCTGTCATTCAAGAAAATGTCGTTCGTTCTTTGCACGGGGACTCCCAGATAACTTATGAGCGGTGAGCGAATATATCGTCGATACATGAGAAAACATAAATAAAAAACTTTATGCAATTGCTGTTTTAAAAATAAGAATTCAATTACTCCCACAAAATAGGGATGAATTAAAGTGTCATCTTGTTATTTTTATTATTTTCTTTTGCAGGGTTCGGAGCCCCTTTCAAAGCGATGGCCCTGTGGTGGCAAGCGTCGCACATACCCTAAGGGCGGCCCTGAAAACCAGAAAGTCCCGACTTTTTGCATTGATTCGATGCTCTAAGGGCGGCAATGGACATTATGTATTATTATTGTGGCAGTGGATATTATTATTATTTTCAAACTGCGTAAATAAGTGCAAGTGTAAAGAAATTGCGGAGTTGGGTACCCGGTAATTGCTCAAACGTCCATACATTGTTATTAATGTGAAAGTTTGAAGTGTGGAGAGCCATCTCAGGCATTGTTCCCGTTATATGATCGTAAGACGTTATTCTCGTCATGTGAATGGAACATCTTAAGAATACGTTGTATCTTTTATGGTGTGGAACGAGTAAATGTGCACCCTTTTCAAATAAAAGCAAACAAATGGTAGTTTCATCTGAAACTAGGGCCGCTCTTAGGGGTGTGCGACGCGTGCCATCGCACAAGGGCCCGCGCTCATCAGAGACAAATGTAAAAAATGAGAACTTTACAGATTTTTTTTCACTTTTGACGT
This sequence comes from Troglohyphantes excavatus, assembly GCA_963932185.1. Lineage (NCBI taxonomy): Eukaryota > Metazoa > Arthropoda > Arachnida > Araneae > Linyphiidae > Troglohyphantes > Troglohyphantes excavatus. The sequence goes on along the minus strand of OZ010666.1, from coordinate 1,347,692 downwards.
AAAACGTCTTTAAAATTAACTTTATGGGATATCGCGGTAGAAGCGTTATGTTACGCCTTTAGGTTTAGGATGATCTATTCAGACACTATAACTCCGTGTCAAATAGCACAACTAGTATAAGTTTGGTCTTATTCAATATTAAATTAGCTTTATGTTTAACCGCTTAACTGACTAAACCGACGTAATCCATGCTTGTATCTATGGTAAGTACATGTTATGCCGAGTTAATTGTTAAAGAAAAAGGTTAATATACTATTCAAAGAACAAAATAATGCAAGCTTTTTAGGTTTTTAATGAATATTCCATGGCATTTAAATGTAGCCGCATCAAACAATTGTAGTTGATGAAAAAAATCCCGATTACTTTTCAAATATCTGATTAAATTTATTGATAAATAACTAAATTTCTGTTTCATTTAGACTTATTCATCAGTTTGTGTGGAAGATTAAAAGGGGTTCCGCTACCAAGTTAATATAGTCGTGCGGGCCCCACGACTACAAAGGGCGGCCCCGTTTGAAACCATAAAAATATGCACAAAGCCAGTTACATCGAATTTTACGATTATCGTAATTTAAAAATTCCAAGTCATAATCCACTTGACATCCACTTAATGGTGTCTTCCAAACGAGTCATCATCATCATGAATAATTGGATGTTTGGACAAATAGACTTCGTTCCACTTGGGAGCGCGGGAAAGTAATTCCTGAAAGGTAAGTAGACACTCACCCACATTTTATGCGGCAACAAATTCGCTCAGAATTACGTGCTGACAAATTTTGAATACAGAAGGATTAAACAGTCAAGAACATTTTTTGGAGTTAATCCCGCAATATCTGTGATGTTCCAAAACGGCAGTAATTGCCCTCGAGTCGTAAGCAGGCAGCATGTCTTTTTTTCTGATGCCAGATTCCATTTTGATGTTCATTAAGAGAAATTGGAAAGCGTTTCGGTCGCGTGGGGATGCCCCCATTTGCGAACGAGAGCGGAAAATGCAGACGATAAAGCTGCTGACTGTGAATAATCCTCACAACTCTCTCTTCTATTCGAACAGAATGGCAGCAAGCTGCAATTGCCCAGTGTCTGGTGAGTGAGATAGTGGAATATATATTTTATGAATTATTTAAATAACTTTATTTTATCTACTTAAAACTAAATAAATGCAATATGAAATTTCAAACTTAAGAGTTTTTTTTCGTATTATACATAGTATTGCTTTGCAAAGCAATGCTCTCTTTTGATAAGTCCCACTAAAATTTGTTCTAGAATTGAAATTTTTATGCTTACAATCGTTTTGAGAGGAATACATTAATTTGTTTTGATTTTGATGCTCTCTCTGAAATTGCGACTATTGAAATGGGTTAAGTTTTATTCATTTAAGCAGTTTTGAGATCAATAAAAAATATTTGGAGCTGATACTGAAATAACCTAAAAACCTAAATGTACATCTGTTTTCAATGCAGGGAGTGATTAATTTTATTTTCAATATATATATATATATATATATATATATATATATATATATATATATATATATATATATATATATATATATATATACATGTATGTCATATATTATTAAAGCTTTAGTTATTTCATAGAGATGGCTTTTAATTTATACCTAAAATAGCTACAACTGGTATGAAGATATTGTAATTAAGAACAGTTGTTGTAAGAGTATTAAATTTTATGTGATAATTCACTCATTGCAAACTTTTTTATATCTATAATTATAAAAGAAAGTGTCTCTCTGTGGATCGCAAAACACCTACATATTCTGCCTATAAAAGGCTTAAATTGTATATATAAATACTATTCATTCTCAAGAGATTCACCTGGGGCTCGAATTTGTAATTTTTTTTATAGTTTTTAAATGAGTTAAATGAGTATTGTATAAAGAGACACCTTAAAATAATATTTCCCAAACCTGGAACTTGCATTTGTAGCTTAAACGATGGCGCGCTGGATTTTGGAAAAATAAGACGAGGGTACGAGTCCCGTCGGGGCCACTCAATTTTCTTCTGAAATGTATATCCTTTAACGGGTTTTCCCAGCAACGCCAGGCTAAACAGCTAGTTATGCAGAAAACAGTAATGCAATTAATAAAACTTTAAATTAAAATTGCAACGGATTCCTTATAACAAAGCTGTGACTCCGACATTTTCTCTCTACATATTTTTAAAAACTACAATTTTGGATTTGAAAGACGCGTAAAAAGACAAATACTCGACATAGAATCTTTCAATATTATATAAATACTAAAAGTGAAGTGGTTCCAAAATAACCATTAAGATTTTCTTTATAATGGTTTTCCAAATGAAGAACTTCATTTTTTAAAGTTTTTAAGTAAAATTCAAAGTTATTCATTTACGAATTGACACGTCATTCGAATAACCTAGATATTCCAAAAGTGCTCTTGTGTTACTTTCGGAATATTTTGAAAAGATGTCATGAAGAAGATGACATGTTTTAACTTAATTTAATTAAAATGTGATTAACACAGTTCTGTCACTGAACACTTAAACTTTTTATTTATGTGGCTTGAAATAAAAACGACCAGTGTTAGAATGAATGGACAGTTTTGAGAAAAACGGCTTCAAAGTTGGAGGCTCAGTCTTGTTACAAAGTTGCAGAAATCACGAAATTGTTTGATTTGAAGGGTTAGAGAAAGCTGACGACATTGGTTTCTATTTAATTTAAAAGTTTAAAATTGTTATAGTCAAGGTAATTTTTTCTTAAAGTGATAAAATTAACATTGGCTGTTCTTGTTCTAAGCCACACATTTTATCCGTATAGTAATCACTAAGTCATTTAAATGAAAAAAAATCTTTAAACAAGACAAATCTTATTTTTACTACTTTTAAAACTCCAACTACATTTGAAAAGAGAGCTAGAGAGAGATAGAGAGAGATGGAGAGAGAAGGAGAGAAAGTGAGAGAGAGAGAGAGAGAGAGCGGGAGAGAGAGAAAGATAGAAGGAGTGAAAGATAGAAGGATAGAAAGGGAGATTGAGAGAGAGTGAGATAGAGAAAGAGGGAGAGAGAAAGAAAAAAAGAAAAAAAAAGAAGGATATAGTGATAGGAAAAAGAGAGATGGAGGGAAATAGAGAAAACGTGAGAGAGGGAAAAAGGAGAGAAATAGATAAAGAGAGTGAGATAGAGAAATAGGGAGAAAGTGAGAGAGAGAGAGAGAGAGAGAGAGCGGGAGAGAGAGAAAGATAGAAGGAGTGAAAGATAGAAGGAGAGAAAGACAGATAGAAAGGGAGATTGAGAGAGAGTGAGATAGAGAAAGAGGGAGAAAGAAAGAAAAAAAGAAAAAAAAAGAAGGATATAGTGATAGGAAAAAGAGAGATGGAGGGAAATAGAGAAAACGTGAGAGAGGGAAAAAGGAGAGAAATAGATAAAGAGAGTGAGATAGAGAAATAGGGAGAAAGAGAGAGAGAGAGAGAGAGAGAGAGCGGGAGAGAGAGAAAGATAGAAGGAGTGAAAGATAGAAGGAGAGAAAGACAGATAGAAAGGGAGATTGAGAGAGAGTGAGATAGAGAAAGAGGGAGAGAGAAAGAAAAAAAGAAAAAAAAAGAAGGATATAGTGATAGGAAAAAGAGAGATGGAGGGAAATAGAGAAAACGTGAGAGAGGGAAAAAGGAGAGAAATAGATAAAGAGAGTGAGATAGAGAAATAGGGAGAAAGTGAGAGAGAGAGAGAGAGAGAGAGCGGGAGAGAGAGAAAGATAGAAGGAGTGAAAGATAGAAGGAGAGAAAGACAGATAGAAAGGGAGATTGAGAGAGAGTGAGATAGAGAAAGAGGGAGAGAGAAAGAAAAAAAGAAAAAAAAAGAAGGATATAGTGATAGGAAAAAGAGAGATGGAGGGAAATAGAGAAAACGTGAGAGAGGGAAAAAGGAGAGAAATAGATAAAGAGAGTGAGATAGAGAAATAGGGAGAAAGAAAGAAAGTGGGAGAGAGAGAGAGAGCGGGAGAGAGAGAAAGATAGAAGGAGTGAAAGATAGAAGGAGAGAAAGAGATAGAAAGGGAGATTGAGAGAGAGTGAGATAGAGAAAGAGGGAGAGAGAAAGAAAAAAAGAAAAAAAAAGAAGGATATAGTGATAGGAAAAAGAGAGATGGAGGGAAATAGAGAAAACGTGAGAGAGGGAAAAAGGAGAGAAATAGATAAAGAGAGTGAGATAGAGAAATAGGGAGAAAGAAAGAAAGTGGGAGAGAGAGAGAGCGGGAGAGAGAGAAAGATAGAAGGAGTGAAAGATAGAAGGAGAGAAAGACAGATAGAAAGGGAGATTGAGAGAGAGTGAGATAGAGAAAGAGGGAGAGAGAAAGAAAAAAAGAAGAAAAAAGAAGGATATAGTGATAGGAAAAAGAGAGATGGAGGGAAATAGAGAAAACGTGAGAGAGGGAAAAAGGAGAGAAATAGATAAAGAGAGTGAGATAGAGAAATAGGGAGAAAGAAAGAAAGTGGGAGAGAGAGAGAGAGCGGGAGAGAGAGAAAGATAGAAGGAGTGAAAGATAGAAGGAGAGAAAGACAGATAGAAAGGGAGATTGAGAGAGAGAGTGAGATAGAGAAAGAGGGAGAGAGAAAGAAAAAAAGAAAAAAAAAAGAAGGATATAGTGATAGGAAAAAGAGAGATGGAGGGAAATAGAGAAAACGTGAGAGAGGGAAAAAGGAGAGAAATAGATAAAGAGAGTGAGATAGAGAAATAGGGAGAAAGAAAGAAAGTGGGAGAGAGAGAGAGCGGGAGAGAGAGAAAGATAGAAGGAGTGAAAGATAGAAGGAGAGAAAGACAGATAGAAAGGGAGATTGAGAGAGAGTGAGATAGAGAAAGAGGGAGAGAGAAAGAAAAAAAGAAAAAAAAAGAAGGATATAGTGATAGGAAAAAGAGAGATGGAGGGAAATAGAGAAAACGTGAGAGAGGGAAAAAGGAGAGAAATAGATAAAGAGAGTGAGATAGAGAAATAGGGAGAAAGAAAGAAAGTGGGAGAGAGAGAGAGAGAGGGAAATATAGAAAGAGAAGAAGGAAGGAGGGAGATAGATATAGGGAGATATAGAGAGAAAGGAGAAAGAAAGGGTATACATTTTCCAAATAATCTTAAATATTTAAAATTTCTTACTTCGTATCTTTTAATTTTTTCTATATGTGTGTAACGTAGAATTTTTCCTTTTTCCAGACGATTTCGACTAAAGATGCATCTCCCCCATTTGTTGGCGGCGTTGGCGGCCCTTCTGTTGGCGAGCTGCCTCTCGTGCGATGCCTTCCACATGTACAAGATCATGGCGGCCGCGCTCCTCGCCAACTCCATGCAAAGGAACTCTTTCCTCCCGCTCCCCATCCCCATACCCATACCCATCAAGGTGGGGGGAAACACCATCATCGCGTAAGTTCATTTCGACACACCACGTGGGAGGGTTTCATTAAAAGCTCGTTGTGCAGCGATGGTATGTGCACGTTAAATCTGTTGCAGTCTACAGACGTAGCGCCAGTTCAGGTGTTTTCGCATGCTTTTTTTCTGCATATCTAGCATTTTTTTAAAGTTAATTCTCTAGTGTATAATTTTTTTATTGTTAATGAAATAATTTTTTTTCATTTTTTTTTGTTCCTGGACCGCTGAAAAATATGCAAAAAAATCCTAAGTGCTTATTTAATTAAATAATTAATTAAAACTGTTGTGTAGCGTATATGCAATATGATGTGCAATTATGATAAAAACTCGTCTTATAGAAAATTGCGTTAAGAATATTAAAATACAAATACAACGTTAAAATACGCAATAAAAGTCCGTATAATCCGGACATGTTTCGGGAGATACATCACCCTTCATCAGCGGAAAATGCAAAGTCTGTGTGTAATGAAATATAAATAAACCCAAGAAATCTAAAATGTTGCCAAAGACCAAAAAACTATTACAATCGGTTGGAGTTAACTATTGTCGGCCAATAAGCGGGAAATATGGGACAGCAGTACTTCCGGTCCAGTATTTTGCGGTCCCAGTATTTCCCGCTTGTTGGCCGACAATAGTTAACTCCAACCGATTGTAATAGTTTTTTGGTCTTTGGCAACATTTTAGATTTCTTGGGTTTATTTATATTTCATTACACACAGACTTTGCATTTTCCGCTGATGAAGGGTGATGTATCTCCCGAAACATGTCCGGATTATACGGACTTTTATTGCGTATTTTAACGTTGTATTTGTATTTTAATGATGTGTAATTACTAAAATATTTTTCAAAAAGTATGAAAATATAGTTAAATACAATCTACATACCACCCCCCTCTCTTTTCACGTGCATTTTGTAGCATAAATTTCGTACTGGATTGTAGCAAGCCATGATACAATCATGCTAATATCAAAAATAATCGGGCCGGTTCAGTAATCGTTTATTATAATTGGAATTCGGTTTATTTTAAAGAACATGGAACTAAAAGAACGGGTCGTTATGTTGTCGCCTGAGCGGCACCAACGAAGTGCAAAGGTATACGAGTTGTTTAGTGCAAGTTTTTTTTAAATACTTACATAAAGTTAGCCAAATTTATGGAATTTAAAAAAATAATCAATATATTAATTTTATCTTCTTTTCAAAAACCACAATACAAACTTTAAAAAAATTCGAAATTTTATTTTTACAACTAAGAATTTTAACTTATACTTTCCAATATTTTTTTTTTATGTTTCAATTTTTTTTTTTTTTTTTAGATTACCCTCCTCAGACGGCGGGACCACTTACATACCCATCCAGCGGAATGCCGAACAGCAGAACACCCTGGGCAAAGTGGGCTACAGGTCATTTTGGTGATGGAATCATAGATTAGACACAAATTGCTAAATCTGTGCGATCTGGTGACAAGGTGATTTCACTTCTGTATGTGCTAACCCTCTTTCGAGACTAACTGCGGAGGAGATGCTGACTAACTGTAGATGCACTGTGGTGATGGATGCGGGGGACATTATCCGCACTTCTTTGGGGTGCTCGTTTTGAAGAGAGTGGTGTGTTGTCGCCACAGAGCTCGTATTGGTATAGTAGACAGGCAATCACGTGATGGCTAGGAACGAAATTAATCAACTGCACTATTAAAAATAGGTATTCAAAAATAAGTAAAATGTACTCAGTTTGAGTACATACGATGTTTAGCATAGCACCGTATACCTAAGTTTCAATTTTGAAAAAGTCATGTACTCAAAAATTAGTAAAATTAATACAAATAGCAGTTACTTGCCTACATAGGCTGCCTTCATAAATCCCTTTCAATAAATATCAACAAATACAGCCGAGACTTACCTGGGATTGAATCCAGATCCTCAGGCACCGCAGCCCAGTGTTTTATCCGTTGTACTACCAGGGCGACGCTAGCTCTCCCCCAAAATTGCCAACAGATGGTGCTACCTCAATTTTCCTTCATTTAAAGTTTGGAAAGGTTTTTTTTAAAACTTCTATTTTTTAATTTAATAAGACTTATATTCTTCCTAATTTAAGCTGACATCATCAAAATAATTATTTACCAACGATTGAAGGCGTTATCGTTAAAATGGCTTACGTAATGGCAAAATAAAAATGCGGCGCAACAGAACTTTGTAAACAAAGTATGTTACCATTCCGCATATAAAAACATCGTTTTTTAATCACCGCGTAAGAGAATTATATATAAAGAAAGCTAAACTATGTTGCTTGTACATGCATGAGCCAATACATGAAGTTATATTTGTACGCATATTTTTTCCAAAACCGTTAACGCACCATTCATCGCACCATTCCCAAAACATAAATGCACCAATAAAGCCATCAGCGTATTAAGCTTTTTCCTGAGGAGGGGTACGTGAAAATTATCTTTACAAGGTTGCCACGCAATAAAACCTAAAAGAAATAAGATAAATAAATTATGTTGCTTGTACATGAAAGAGCAACACATGAAGTTTTCTTTACCCCCATGAAGTTACACATGAAGTTTTCTTACAACCCCCCTTTTTTTAAAAGTTTTTTTTAACTGTGTACTTCATGTGCTGTTATTACATGTACAACTAACATAACTTAGCTATATTATTTCTTTTAGCTTAAATTAGCCAGTTCTTTAGCTTTCCTACCTAGACTCAAAGTTGAAAAGATCATTCTTAAACACTCTGTATTAGTCTATTTGTCTCACTGCGCTAAATCAAAGCCTAAGTAACATCTTTAGCTCAGTGGTTTGCGTGAACAAACATGGCGTCTTGATGGAACATAAAAGTTACGTGATTGCCACTCTAATAAGAGGTCTGTGTTGTGACCGTTCGGGAAGAATAATCCATACTAACAGTCTTATAAAATTAATAACTGTTGCTAAATATGTTGTTCATGTTTATGTTTTACCACGTCATTATAAATTACTAGATATTACTTGAAAAAGACGTATATTTGGTTAAAGATATTTCAGCATCGGGACGCACGGAGACCGGAGACTTTTTATCATGATCCAAGTTCAAATGTGTACTAAACGATCGGTTTTGGTATAGCGGTTAGAGTAACGAAGGTTCCTAGATCAAACAAGACATATATCGTTTAACTTTTTTATTTTCTTGGAATTCATGTGCAGCTAATTTTAAATTGTCTAGATATATTTATTAGGAGTCACTGTTGCTGGGACTCTACGCTGTGGATTATGACTTTTCGCATTATTAAAAATGAATTTTTATTTTGGCAGAATTACAGGGTTTATTATCACATATAAGAGCTTAAGTCCTTTTCACTTCTTTTTATACGAATGAAATAATACCAGTTGAGAAGCCCTCAACGTTCCGCGACTTTGCGGTAAGTGTAAGCTGGACTAAATGGAACCCAGCTCGAGGATACTGCAAATAATACCTAAAAAGGATACTAGAAATGAAGGATAGTTTTAGTTCCAAAATATTGTTTTAATATAGACACAGTACCAAAAAAATTGTAAAATTCACGATTTTTTTTTATTTGCTAAAATTATCGATTAGAATCTTCCAAATACGCTTTCAAAATTTTAGGATTGTATCTATGTTTTTAATAATTTATTTGAGATTTTATGCTGGACGATGGGCATGTTTTTAAAGGAACGAAAACTTTCAATCGTTTATTTCTCAGTGTTTAGTTTTCCTTGATATTCGGTTTTTCGAAACGCTGGTTTTTTTTTTATTATTAATGGGGAAAGGTATAATTTTTAAAGCATATTGCAAAATATGTGTATATTATAAACTACTAAAGTAATAATAATTTGTGTTTTAAAGAACATTTTTGTGTTATTATTTAATAACTATTTATATAAAAGTCAAACACACGTAGTATATAACATTTTAATGCCTGTTCTTATGCATAATAGTTTAACCCTCTGAATGGTTAAAAAAGCTAAAAATTTTAAAGTAGTTTTCACTGTAAAATAGTTTACTTTATATTTCCAATGCATGTATATTATACATATATTTAATTTTTTTATTATTTTAATAGATATAGCTTCCAAGAAGCGCCACAATACTTTAGGTTTGAAAAATATTTCAAAATCGAAATTTCTATGAATTTAAAGTTTATGGGTATTGCTGGAAAACCTGGAAATTCATGGACGACTTAAGTCGTTCAACTTAAAAAAAGCTTAATATTATTAAAAAAGTTTAAATTTTGGAAAAATATAAATATTTATAAATAAAATATAAATTTTTTTATAAAATAAAATATAAATGTTTAACATTTAGGTATTTATGAAATCCAGAAATGTGGTTTTAAACTAGGATGTCTGCACATTATCCTATGCCAAACACCATGCGAAATAACTCCATTTATCTTTCTTGGCTCTAAAGGGTGTAAAGCGCTCGCGTACGCTTAGTTTTCTCTCCAGTTCTTATTTTACCTCAGTGGTAAAAATAGATGGGGAGTTTAATAGTAAGTCAGGTGGTGAGGTGTTACGTTTGTAAATTTTCAAATAATGATGAGATTAAGGTTGAGGAAGTTTTCAATTCGGTTATAATTATTCTTAAAATTAGACACTTCAAGGCCACTGGTTTTCTTTGTTTCGACACTGCATTTACAGGGAAATACTATAGATTCAGTGCTTTGCCTATTTTTAAAGAAATATACAATAATTGAAGATACTATAATTTTCAATATATGAAAACTTGCCAAGGAGGGTTGCAGACTCTCCACCACCTACTCTTTCTCCTTGACTTTCCTAGAAATTTATTCAGAGGAAAAATCTAAATCTTCGGCTGAGCGGAGAAAGCCCTCTACCTATCATTGGTATATGGATAAAAAGCCAGGACTGACTCTAGACCTCCCGTGCGACAGAGGCTCCCGGTCTGCTCTTTCTGGGCTTTCTAATGGATACATCAAGTGCCTCTCCTTTTTTGAGGGCAGAAAGGTCTTCACCCTCTGCACTAAGTGCCTCGACCATCAAGGCTTCTGCAGAGCACATAATGGAATGCATGGGCCTCTCCAGGGAAGATATCTACTGCGATCCTCTCCTTGTGCTCGACTTCCTGAGAGTCACTGGTCTCGTGGATCTTGTATGACTACGTCAGACTATAGAGGATAAGTAACAACAAACACAATATATGATTTGAACATAATCGTCAGACATTTTTAGAAAAACGTGGACGTTCCATCGGCTTATAGTCATCATTATTTGACAGTTTAATAGATTTTTACTCTAATGTCACTAGATCGTACAGATTTAATAATGGAGGTTCGATTCTAACTCATCCCCTTTCTCCCCTCGACAGCCACTGACGAAGGCGGCGTTCTGGCAACGCTCCTTCAGGATTCCCATCCCGGTCATCGGTCCCATACAAGTCGCCATCCGTGTCACGTAAACAATGCTGTGCATTTCCATGTAAATAAATTGACATCATCATTCGAAATTGTGTGTGGTTATTATTTCACTCGTTTCTAGTAGTTCTGGGAACAATACACTGTTAAAAATAGATACTCGAAAATAAATAAAATGTACTCATTTTTGAGTACATTCGATCCTTATAATGCCACAGAATACATGTTTCAATTTCGAAAAAGACATCGATTCAAAAATGAGTAAAACTGGGTAGATGATTGCCGACAAAGGCTGCCTTCATAAATTATTTACTATAAATATCGACAATTACAACATAGTCTTGCAGGAATGAACCCAAATCCTCAGTACCACAGTCCAGTGCCTTATCCGTTAAATTGTCGGGGGGGGGGGGGGGGGGCATTAAGAAGTTCTAAACCGATTTTTTAAAAAAAAAGGTGAGCAAAAAGAAAGGGAAGTAAGATAATGGAGTTGTAGTAATTCAGTTTCTATTTAAGCAATCGACATCAAATATGTTGAAAACCATCTTCTGAACAACACTATGTTAAGTTTGCCAGGTTTTATTAAAATCGCTTAAATAGAAGCGGAGATTAGCAATATTAAATAACATTGCTCATTTTTGAGAAAGTAAAGGGTTACTTAATTTTGAGCACGTCATAGCTCATTTACGATGCAATTATACTTAAAGAAAAAACTTATAGGTTCAGGTAATCATTTTTAAGTACATTTTTTACAGTCTAGACTCGCGACCAAGAAAAAAAAAACATATACGTCGTTTTCAATGACTTTATGGAACATTCATGGCAAATTTGAAGAAAATCGAACAAAGCGTACTGATCGTAAATGCGTAACAAATAAATTTACAAACAGAAGAATTGACGAAAAGTTGAGTTAAACAGTGACCTCGCTGACGCTCAGTCAATAATACCTAAATATTTCTTCTTTGTTAGTCATATTGGTTCTAAAGATAAACACATGTTTAGTGATTACATTAGATTAAAACCATTTTTATGTATAAAATCATCAATCAAAACTGTTAAAGGCGTTGAATGTTATAAGTTATGCGAAATTTTCATGAAAAAGCGCGAATACAGAGTGAGCTAAATGAGAATTTTTTTAACACGTGAGACAGTTAATTAAAAATATAGTTTCTTGTGAAGATAGCAAAGAGCAAGTGCGTTCGTCCCATCGATAAAATGACGAAAAGAAATGATTTAAGCATGAAATAGTTTCAAATGGAATGACAGACAAAGCTATTGTCTGCTTATTCAAATGAACACTTTGTTCCATTTTACTCGTCTCATTATCTCGCATCGGAGAACTTAAAAAAGAAATCGAATTCACAGACAATTTGGCTTGATTATTTGAGTTATTACTTTTGATTAGATGCAATTGTACTTTCATTGTACTACTTAGTTTAATCAGCTGTCATTCTTGAAGACATGTTTCAAAAGGATTTTTGATGTCTTACCCTTTTAAAATCAGCTATCAACAAAATCAGAGAATCAAGATAAATTTGCAGACCGCTTGTTTATCTTTCTTTCGTTGGCGACCCTTTAATGAAATTTCACGCAAGACCTTTATAGATATTCACTGATACAGCCACGCCCGATTATCTTGAAAATTTGTTTATAAAAGTTCACTTATCTTAAATTGCAAATTTTAATATGTTTTACAGATCTCTATATAATTATTTTAATAACAGATATCGTTATTTCAAAAATATCAAGCTGTTGAAATGCCCATTACATGCACATGTTTTAGGTTTAGTGAATAGAAGGAACTTATATTCGAAAACAATAAATAAAATGAACATCAAGAGTTTTCACCTCCTGATATTAAAATCATTAGTCTTCTTTTTAATAAATTTTTCCGGTTTCAATCTTAAGATCCAAGTAATATCAACGTCTCAAATACCACCCCATAGCAATTAAAAATAAATCTTTTGAGCAGTTTTCGGTCCATTCCTTGAAAAATAATATTGAACCATAGAATTTTCGATTTGAATGTTAACATTGCTGTCACTTTCCATGTATCAGTATTTATAAATAAATTTTAATTATCACATCAGTTAACCATTTTTGAAATGGTGAATTCAGAGGTATGCAGCCAAATCCAACATTATAAAATTGCATAAAAACACTAAAATCTGACTTGTTGGACATGAAAGCAATGCTCTTTCGCTACATTCAGTGGTTTCATTTCATTCGTCAGCGGACCACTAGCCGTCCGCGGGAGGATCGGAAGCAGTCCGAGGAGCATTTGTCTTAATCTCTAAAATGTTATACTTATAAATATATATGTTACCGTGAAAGACCGAAATTGGAGAATGTCGACTTTCACCGGTGAATGTCAACACACACCAAATACGTCGGTGAAAGATCGAATATTTCATTACATTCTTGTACATTCGGACCCTCACCGGTGTATGTCGCCAATCACAGATATGCTCTGGTGGAGGTCGAAAAGAGAGGAGCCGAGCAAATAAAAATGGTACCCTCAAGCAGCTTTACACACGTAATCAGTTCGTAATTTGTAAAGAAAAGTTACTTTCCATAGATGAGATTTCTTTTCAAGAAATATCGCTGAGAGAAGCAGCTGCAGCTAATTCGAGAAATGGGGGGGGGGGGGGGCAAGGCTATACACGCTGTCATTGCAAAAAAAGGAAGTGTTCCATAAATAAATGCAGTAAAATCAAGGGACTCTTGTGCAATTCAAAGGGTCATAATAGTTTAAGTTGTTGCAATACATAAGATTTGAATCACATAATTAAGTGAGTTTTTTTATTACTATTATTTTCTTTTCTCATTTAGAATGTACTGTAAAATTAATTAAGTTTTTAATTTCTATTATTTTCTTTTCTCATTTAGAATGTACTGTTTGTTTTAAGTTCTTGGTCACTCCTCTCAGAAAGAGAGGCGAAAAAGTTACGTCACCCTTGTGACGTTTTATCGCGACTGAAATACGGAGAAGAAAATATAAATCTCCGACATGTTCAACATTCACCATTAGTGCATGGTGAATGTCGACATTTGCCAGTGTAAGTCAGAAATAAGGGTATTTAGCAAATATTTCGGACGTACACCAAGCGACTATGTGAATGTTGACATTCACCGGTGAAAGTCGACATTCTCCAGATTTCGGTCTTTCACTGTAACATATATATAACACGTGAGGTATCCAAAGAAAGAACATTTCCCAGAGCAGTAACGACTCGTAAGTTCATATGAATCGGCATTTGTAAAAAGGGGATATGTTACAAAACTCAGATTTGAAAGGAGATATTAAAAGGTGTACCATTTTAATTGTAATGTTCACAAACTAAAGAAAAAAATCGGATAATTGATTTTATATAGCTTATATTTTAAGATTAATTCATGAGTTTTGTTAGGGCCAGAGCTCCCCAGAAAATTAAAAAAAAAATTCGCACATATCCCTTTTTTACACTGTTAAAAATAGGTACTCAAAAATAAGTAAATGTACTTGTTTTTGAGTACGATGAGTTTTCATTCGATGCTTATCCTGGTTCAAAATGCATAAGTTTCAATTTTGAAAAATACATATGCTCAAAAATAAGTAAAATAATTAAAAAGAGTAGATTGCTAAACTACATAGGCTGCCTTCATAAATCATTTAAAATAAAAATCGATATTGCAACCAAGGCTTACCGGGAATCAAACACAAATACTCAGGCACCGCAGTCCAAAGCCTTATCCGTTAAACTACCAGAGAAACTTGAATAAGTTTTAAACAGAAGACATGTTAAAAAGGTGTGTCAAAAGAATGGGAAGTAAGATAATTGAATTGTAATGACTCAGTTTCCATTTAAGCAATCGACATCAAATAATGTGAAAAACCCTCTTCTGAACAATTACTTTGAATTTGTGAGGTCGCTTTGTTAAGATGGCGTAAACAGAAGCTGAGATTAGCAATATTAAATCACACTGCTCATTTTTGAGAAAGTACGGTTACTTCAATTTGAGTGTGTCATCGCTCATTTACAATGCAATTGTACTGAAAGAAAAACAAGTAGGTTATGTAATTTATTTTTAAGTACCTTTTTTTTACAGTGTACACATTTCACATAGTATTGCACTGAAATTACGGAAAAAATAATATAAAACATAATTTTAGGAAAAAAATATTTATTTTTTGTTATAAAACTTCAAAGCTACTTTATAATATTATAAAAGAAAAGTTTTTGTTATGATAAAGTTAAAAATGTGAGTGACTAATGGAAAAATAAAAATCAATTATCAGCCTCACTGTACCGACATGTCAACTTTTTACACAGTTCCCGATGTAGAATTTTTCTCAATTAGGTTACTTATAAGAATCTGCTTTTTACACAGTATGTGTGTCTTGGTATATAGGTGTGTTTCCGCCAATAAAATAATTTTTCCAAAAAATGTCACATATTCCCTTTTTTCAAATTCCGATGGATAGATATCAACGGTTTGTTTAAAAAAGTATTTTAAAAGAGAAAGAAACTTCCTACAAAAAAAATTCCATTATAATGGTAGAGACTGTCTTCGTAGTGCGGTCGGGAACGTGCGGGTTCGAGTCCCAATGGGAGCCACGCAATTGGTTTTAATGTCCAATGGATACGTAACGGGTTCCCAGCAACGCGGGGCCAAACAGAAGTGTTCATGCGAGATGTTTCGCACTGGTATGCTAGTTTGTATTTTGTTAGAAAAAAATGTATTTTTATTGCAAACTTGCTGTGTCTGATGATATATTTTTAAAAGTTTACTTTGTGTTTGAACAAAAAAAAATTGTGGAATCCTTTCATAAGCAGTTTTGAAAGGTGTTACTTTCATTTCTTCCTTTTTTTTATGCACGTACTGCTGTAGTACAGCCGCAGAAAAAAAAAACGAACCACCGATGATTATTTCGTTAGTTTTTATAGTAGAGCTAAACTTAATATACCATTTTGTAGGGAATAAAGTCTACTATACACTGATATACAAAAAATTTGCATAGGATGATTTTATTTGGTTTTTTTAGAAGTAACACATATAAAAATATCAGCTTACTAAAATTATTATTTCGAAAGATATGATTAAAAGTTTAAGAAATTCATTTAACGTTACGAGTTCTAAACTTTCGATATTCATAATTAAAAAACTACTTAACCAAATAACTTGCAAATTGATATTCAACGATAAATTTTGTCGTAGATTCTAAATATTGAATCAAAATTGGGTGTTGCAATTGGAAATTTTAAAGATGGTGAGGATTTTAATATGAAGATAGTCCCCTATGCAATTTTTTTGTATATAAATGTGTAGTAGACTTTATTCCCTACAAAATGGTATATTAAGTTGAGCTCTACTATAAAAACTAACGTAATAATCATCTGCTGGGCGGCTGTGAGACGCTTTCTCTCCATCGCTTTCATTATACAATTTGTATAATGTTTTTAGTGGTTAGCTTCACAATTTCGTTGTTTAATTTAATAAAATAGTAAAATGGCCTTTTTCTTTATAGTGGTTAGATTTTAAAGTTATCATTGCGTTGAATTATAAAAATATCAATGACTCCAAGAGTGACAGACAAGGTTTTAAATACAATACATTTATTAACTACAAGATACATATAATTACACGATACATTAATTCGCTAATTAAATTAATTTACGCTTTAGACACTTATTGTTTATATCCATTCAAATCAAATTATAGTAAACGCTAGACAAATAAATAAATAAATACACTATACTAAAAATGCGCTCTGGTTTGCGCTAATTGATAATGAAATTAGAAACAAGATGGTACTCACCCCAAATTGTTGTTAGATTTAGAGTATCCATAATTGGGCACATTGTAAATTCTCTGCTAATTCTAAAACACTAGACATACGACGATGTCTTTCACTGTGAAACCAATCTAATGTATTGGAATGAATGATTTATCTTCTTTGTATTTTTCTTTCTACGAAGTTCTACGCACGTCGGTTTTCATCAAATAGTATTCACATCCTTCGAAAGTCTTAAGGGTGGCTTTAAGCCAAAGGCATTTTTCTTCCTACAATGTGGGTCTAGAGGCCTTTTATAGGCTCTTTGATATCCTTCAGAGACTGCCTTATAGAAAGGACTTCATTGGAAGTTTTCTTTTAGAGAGACTCTCTTTAGGTCCTCTTTCTTTGAAAAATATTATTCGACTCCCTTAGCTCCCGGATTTTTCGCTCCGAGCTAACCTTAATTCCCGCCTTCGATTTTCCCTTTTACGAATTAAAAATGGTGACCGCCCTCAGGGTCTCTTAGTTCATCGCCTATAGGCCAAATTTCTCTGCCCTAAAATCACCTAAGTGGTCAAAATCCCCCTTCAATTTTAAACCTCCTCACACTGACCTTTGAACTTTTCCAGCCGGACCCTGCGAATTCAGGTGCGTGTTGCGAATTTTTAGTTAAGCATGGCTGAGCATGGGCGCGCCATATTGTTAAGTAACGTCAAGTTTCGCACGTATACAAAGCATAGAGCCAAATTTATAGCGAACGCACAACAAAGTCCGAATAGCGACCCTTCCCTTATTAGACTAGTTGACGAAGCTAGAAACGCCCCCACGACACTGAATCTCAAAGAAACTCCTGTCCAGTCGGAGTTATAGCGTCTGAGAATTCCGATTTCATTGTGCGATCCCGATCTTTTACTTCAAGACGGACATAATATTGCGCATTCCGCAACCACCTGAGTTGGGGGAGTCATTTTCCTTCCCCCAAGAGGGGCTCGCCAGCTTCGAATATCCCTCAGAAAGTTAAAGCCCTCTTTTACCGTACCTGGGAGGGGGGGGGGAAACCTAGATTTAGAAGGGGCAGCGCCGATTGCCTCATTAGCGCAATCCAGCACATCGGTGGTTCGTTTTTTTTCCCGCAGCTGTACATCTACTGAAACTAGCCTAATCATTGAAATAAATATCCCCTTTATTACTTGAGTCATTGCTAGTTATTTCAGTAGCATAGCATTAATTATTATCTGAAGTATTTAAAATAATTGAATCGGTGAAAAAAGAAGATCAATCCAAGTATAACTAAGTCCGATTGGACTAGTACTTCTCTTCTTCTCACAGATATTCAATTTAAGTTAAATACAACTGAATTTTTTATAATAACTTAATTTGCTAGAATACTATATTTATACCTAAATTAAATTTATTGTTAAAATTATATTTGACACCTGAATCTAAATTTAGTACTATTCAAAACTGCTATCATCCGCGTTGCGTCTAACTTTTAAGTTGGTGTTCCGTGACCATGCACTCTTACATATGACACTCTCATTTTTGATCCTTCAGCGATCGTCAGGGATACTTTCGTCCATTTTGGCAATCGTTTTGTCATTGTGTCGCTTGACTTTCGACCAAACAATAATCTTCAAGTTTTGAACGAAAGTCATTTAAGGCGGGGAACATGGATGAGCTTTCGCTGTCGCTCTCGCCGACCGGGCGTTTGGAATAAAAATTCCGACTTCCGAAAATAAGTGTCCATACAAATATTGCATTAATTTGTTAAATCTCAGTTGACATCACATGTGAGCGTGAATGGTGTCGGTATATTACATTTACTATTTTTTATGGATGAAGTTATTTAAGGATAAATAGGAATGGTTTTATTTGGCTGCCCTTCACCAAATGATTCTTCTCACTAGACGTGTAAAAAACCCAAGATTAACCATATTGGGACACACATGGAGTTTTGTTTTAAATTTAATCTAAGGCCCATTCTACACGAACACTTTTAACGCGTTTGCTTTGCTTTCGCCTCTTCGAAATTCTTGATGCGATAAACTTATGCATTCGCTCATCTAGTTTCACTGAATCCAATATATAAACCCATAGAAGTAATCTTATATATAAAATTGAATTATACTTACTTTCAAAAATTATTACTAATTTTTCAAAAGACCTTTTTATCATTGGTGAAAATTATCGCTTTTAATTTAAAACGGAGTTTAATATTTAATATAATAGAAGAAAATATCGTTAACTACAACATTGAAATTTGCACAATATTTTTTTTCTTCGGAAAATTAAAAGTTTCAATAGATGAACTTATACATATTTATACTACGTTTCCTTCAAAAATTATAACTATTTTAAATGTATTCCATTGATTTACATATGTGAAAATACTATGCATATAGTTTGCAAATGAAATTTGAAATTACATAATTAACATCTGAATTCTATTATTTAAATGAATTAAATCATCTGTGGATTTGACTTTAAAATATTTTTTGTAGCACTAATGCAATAATGTTCCTTTAAGTAAAATCGGCAATTTATATATAAATGCTACTAATGATCCATTTTAATTACTACTATTTATATTTTATATTGGGAAATAGTAATTTTGTTTTAGAACCATCCATATTTTAGAAGTAATCTATAGTTTACGCACTATTTTTTAAAAGAAAAGTTCATAATTTTGTACTAACTAGTTATTTTACATTTCAGCCAATTACGTCAATTATGTTTTAATCTCATAATTTAGAATAATTTCCTAAATAAACTATTTTCTGTAAACATAATCAATAACCGTATAATTTTACTCCGAGCTCAGCCAACACTTCACCCGCCTTTAAGGCGTGGAACATGTACAAGCTCATTTCTGCCAGACAGCTTACAGAAAAGAGTTTATTCACCATGTAGAAGGGAAGGGTGCACGTTAAATCTGTCGTGGTCAAAAGTCTTGACACCTATTCACGTTGCATGCACGTGCAAACCATTCCTATTTATCCTTAAGTAACTTCATCCATAAAATAGTAAATTTAATATACCGGCACCATTTCACACATGTGATGTCAACTGAGAATTAACAAATGAATGCAATATTTGTATGGACCCTTATTTTCGGAAGTCGGAATTTTTATTCCAATCGCCCGGTCGGCGAGAGCGGCTTCGAAAGCTCATACATGTTCCCCGCCTTTCTTCCGTGGCTTCGGATCAAACGATACCTGGTTCGAGTCGAGACGTTGATAGTTATTGGAAATCGTCCTAATTTTCGAACATAATAAATTATTTAATTGGAGTATATAGCGGACTTTCTGTTTCTTCAAAAATGAACAAGTTTAACAGTGTATTCTAGTTGTAAATCACTGACGTACAGTTTATATAGGTGACTAGAAAGTGATCCATTCAATGGATGAGTGTGCAGTAATAGAGGGAAGTGAAATGAAATTGTATTATTCCGAAATGTCCTTGAATGTCAGATGTGACACGGTGACTTTTTCACTTAAACAGCATGGGAAATGTCGCCATTGAACACGAATTGAACGCACGCCATTGTCACGGGAAAACGAAGCGCAGGAAGCGTGTTGCGGTGTAAGACAAGTTAATTAAGCGTTTTGTGTCGCATACTTTAGGTTTAGTGTCGTAACACGATATTTTCAAAATGTCGTTTTTCAGAAAACTGGAATTTGTTTTTTGCAATGGAGAATTATATTCCTAAATAGTTTCCATAACTCTATACGAAATAAGGTGAAGACTTTATAATGAATGTAGGACATTAAAAGTTTTTTCGGATAGATAATTCCCATGAGATGTTTTTATTTTTTATACGCATTTTGAGATTTTATAAGTCTACTATGATTAAATTTGCGATTTTTCCACATTTCAAGGAAAATAAAAATAAACCGTATAAATTATTATTTAAATCTGTACCTAATCTGCACTTTTTGCTAGAAAAATAATGTCAAAAATAACCAATTTTGAGTTATACCCCAAAAAAATAAAAGGACACAAGTACCCTAAAAATTGGAAAATTTTCCCTTTTTTTAAGTGTTAAGATTAAAGCATGGAATCTTCTGATTATGCATGTAAAATTCTTGATATGTAGCTATTTTTTAGTGAGTTATTTAAAATTTTAAGCTGTGGATGATGTATTATGTTTTTCAAGGAACGAATACTTAAAGTAGTTTTTTCTTAGTGTCTGGTCTTCCTTGATATTAAGTTTTTTTTTTTTTGTAATTGGGACAGGGGTGCCCACAGGGGGGGATCATGGCGCAAGGTGCGCCATCAAAATTTTTGGGGGGGATTTTTTTACATAGCTTTTTTATTATTATTTTGTTTTAGGGGGGAAATGTTTTGGGAAAAAAATTATTTAATAAGTATAATACATTATTTAACGTGTCTTCAATCACTGGAATTTCCAGCGAATTCGAGAAACGCCTCTTTGGCACATAAGCTGAATGACATTGGAAAAAAAATTACGTACACGTTTACTCATCGTTGTCCGGTTCAAGCATTTAGAATACACTTCAGTGCTGAGATTGAAATTAAAAAGCGCTGTGAGGCAATAAATTTTCCATTTGCAAGAATGTATAAATAATAATAAATATGAAGAGTGCTACAAACTCAGAACCTGGAATCTCATTTCATATCCTTATATCATAAATTACGATTACATTACAAAACATCTAAGCAATTGCTGCAACAAATTTAACTTTTCCGCTTGTGATGAGGCATACGTTTTTTAAAAAAAACTGCAATGAAGCAGATTGTCTGCTCATCTCAATAACACGTATAACATAAATTACGATTTTTATATACAACTCCACTAGAAACTAATTACTTTCATTCCATACGTTTGTTTACTAGTAAGTGTAGACGATTTTACTGTATTTGGATTTCGTCTTGGCCGGTCGAATCAGTTTTAATTAGTTCAATGGTGTTACAGCAAAAGAACAGATAATATATTTCAGTCAACAAGAATCCTTAGTTTTTCTGAACTTACTTTTGAAATGTGGAGCAAAGTTACAATGTCGTCTTGGTCGGTCGAATCAGTTTTAATAACTTCAATGGTGTTACAGCAAAAGAACAGATAATATATTTCAGTCAACAAGAATACTTAGTTTTTCTGAACTTACCGTTGAAATGTGGAGCAAAGTTACAATTATTTAAATTGTAAAAAAGAATAAACCTTAATGAAAAGTATTTAATGAGTTTGAGAAACTGTAGTGGTATGTGGATAAATATTTTACGGCATTTTTAAATTAAAGTTTAATTTTATAAGGTTTCTTAAAATTCGATAAAATGCAGTTTTTGCATTTAATAGTCATATTTAAAATATCCAAATACAGACAACTCTCGTTATCTCGAACTCGAAGGGAAGTGTATAAAAATTCGAGATATCAAAAATTCGAGTTATTGAAAATCCTATAAAAAAGCTGTTTTGGTAAAAAATAAATACTAGTATACTTACACGACTTTATTTAACATATCTATCCAAAATAGTTTTGTAAGTATCTATTTTTTTCGAAATCAATTATATTTTCCAAATGCACGATTACTTGAAATGTCTCTGATCAGGGGTGCCCATCCCCCCCAAACCCAATGGCGCAAATCCCCCCCAAAAATTTTCTCTGCCCTTCCCTCCCCAGGGACATAGCCAAGGGGGGGGGGGGGATAAGATACCTAAAGAAATCCGTTTCTTTTTGGGGAGTTCCCCTTAGAGGGGAATCCTTAAACCCCTCCCTAAAAAAAACATCGACAAACTTCTCCCCACCCTTCATTCCCCCCCCCCCCCCAAAATGAATTAATTTTCATAGTAAAAAGAAATACGTTAGCATTTGAATATCGAGGTAGCAACAGTTATCACTGTCATTAACTACTTTTAACAGTTGTCAATAACTATGTACTTTTAAAATTAATAAATCACTAGTTAATTATGAAATAAATTTAGAGAACAAATTTAAAGTTTGAGAATCCTTATAATATATGTGTGGTAACGGTTAGTTAGATAATTTATAGTTATGATAGTTTAAAGATCAAATAAGCGTTTTAGTTGACCAAAACTGGTAAAGTATAATATAAATTATAAAGGCTACATGATCTAAAGTATAGTGGGAGTCAAAACACTCGAAAGTGCATGGTGTTGAGAAACCCAATCGCCACTGCTAATTTTAATACATAATTTAATTCAAAGAAAATTATTTACTTATTACCAAGGTCATTTTAATTCAAAGATCTAAAAGAAACAAAAAATGTATCAACTTAACTATGCCAGATGTTGTCCTCGTTATCTGATCTCGTTATCTACCTCGTATTTCCTTCGAGATAGGCCTCGAACCGTCGCCAATAGCCCAATATGCAGCTCCAGTGCGACATCCATTACAGTGTCCATTCGGAGGTCTAATTCAAGCTTAATCTTACAAGTTGGGCAACCTAATCTTCTCTGGCTTTCATTTGCCATTTCTTTGGGTTAAAATTTTCCCAAATCAGGGATTTTTAAAACTCGCCATTCCCAACTTTTAAGGATTCCAGATTCTTGAAGGGGGGGGGGGGGGGCGACCGGAACAAAACCGCAAATCACAAAGAGTAATAAAACAAGATAATAAAACAAGCCAAAAATGCTCAGACGTTCGGCGCCTATAGATTACGCAATACTACATTTGAATGTAATAAGTTTCATATAGACATTTGATAAAAGAAAGGGTGTCTGATCTATTTTTAGAATTAAATAAAAATAAAATGGGCGATACGAGCCGACTGGTCTGCATCCTGGGTCTGGGTTGATTCGTACAAAAAGTAAGAAAAAAAATCGCTCGCTTGTTTTTCGAGAAATTTAGATAATAATCAAAGAGCAGGTGTTTTCGCGGTACTACAATAACAATAAATTACAAACCATTATAGAAAACATGAGAGATGGTTTTGTTTTAGAATAAACTGGCAACTTATAATGAAGTATTTTAAGATTAACGAAATTATGTGGTCTTGGCTCGAAGAGCCATACCACAATATGGTATCCATAGCATGTTTTGGAGCATCTTGTTTTAACGACCCCGTTTGACGATCTTTTCCCTTAGTTATCTTTTTTTCAAATTAAACCTAATATCTCTATTTTTATGATTTTTACAGTAATTCGGTTTTTAATTTTTATTTTTAACTTATGTTGGGGGGTTGAACCCACCGACCCTCTCCCGTTCCCCTTATCTACGTGCCTTTTAGAAATGTCGACGGTAACCTGTGTTCGTTCAACTTCAGGAAAAACCTTACTATCCCAATTAGACTAAAATAACTGCATACAATATTTTAATTAATTTTTTTAATTTTATTGAAAATTTATTAATTTAATTTATGCGAAATCGTTTTACTTAGCAGAAACACATGATGAAGTTGGATTTTACCATAAATGTTTAGTAAAAATTAATTGCCTCTTATATGTTAGCAAAATTTCCCTGAAAATGCCACTCTTTATATATAAGACAGAGATATAAAAAACAGCTGTTTTTTTAAAACACATTATGTGACATTAAAGAAATAACCAAGGAATAAAACAGATGTTATTTACGCGCATTAGATGCAGAAAGTGTATATGCAAATAACATGGTTTGTATTCCCCAATCACAGTGCCATCTTAAAAAGCTAACGAGCGTTAATAATGTCCCCATTCTACACGGACGTTAGTAGTATAAAACGATGGTATCTGTATTGCAGATTTAAAAAAAAATGTTTTTTTAAATCTACAATACAGATACCATCGTTTTATAAAAAGTTTTATGGTTTCTGAAATTGAGATTTTAGAAAACTTGAAAAGTATTTGTATAGTAGTTTCAGAAAAAAAACTTTTAGAAAACTAGTCAATTCGAAAACCCGCTCTTTTCAAAACGACAATTATTTTGGGGTATATATATATAAATAGAAAACACGAGAACGTCAAATGGAGGTGAAAATAGTTGTAATCGCGATCCTTGCGATCGTGTGTCTCGCAGAATTGATAGTGTTGCTGATACCAAACGAAGAATATGTGGATTTGAGCAAGAGTACTTGTTCGGTCTCGGAAAATATTGGTCGCCGAGTGTATTTTCATAAATGTACAAAGGAGAAAAAGGTGGTGTATGATATAAGAAAGTTTTATTATAACGGAACGAATGATTTAAAACCAGAACAATGCGGAATTCAACTTTTTAAAGACGAATTTTTGAAACTCTGTCAACAATGCTGAAATTAAAATTTCCCTCCACGATGATATGTACGGGACCCTCTTCTTCTGGAAAAACAGAACTAGTGAGAAAACTTATAAAAGTGATGTCTACGAACGTGAGATTAAAACGGTGTGTTGGTGTTTTTCCGTCTATCAAAAATGGATGGGCGCTGAACCGGGGATAAAATTTGTATGCGGATTACCACCCGAAGAAGAGGCGTTTGATTTGGTGGTGTTTGACGATTTACAATCAAAATTAAACGAAGAAGTGGAATTAATGTTTCGAGTCACGTCGCACCATAAAAATTTTAGTGTAATACTTATTACACAAAATCTTTTTCCGAAAGTGAAAGTGATGCGAGATATTAGTTTGAATACGCACTATATCGTTTTGTTTCGCAACAACCGAGACGCATCTCAAATGTCCTGTTTCGCGAGACAAGCGTTTCCTCTTAAAGGTAAATATTTCATGGACGCGTATAAAAAGGCAACGCACGAACCATACAGCTATTTATTCGTAGATGTCCACCCGCTGACGTGCGACGAGCAGAGGTTGAGAGCATCTATCTTTCCTGATGAAAATTTTATCAAATGGGTGTTTGTGCCAGTAGAACAATGAAACGGATAAAAAAACACGTGCATTTATTGCATATTCTCTCTAAAGCCTCACCACAACAACGAAAAAGCGATCTTAAACACAGCGAGTACGGATCAGCTAAAATCTATCTGCGAAATTTGTCAAAATTTATTGCACGGCAATATTCCGGGGGTTCAAGTACAAAAATTGGCACCGTATAAAAAAGTTATTCGCAAATTAGCCGATAAAAAACAGGTTTGTCGTCGAAGAGAAAAATATTAAAGCAACAAACAGGCGGATCAATTTTGTCAATGATTATTCCAACCGTTTTAAAATTATTAGCAGGCAATGTCTAGAAAAATGGCTCTCGTATCTCCGGATCTGGTTTCGGAATATTACCAAATAAATAAACCAGAGATTCGGTTAGAAGACAAGATTATCCA